>NQII01000146.1:1271827-1291560 GCA_002778355.1 Clitarchus hookeri
CACCAACCAGCCGGGCCAGGAGACCTGACATTGGATCAGAACCAACGAGCACTCGTCGACCGGCAGTGGGAGGCAAGCCAGTGACCCTGCCAACACCCCGTAATCAAAAACTAGCACTAGCACAGACCGACTTCATGCCAAGCCGGCGGCCCACCTGCCCGACGCTATGTAAAGGCACCATAAAGGCGAAGAGCCAAATCTTACAGACCCCGCCACATTAGGGTCTGTAAACCCCTTTTATCAGTGCGCCTGATCTAGCACCAACTAAAAACAACTTCTATTGAGGCGCTGACATTTTTCTGTTCCTAGACCGTCACACATCACTGTTTTAGAGATACATTCACTGGTAGCATGAAGATTGCTGTCAATTCCCGCTACTTCTGTGCTCAGTGAACGACTGTTTTCAACACCGGGAAACATAGTAACTTCTCGCAGGGAAAATCTTACACCTGAACTTGTGGAGAAGTTGACATTTTTACATGATAATCTCTGAATTACATTTGCTGTGCAGATAGTGTTAAGTTGTGTCGGCATATTTGAAGTTATACTTCTTTTGGCGCGTGGAGGGTAAAAGTTTAGTGTGCAACGGAAGTTGCACGCGCACAGTGTAACGAAATTCGACAGTGAACATTGCAATCAAGCAGATAATACTTGCTGTTTCCTAGAAATCAGCATTTGAGGTTATGCGCATATTGTTGTATAATAAAATTTTGAAAGTGTTTTCAAGTATTTAAGGTTATGCGCAAAAATTTTATTTTAGTCACGCCAAAGAAGTATAACTTCTACCGCGCGTACATAGGTACATGCACCACCATTTTTTTTATATGGGAGGATAATGAACCTATGCTCACACTGTGTTGTTTATGGTATATTTATTTGCTTGGAGAGGGATGTTCATGTAATCAGTTAGAGGTTTTTTCTGAAAAGAAAGATTGAGGTGTACGTAACAGTGCTTGTATTTTAAGATTGGTAAAATATATCTTGAAGCTGAACAGTAAGTCTCTCAATTTATAACTATGACCCGTGACGTCTGTTTGACTGACGACGTCATTGTCAGACAAGGTTCTGTTGTGTCTGTCAGAGACACGGGCTGACTAACTGTGGTACGGGTTTTACTTATTGGCTCCTGATTGGACCCCGACTGATGTATAGGTTGGGGCGTGTCTCCTTACGGCAAGTTACAAAGTTAGGTGTGGGTTTGCAGTTCTCCACACTGCTGGTGTGGATACAGACACTGGTTTACCTGCNCGGCAAGTTACAAAGTTAGGTGTGGGTTTGCAGTTCTCCACACTGCTGGTGTGGATACAGACACTGGTTTACCTGCAGGGACCGTGGCCTGGGATAGGTCCTGGCACAGTCACTGCTCCTGTTGGTGGCTGGAACTAAGGCCCGGTTCTTGGGCGGTGGTGGTACTGTGGCTGGTGAATCTGGTTGGTGCCTGCGGTGGATTGCTGGTCCTGGTGGGTCTGAACCACGGGTGCGCGATTCTCAGTGGTACTGGAAGCCCTTGGCAAAATCTCTCAATGATCGGGTGTGGCTTGCCAGCTGTCTTATGGTGTGGCTGGAAGAGGGAGCTAGAGGGAACTGAGAGGTGAGGCCTCTCCATTTGGCGGGCGTCTTGAGCTCGTTCCCATGGAGATAGACTGCTGAGTGCAGTTGGCACTGAGTTGCAGTTCAATTAGCTAGGCTCAGAGGCAGTAGCTACTCTCTTAGCTCTCCACTTTGCACCACTCCTATGGGTAAAGGANAGTTCAATTAGCTAGGCTCAGAGGCAGTAGCTACTCTCTTAGCTCTCCACTTTGCACCACTCCTATGGGTAAAGGACATAGAGGTAGGAACTGGTCCACCACTCTAAGGAAGAGAAGACGATGAGAATCCCTAGCTATGTGTGCAGCCAGTTATTGCTAGGCCACTCAGACTGTCATATTGCTCCAACCGGCGAAAATAACAACGATCAGCACTGGGCTGATTGGGATGTCTAGTCACGTCGTGGGTATGGTCCAGAAGCGGTCAGGCTGCCTGAACCAGTCTTATCACTCCAACCAGCGAAAATAACAAGGCGATGGGTGGAGTGAATCGGCTGGGCTGGATGACTAGCCACCTTGTTGATGGAGTTTCTAGCGGTTATGGCTCTACCGTACGTATGCACCAGGTACCTTTGCCGATTTACGTACGTCCAATTAAGGGAGCCCGCAGTCCTACTCTAGTTTTGACAAAGAGTGTTTCAAGACGCGGTCTCCTGCTTTTCCTTAGTAGGTGGACGTCTACTTGGGATTAAAGTTACAGTCACCCTAGAAATAAGTACTCGGAGGTTAGTTAAGATCACATGTTTATTCCCAGAGAAATAGACAAGTTGGCNGTTGATGGAGTTTCTAGCGGTTATGGCTCTACCGTACGTATGCACCAGGTACCTTTGCCGATTTACGTACGTCCATTTAAGGGAGCCCGCAGTCCTACTCTAATTTTGACAAAGAGTGTTTCAAGACGCTGTCTCCTGCTTTTCCTTAGTAGGTGGACGTCTACTTGGGATTAAAGTCACAGTCACCCTAGAAATAAGTACTCGGAGGTTAGTTAAGATCACATGTTTATTCCCAGAGAAATAGACAAGTTGGCCCGTACTAACCCCTAACTATCAATGAACTGTAACGGAAGTAAACTACAGCAATACCAGGTGAAGGGGACCTTGGTCTAAACTAGACAAGAGTAGAGGCAGTTAGGTAGCTATAATACTAACTGACCATAACTAACTGTTTTGCTGTTGTCCATAAGGGACTCGGGGTGTCACTACCAGAGTGGTAGTGGGTGTAGAGGGGCTGAAGACTTCTTCAGGGATTGAAGGTCTGGAAGATGTCTTGAAGGTAGCAGTGGTCCTTCGCGAGGAAGGTGTAAGGCGGTAAAAGCAGAGAACTTCAGCACATGAGCTGGTGGAGCGAGCTGCTCAGTATCAACTGGCAAGACGGGGCTGTGCGCTCACCTATATGGATGGCCGGCTGCGGGCCCTTTGGCCGGTCGGTTATCAATCTCTCAGGGGAGACTGGAAGTGTGGTTTACCTCGTATGCAGATTGCATTGCTTCCGCAAGCATAGGAGCAGCACTGGGCTGCTTGGTTGGCTTCTATCGCACGCGAGGGTGGCAAGACGTCTGACGTACTGGTGTAGATGGCCTTGAGTGCTGTGTCTTTGGGTGCCCGTTGCTTAGGGACGGGCTGGTTGGCTCTGGTAGCAAGTCATCCTGGGTTCAAACCCTGCTTGGGGTGACTACATGTGAAGATGAGGCAGAGTCATAATTAATAATTCTGCCAGTACGCGTCAAGGTGTGGCGGGAATTATTAAGAATCTGTGTTTTTCTGAAAAACCGCAAAATAATACTTGAAAAAGGTTTATATGGACATTACTAATCACACTTAATGCAAATTTTGTGGGAAGATCAAGTAGTTTGCAGTATTTATACCCTGAAATGTAATAGTGAGAAGGGTTTGCGTTCTGGTGCCACATAGGGGTGTCAAATGCATGTGACATAGTCAAACTAAACCTAACTTTGCTATATACGTTGTAGTTATAGTTTTTATTTTGTGTTTAATTACTGTGATTGTGTGTAAGTGATGTTCTAGTATAGCCCCCTCATGTTGAGAAATACAGTTCAAGTGCAGACAAACATTATGCACCGAGCCAGACTCCCCAGCACCAGCTGGCGAGTAACTCCCTAAACTCCATTCAAGACATACCAGCAGTTGTTTGTAGTTAGCAAGTGTGAAGTGCTCCAACATCTGCGAAGCTTGGAGTTTCATGTAAAAAGAATGTTATTTAAAAGTTGTTTTACTGTCCCCAAGTTCTTGATTTTACATAAATTATATGTATTTTGCCCCACAATTTCCTTCATTTTCTGAATATTTTTTTCTATTTTAAAGAAAAGTTGTGATTCTTAACAATTAGGCCTACTGAAAAAACATCAAGTAACCATTATCCTCTTGTAGGGTTGTGTATAATTTTACAGGGACCTCACAATTTTTCTTCTTTAAACAAAAGCTGTGTACGAATTCACTGTAATATAATCTCATCACACCTTCAGTACCTACTATTCCCTACCTTCCTTTTATCTCTCCATGATGAAGTGGGTATAATTTCAAACGCCCTCTTTATGTATTTATAGGATTAAACAATTGAAACAGTGAAAGGCATGAGAAGGGGACATTGTAGGGTGCGTATGGGACCTTACCACAAATTTGGACGACGACAATGTGACGTAACAGCTTCAGTGCTCTTTTCTAGGGCACAAAGCCAGGTAGGGACTTTTGGCTGGTGAATTTGTGTTAACTGATTGAGGAAGATACTGAGGACTTGCATAGAAGTCCACTGCAGTTCAAGTTGGAGTGCCGAGCTCATGCTTATCCATCTCATTTGCTGGATTGTCTATACGTCTTCCATTGACTTATTCCTTCTCCTCTGGCCCCCAGGCACATGTTGTAGCAGAGTGGAGAGATTTGGGCAGCTGGTAACACAGAGGTCTTGAGAGCTGATGAGGATGAAGCGAGGTGAGTATGGAGCAGCGCCAGAATGAAGGGACGGGGGAATCTGGAGATCCCAGAGAATACCCACCAACCTGCGGCATCATCCTGCACAATTCCCACGTGCGAAAATCCAGGACCAACACCATCAGGAATCAAACCTCGTTCGTCTAGGTGGGAGGCGAGTAGTCTAACCACTACGCCACTGCAGCTGTTGTGACACCCTCTGATCTTTTCTTGGAAGAGTACTGCTGTAATATAATACATGCAGACACAAAAAAATTTATTCTCGTATCATTTCATATCAAGTATGTATCATCAGAATGCATGGATAGGCACTTAACTTGCCACAATAAAATATTACTCTACAAACATCAAAATAAATTGGAACTTTTCATACATCATAATTTATTATTTTATAATTACGAGGATCCAGTTGCATTTCTTCAGTGATTGAAAAAAAAATTTTATTTACCACTGAATGCCTCTACCTGCAGTAGTTAAAGCAAGCAGAGCGTTATCACTTAGCAAATTGCTTTATTTAATGGACCCATAAGCAAAATAACCGTTCACTTTGTTTCGCCACGAGCTGCGATGCTTGTCTTAATGCCAAGGGGGCATTGGCCAGCCCAGATTAATGAATGGTTTCTGGACTGATGAGCGAGGGAGACAATGAGAATACTTAGCTCTAATCCTTGCATGTCTTGGTGAGGAAGCTGGGTGTTGTAGCTAAGTGGCTGTCAGGCNTACTTGTTCCACCAGTCTTAACGCTTTTCCTTTTAACTGCTTTTGGATTTTGACAACCCATTGTTTAATTGGGACTTCGTGTTCACTTAATTCCCTCTCACATTCTTGTGTAAATGCTACCGGGTCCTCGTGAGGTCTTCTCGCAAATTCTGGTAATTAAGTGAGGCACGTCACTACCCCGGGTGGACATCATGCTGTGNCCTTTTAACTGCTTTTGGATTTTGACAACCCATTGTTTAATTGGGACTTCGTGTTCACTTAATTCCCTCTCACATTCTTGTGTAAATGCTACCGGGTCCTCGTGAGGTCTTCTCGCAAATTCTGGTAATTAAGTGAGGCACGTCACTACCCCGGGTGGACATCATGCTGTGGTGAGTGCCGGGATTATTCTGTCTATACTCTGCCGCAAGCTTGCACACCTCACACCTGTATACTAAGCCTGGTCTTGTGATCCTTTTGTCAGGCCAGGCTATGCATACGTGATGAAACGTTCGCGCACAAATGATATTTCTCACTGTGTTCACACCCTGTCCGGTGCAAGTAAGCCAGCTACAGTAGGCAGTCTGGCGGGTCCGATATTCTTCACAATGGTATTCCAGCCCGTCAGTATAACAAGACTCGTCATTCCACCCTAAGCACAGGTAGTGGAATCTATTCTGGCAGTGTGCGCAACTAATGAAGTTAACGCCAGCTCTGGGGCATGTGGGTATATTGCACCTGTCAGTTCGTTTGTCAATGGCTCCATCCATTGCGGTTGCGGCTTCTCCTTGGTCAGCAAGGTTCAGATTTAATTCGAACATTTGGCTAGTTAAGATTGAGCGCTATGAAATCTGGCTGGTTATAGTTTGACTCCCGGCTAGACTTACTGGTTTTCGGGGTCGTGCTGGCGTGGTTCTGCTTTACTAACTCAACTAATAAAGTGCTATGGCTCCATTTTGTGCACCACGAAAACACTTGATGAGTGATGTCGGTTTGACTGACGATGAAATCTCTGTCAGACAAGGTTCTATTGTGCTGATCAGAGACACGGGTTAACTAACTGTGGTGAGGCTTTTACTTATTGACTGCTGATTGGACCCCGCCTGTTGTATAGGCTGGGACACATGGCCTTGCGACAGGATACAAAGACAGGTTTGGGTTTCGCGGTTCTTTGCACTGTTGGTGTGGACACACACCGATTTACCTGCAGGGACCGTGGCCCGGGGTAGCTTCTGACCCAGTCGCTGCTGCTGCTGGCTGGAACTAAGGCATGGTCCTTGGACAGTGGTGGTGCTGCGGCTGGTGAAGTTGNGGTCCTTGGACAGTGGTGGTGCTGCGGCTGGTGGAGGTGGTTGGTGCCTGCGGTGGACTGCTGGTCCTGGTGGGTCTGAACCACGTGTTGGCGACTTCCACTGGTACTGGAAGCCCTTGGGGAATTCTCTCGATGATCGGGTGAGGCTTGCCGGCGGTCTTGTGGGATGGCTGGAAGAGGGAGCTAGTGGGAACTGGGAGGTGAGGCCTCTGCAGTTGGCGGGCGGCTTGAGCTCGTTTCTATGGTGAAACACTGCTGAGGGCAGTTGGGACTGAGTAGCAGTTAAATTGGCTAGGCTCAGAGGCAGTAGCTGCCCTCTTATTTCTCCACTTTGCACCACTCCTATGGGTGAAGGGCATAGAGGAAGGAACGATGGTCTACCACGCTAAGGAAGAGCAGGCTACGAGAATCCCTAGCTACGTGTGCAGCCAGTTGTGGCTAGGCCACCCAGACTCAGTCCAATTGCTCCAACCGGCGAAAATAACAACATTGTGGATGGAGTGAATTGGTTGGGCTGGATGACTGGCCGCCTTGTGGATTGAGTTTCTAGTTGTTGTGGCTCTACCAAACATGTGCACCAGGTACCTTTGTGCACCTGGTCCACAGTATGGGTGGCCATCTAATGTGTGTGTTTTGCGACGTACATGCGCCCGGTTAAGGCAGCCCGCAGTCCTACTCTAGTTTCGGCAAAGAGGGTTTCAAAGAGTTTAGATAAGATTACGTGTTTATTTCCAGAGGAATAGACACCCGTACTAACTCCTAACTATTAATGAACTGTAAAGGAAGTAAACTACGGTAATACCAGGTGAAGGGGACCTTGGTCTAAACTAAAGAGCAGACGCGGCTAGGTAGCTATGATACTAACTGATCCTAACTAACTCAATGCTGTTGTCCAGAAGTGACTCGGGTGTCACTACCAAAGTGGTAGTGAGTGTAAAGGGGGCTGAAGACTTCTTTGGGGGTCTTTGGACAAAGGTCTGGAAAATGTCTTGAAGGTAGTTGTGGTCCTTCGTGAGGGAGGCGGTATAAACAGAGAGCTCCAGCACACGAGATGGTGGAGCGAGCTGCTGAGTATCGAGTGGTATTTCAGGGACTGTGCGCTTGCCTATATGGACGGTCGTCTGCAGGTCCTTTGGCTCCCTTCAGCCGGTCTGGTATCTTCAGGCTTGAGCTCCTCCCTTTGCGGCCAAGGCCGCAATCTCTCAGTGAAGAATGCAAGTGCGGTTTTCCTCGTATGCGGGTTGCATCGCTCCCGCGAGCTTAGGAGCAGCGCTGGGCTGCTTGGCTGGCTTCTTTTGCATGCGAGGGTGGTGTGATGTCAGACATTGTGGTGTAGATGGCCTTGACTGCCGTGTCCTCCGGTTCTTCTTGCCTAGGGGCATGCAGGTTGGCTCTGGTAGCAAGTCGTCATTTGTTCAATTCTGGCCTGGTGTGACTTTTGACGTTTGAAGATGAAGCTAAGTCGTATATAGTAAATATGTCAGTATGTGTCATCCATCAATGAAGTAGTGGGTTGTAATGACGCAGTATTCTTAATTTTCGGGACATTTGTTTCAATTTCGTTCGTTTTTCTTAAGCTTTGCCAAGCTTCGTAATATTTTTATCGGTTTCAAAATTAAAGCTTTGGTGACTCGTTTCCCGTGATAGTTTTTTTATCCGGCAGACGTGTGCTATTGTAGGTTATCTGGCGGACGTTTGCAGTTACGTTTCAAACATCGTAGTTTTCAGTTTTTTTTTTAAGCGTCAGCATTATTTAGATACTTTCAGAATGCGTCAACAAGTTTTGTTGTACGAGAAGTTTGTTTATGTTGACGGCGCAGTCTTAGTTACGATAACGTGTTGAGAGCGTGCGTGGCCAGGCCCTTATGTCAGGAGAGGGGGTTGACAGGCAGCACAAAAGACGCGTGTGTCTGTCGCACTTCAGGTCAGTCGCCCTTGAGGGCAGGTCAGAGGCGAGGTTCGTTGGAAGGCTGTCGCCCTCCAACTCACTTCAGCGTCAGTCTGCGGTGAGGGCAGTTAGAGGAGTCACTTCAGGTCAAGCTTCACTTCAAGTCAGTCGCCCTTCAGGGCAGTGGTACAATGCTCGCCTAGGCCACGTCGGGTGTGACGAGAACCCCCACATCAGCAACTAGACTTTATTTTATTTATCCGCCGGTGTGGGCGGTGTGGGAGGTAGCAGCAGTTATTATTTCTTCAGACCAGTTTTTATAACAAGGATTAATTTGTAATTAAACGACTGTGGCACTGTTTTCTGCACTTGTATGGTGATATGTGAACATTCGTACTCTGCATACTGGAACTTCGTACGTGAACTGTGAAACTTCAATGATAAAATAAGTATAGAACAAAATAATCTGGAACTTGAACTTATTTTTTAATTAATCAGCGTCCATTTTTACTGAGTCTCGTGTNAAGTATAGAACAAAATAATCTGGAACTTGAACTTATTTTTTAATTAATCAGCGTCCATTTTTACTGAGTCTCGTGTTCTACCTTTGAGCTAGCAGTGGCAACGTAACATCAGCAGTGTAACTAGCGGCCGAACGTTACAAGGTCAGCAATCTGTGAAACTTTTCTATTATGTTACTAGAGAAAATGTAAAAAATAATAAATTATGGGTAGCATTTTTGTGAAAGCAGGAGATCTGAACGATATAATTCTNCCCCGCCAGCTCCTCATCATCCAATTCTTTCAAAGGTATTGGCTCTTTATATTAAGTATCTAATATTAAAACTGAAAATAGAAGGATTCTGATTCATAATCAAATTTTAACTCACACACACGGGCGCACGCACTCACACTCTCTCTCTCTCTCTCTCTTGCTCTCTCACTCTTTCTCTCTCTCTCTCTTTCTCTCTCGTCTGATTTTAACATGCACCATGTTGCTGCCAAGTTCATCCCCAGTATAGGTACGACCCTGAGACGAAGGAACAGTTTTCACAGTGGAGGAGCCCATTGTCTCCACTACCAAAAAAAGTGAGGTATGTCTGCAGCTGGACCAAGAGTATGTTCAATATCTTTTTCTGATATGCATGTAAAGACTTGTAACAAAAAGTTCAGCTTGACAAGTGAAATTACTATCTATGACAAGTATAAAGAAGATACATGTCGCTGCATCGTTCTAATAAACAGTCTTCCACTATGGTTCTCCCGGAAGACCGGGAACAACAATGGCTAAATAAGTAAGAAATCTATATGTACATGACAAATTCCAGTAATTGAACATTTTGAAAATTGTGTGGCAAAATTAACTTTGCTGCAGGAATGCATTATTTCGCAGACTAAAATCAAATTAAGCCACAATCAATTGGTAATGATTTCTGGCGAAAATATTTGTGACGATAACGTTTAAAACCAATGAAGCTTCGCTTCATGTTATTGTCTTGGTGTACTTGTCTGCATGTAAGCCATAAAGAACCAGTAGTAGAAAGAGATAAAAACACTTGTTATTAGATAATTATGACATAAAATTAGCTGTTTCGAAATTTGTCTGTAAATATTACAATTCTAAACCGATAAACTAAATGCTAAAAAAGTAAATTTTAAGAATTGCTGAATGTATGTAAACAGTACTTAACAAAACAGCTTGCAAGTAACTATTTAGGGTTATGCATGCATGCAACTGATTAGAGAATTCCATAGATAAAATGTGAGAGAATATAGCAGTACCAGAAAGTAATTAAGAGAGAAGATAAACGTTATCTCAACGTATGAACTTAAAAAAATTTCGCTCAGCTGTTATCTCCCAAGGCTAATTCTTTGATTGCAGCAGCACACAGTAGTACTAGTGTGCTAATGCTGCCGTTGGTGTTGAGGTTATGTTACAGCAAAATGAGAACCAGTGAANAGCACACAGTAGTACTAGTGTGCTAATGCTGCCGTTGGTGTTGAGGTTATGTTACAGCAAAATGAGAACCAGTGAACCGATTTATTTTAAACAAACTTTATTGTCATATATGCATTTTACACAAGCTCTACATGACCAAGAACATGCAAATTTCCAATTGTACCAATTGACTTCCTATAAATCTATATTTAATCTCCAACCTCGAACTTCATCTTCTTATGAAAAAACAGAACAGGCGATGAATAAATACTAATTACAGCAGTCTGATTAACACCACCTTCATGTACTGGCCTTGTCTTCCAACATATTATATCATGTGGTTCCATTTCAGCCAAACTAGTAAAAAACGTCGTGTTACCAGCATTATGACGCTTGTGGAAAAAACAAAACTCCAAAAGTCCACTTCCTGCTTTAGCAGTTATACCTTGCAAACCGAATGTGTACGTTTAAGTCAAAAGAATATAACTCTCTTCTACACTGATGATCTTACGACATCATGCATCATCATCCTTATCAACATCATAGTTCACACTTAAAATATTACGATGAGAGAATTTCCTTAGGAATAACGTCAAACATGCCACAAAGACATTACCAACCAGAAGATTTTATTATCCACTTTAAGTGTAATGTCGATAAGGATGATGATAAATGTTGTTGCAAGGTCATCAGCGTAGAACAGTTATATTCTTTTGACTCTCTACCCAGAATTTNAAGGATGATGATAAATGTTGTTGCAAGGTCATCAGCGTAGAACAGTTATATTCTTTTGACTCTCTACCCAGAATTTAAGATCAAACTGAAAGGTCACTGTTTTGACACCCCGCTTCGAGAAGAAAATTTCCAAGAAACATTCCAGAAGTGGCAAAAATGCTGGGAACACTGTATTGCTGTCTAAGGGAATTATTTTGAAGGTGATAGTGTATAAACATTGATAAATATATTACTTTCTTGTAAACAGAATTGGTCTCAAAACTTTTTGGTACCACTAAAGTTGATTTTGGTAACCTCAATTTTATAAAGAATGAACTCGTATCCCCTTTCAGAAGTATTCTTGCAAATTTTAGTAAGCCTGTTGAAAATTTTTCTTGTNTATAAAGAATGAACTCGTATCCCCTTTCAGAAGTATTCTTGCAAATTTTAGTAAGCCTGTTGAAAATTTTTCTTGTCTAATAGGTTGTAAGTTTTTATGTTATAAAAATGGAAATGCCAAGGATACATTATGAATATTTTTAGATTTTGCTGGTAAGCAAGCCAAATTTTTTTAATACCTTAAAAACTGTCTTAATAATGTATTTGGTTGGCGTTAATGCTGCAGACATGTAGTTTGTAGCTTTCAGAAAAGTGTGAAGCTATACAGAATGGCAGTAGTTTATATCCAAAATAAATATGTTGAGTGTTTCAACCATAGTGTACCGTATTTAATCACATAGGGTTGCATCATAATTTTTAAGTGCTATATTAATAAAAAATTTTGAATTCCCAACGGTTACTGTTTTTTTGGCACTGCAGCAGAGCGAGAACATGTAGGAAAAGCACCCTACTCCAGAATTCCTTACACAAACAAATTGCAGGGAGGGATTCAGTGAGCCTCCCCTTCACAAAGCATGGAGGGGACAAATTGAAACAGTTTAGGCAGAGACTAGTTGCAACCGAAGGTATAGGTTATTCATGGTAAAGTGANATGGAGGGGACAAATTGAAACAGTTTAGGCAGAGACTAGTTGCAACCGAAGGTATAGGTTATTCATGGTAAAGTGAGCACATTTTGAAACCCTCTCATTTGGACAATAAATATATTTTATTTTAGCCTTGAATGTTAAATTTAGTCCAGTGAAATATACACACTGTGTTTATTACTTATGTGGCAATATTTATTTTAAAAAATGGTGGAAGGATAAAAATGGCTTACAGGAAAAAAAGTAACTAGGGCCTCAAAAGTGCTTTTTTTTACCATGAACAGCCTATAGGCGATATTGCACTGAGTTATAGCAGTGTATGCTGAAGGATAGCAAACGATAACAAAATTCTAGCTCTGCACTTACATGGCACATAAGGGGAGGAAGCAAGGTTGCACTATNTGGCACATAAGGGGAGGAAGCAAGGTTGCACTATGTCAAATGCCAAGCAATTATATATGGAGAGGAGGCCGTAATGGTTGCTGAATTTTTCGATAGGTAGTACATTCCCTATTACTGGACGTTTGCTTAAACTAATAGTTTAAGGGAATCTGTGCTGTTTACAGGAAATGGAGTCGAGTGCCAGCTAGGAACTGGTCATTGTTAATAAATTTTTTTGTCAAGTATCTAATCAATGGTTTACATATCTAAAGAAAAATCAACAACCATAACTGACGTGTAAATTTAGTAGTTTCTTAAGTTTAATAGTCTCGCCAAAAATTTTGAATGAAACTTTTATTTTAAAATGTGCAACCATTTTGCAGTGTAATACTTCTTTTTTTATGTAGATTTAATTAAAAAGGAATTGCAACAAGATGGTTCTTTACAAAAGGGTGTGTGGGGGTGCTTGTGTACCAGGGCTGCAGAGTCGCTGTGGCACCATCTTCTCCCTGCTGGCCGGGGCGTCCTGCCCCTACAACATAGATGGCTCACTTGCCAGCAGTGATAAGCAGCTGCCAATACGCCGCCGTCTGCGCCGACCCATGCTCAAACTCCTGCACCGGCCAGAGAAGTTGCACACTTCACATGTCCTCAGCATGGACGTGCTCCTAGGCCATGGCCTTGAAATTGGCAGCCACAGTTCTGACTGCTGGGAACACATTTTCAGGTAACTGTTCTTTGCTTTGCTTATATTTGTTGCGTTACAGCACTTTTCTTTCTGCCAAAATCAAACCCTTACACATGTATAATGATCCAGTTTTAAAAACTTCTTAGTGTAGTTATAAATACAGTGTTTACCCATGTTTTTGTCCTGCTCATGTAGAAGTCTCACCTTAATTTTTAAAGGAAGTTAAAAAATATATGTATTTAAAGCACAGCTATTCTGCTACCAGACAATGCTCTCAATATTTGTGTGTTGGTTGGTGACAAATCTAGAACTTTATACTCAACTTAAAGTGTAAAGTTTTCCTTATGTTATAATTTTTTCTATCATACAATGGTAATTTCAATAGATGATTTTAGTATGTAGTAAAATTAACCAGGAGTTAATAGATCATCTTCTTTGTCATGTAATACCACGAAACTTGGAAATCCTGTTTGCATTTTCAAAATACATAAACTGTAATTGCTGAAGATAGAATTATGACTAGTAAGGCCTTGCAACAGTTATTTTCATTTTGATGCATGACGACCAGGATACTTGGCACGTCACCTAGTCTACAAGGGAGTTTTTTTTCGCCGGTTCAGGCTGAGAACCCTGGGTAACCTTACGGGCNATGGAGGGGACAAATTGAAACAGTTTAGGCAGAGACTAGTTGCAACCGAAGGTATAGGTTATTCATGGTAAAGTGTGCACATTTTGAAACCCTCTCATTTGGACAATAAATATATTTTATTTTAGCCTTGAATGTTAAATTTAGTCCAGTGAAATATACACACTGTGTTTATTACTTACGTGGCAATATTTATTTAAAAAAATGGTGGAAGGATAAAAATGGCTTACAGGAAAAAAAGTAACTAGGGCCTCAAAAGTGCTCACTTTACCATGAACAGCCTATATGCGATATTGCACTTAGTTATAGCAGTGTATGCTGAAGGATAGCAAACGATAACAAAATTCTAGCTCCGCACTTACATGGCACATAAGGGGAGGAAGCAAGGTTGCACTGTGTCAAATGCCAAGCAATTATATATGGAGAGGAGGCCGTAATGGTTGCTGAATTTGTTGATAGGTAGTACATTCCCTATTACTGGACGTTTGCTTAAACTAATAGTTTAAGGGAATCTGTGCTGTTTACAGGAAATGGAGTCGAGTGCCAGCTAGGAACTGGTCATTGTTAATAAATTTTTTTGTCAAGTATCTAATCAATGGTTTACATATCTAAAAAAAAATCAACAACCATAACTGACGTGTAAATTTAGTAGTTTCTTAAGTTTAATAGTCTCACCAAAAATTCTGAATGAATTTTTAGTTTAAAATGTGCAACCATTTTGCAGTGTAATACTTCTTATGTTATGTAGATTTAATTAAAAAGGAATTGCAACAAGATGGTTCTTTACAAAAGGGTGTGTGGGGGTGCTTGTGTACCAGGGCTGCAGAGTCGCTGTGGCACCATCTTCTCCCTGCTGGCCGGGGCGTCCTGCCCCTACAACATAGATGGCTCACTTGCCAGCAGTGATAAGCAGCTGCCAATACGCCGCCGTCTGCGCCGACCCATGCTCAAACTCCTGCACCGGCCAGAGAAGTTGCACACTTCACATGTCCTCAGCATGGACGTGCTCCTAGGCCATGGCCTTGAAATTGGCAGCCACAGTTCTGACTGCTGGGAACACATTTTCAGGTAACTGTTCTTTGCTTTGCTTTGCTTATATTTGTTGGGTTACAGCACTTTTCTTTCTGCCAAAATCAAACCCTTACACATGTATGATGATCCAGTTTTAAAAACTTCTGAGTGTAGTTATAAATACAGTGTTTACCCATGTTTTTTTCCTGCTCATGTAGAAGTCTCACCTTAATTTTTAAAGTAAGTTAAAAAATATATATGTATTTAAAGCACAGCTATTCTGCTACCAGACAATGCTCTCAATATTTGTGTGTTGGTTGGTGACAAATCTAAAACTTTATACTCAACTTAAAGTGTAAAGTTTTCCTTATGTTATAATTTTTTCTATCATACAATGGTAATTTCAATAGATGATTTTAGAATGTATTAAAATTAACCAAGAGTTAATAGATCATCTTCTTTGTCATGTAATACCACGAAACTTGGAAATCCTGTTTGCATTTTCAAAATACATAAACTGTAATTGCTGAAGATGACTATTATGACTATTAAGGCCTTGCAACAGTTATTTTCATTTTGATGCATGACGACCAGGATGCTTGGCACGTCACCTAGTCTACAAGGGAGTTTTTTTTCGCCGGTTCAGGCTGAGAACCCTGGGTAACCTTACGGGCTGATTACTGTGGATTCGCCTTGGCTCTTAGGGAGCTGGTGTACAGAGTCGGCCTGGTCGGGTGGCGGCAAGCTATGTAGGCGTCTAAGCCGGCGTGGGTGGTAGTGGATGCTGGCTTACCACCATAGACGGGTGCTGTAGTGGGTGTCTTGGGGGTTGAAGCAAGCTTCGCTGATAGAAGATCTGATTGAGGCAGAGAGCCCTAGCACTGCAGTGGTAGGGCAAACTGCTGGGTTGCCAAAGCAAAGGAAGCCAATTTGATGACAATTTGACGTCAACTGGCGTTCTGGAGGCTTGTCCGCCCCTAACTACTGAATGGGGTCTTCCTTCGGTTTCCATTGAGCCGTTTGGGTATCTTCGGCTGGCTGGCCGACTCCTTCCTGTGTGGGCAGCATCATCCCTTGCTGCGCTCTCTTGGTGAGGGTTGGAAGCGGGTTATCTCTGTGCTTGTGGGTGGTATCTGACACTCGCTTAGGGACAGGCAGGCTTCATTCAGGTGGTTAGGCAGGGGTGCATGATTGATGTGCGTATTTAGTATTACTGGCAATGGCGTATAGTAATCATTTTCGGAACGTAGAGGTCTGGGTGTATACTGCCAACTATTAGTCCTGCGTAAATCCCCCCACCATCTTTGTGATGTAAACTCAGCTCGTGTAGCTTTGGGGTTGCAGTGATGTAGAACTGTCACTGGAAGTGTCTGACATTGCCTTCTTTAGTTCCCGCTCTTCTGTGCGCTTGCTCAGGCGGGCACGTGGTGGCCTGTTCTCCTCATAGTTCTCTCTCTCTTTTCCAGGTAGTGGTCGGGTGAGGCGAGAGCCTGCTAATGGCTTCAACCCTCTGGGGAGAGTGTGTTACAGGATTTGTACCATTGTCTGGTTAATGCTTCTTGTTTACGCAGAGGAGGTGGTGCTCACACAGAACAGATTAGAGCTGTGGTTACTGTACATAATTTATTACAGTTTGACCTGGAAATGCAAATACTTGCGTCGACATGTATTTAGCACTGAAAAATAAACTTGGAGGGTTTTCTAACCCAAACTCACGATGGGTGTGTAAGTTTCTAGTTGTACCTTCCGTGGCGTTAAAGGCCTGTTCTCAAAGGACCTTGCTCTGTGGCCACTCCTACGGGTCGCACAGGAGGTAATTTATGTGTGACGATGGGCTAACCTAGGCCAGCGCTAAGCCATCCGTTACTTAGGTCGGTATCTAAGTACATCCTATTCTAATGTGAGCTACCCTTTCATATACAAAAAAAATAAGGAAAAAAAAAACATAGCACTCAAAATTATACAACAATCACAGAATTATGTACAATTTCAGATTCTCTGGGTGCTGCTTCGTAGTTTAGTGGCAGTTTTTACACTTGATGTATTCTCGGAAGCAGTTCACACAGATTCTTGTTGACCGTCTAGGTTGGGGTGGGGGGGTTCTTCTGAGCCTGCTCAGTCCGTGTCTGGCACGGGTGTTATCACAGTTTGATTCCCCTGCACCACTACNGGGGGGGTTCTTCTGAGCCTGCTCAGTCCGTGTCTGGCACGGGTGTTATCACAGTTTGATTCCCCTGCACCACTACACTTAGTCGGCACAGTAATTGATTAGTTACCTTAGCCAGTTTTACACGCTGCACTAATGACCCATTGGTTGCCTAGGGGTCTTCTCTCCCAAAGTCCATGTGGAAAGTCACTGTTCGGGATCACTGGTCACACCGGCCTTGGCGTCCGCGTAAGGCAGCGTGTTGTGAGTATGGCCATGAGAGGCGTTTGGTCTTTCACCAGGGTGACTTTTTCTACCGGCCGATTTGCCCCTCAATGCCCGTCCGACACGTGCGGGCGGGCATCTGGTTGGTTCTGCTGGTTTTCGGTTGGCTTCTGGGCTCATCGGCTTTGGGGCTGTGGGGCTGGTGGTTGACGTCTCGGAACCATTCGGCTCTGTGGACCGGATAGGTCCCTNAGGTTTAAGGGCCGTCCAGCAGCGAGGTTTTGCCGCTGCCCATGTCCACTGGGGTTGCAGATGGAGGCAAGGGCTCTTGGGGTTCCCCCACATATTCTGCTTGGTCAGGCTCCTCTTAGATGATGCTTGGTGGTGTGGGGATTTGCTTTGGAGTTCGGTCCAGGGGGTTTCTCCATGCTCTCTGCGACCCAGCCGGGCATGAACCTCCTCGCCCTTGGTCGGGCCATCTCCAATGGAAGCTTGTCAGCATGGAGGGTAAAGTCCAGAAGGACATCGCCCCTCTTGGTGGCCAATAGAGTTTGGTGCGTTCTACCTTTGGTTCGGCCTGGGTTGTCTGTCGGGGTGGCTAACAGTGCGGATTCTTCCGGCCAGGACAGCAAGTGTTCTCAGGGTCGGGGTCGTGCGGTGTCTTCTTCCACGGGTTCTGGTAAATCGTCCACATCTTCTTAATCAACGTCGACCTCCACCCATTGGTATCTAAGTACCGAGAACCGCGTTCCATCTGCATAGTCTCATCTGTCCCTGAGTTCTGCATGCGACCTCATTCTCTCGGGATTCGTTGGTTAGGGGTAACGTCGGAGTTTCCTTGCCCATTGTTTCACTCCCGGGTGTCACTGTTGGCCGTGGTTCAGTGAGGTCCGGCTCACCCATAGCTGTTGCAGCTGCACTGGTTCCTCTACTTTACATGGTGGGGCTGTGTGCTGCAAAATAACATTGCCGCTTCGTTCCCATTGGACCGTCAAGCGTTTTTTCCCCTCAATCTGCACATGGTGTTGCCTGCAATCTACAGTGCATTTTTGCTTCTGGAGCCAGGACTGTCCCAATATCACTGTTATCCCCATTGCGGGTGCCACCAAGAACTTGATGTAGGGGTGTTTTCTGTTTGATTTTTATGGCCAGCTTTATCTTCCCTTCCACCTGGTGGAGGAGGTCAGGTTGTACCATCTGTACTTTTCCGTTCTGGGGTGTCAGGTAGGCTCTTTGATAGGGGGTTAGTAGGTCGCTTATAATAAAGTTCCCAGTGGCCGCCATGTGAATCATGGCAGCAGTAATTTGTTGGTTGACCCTCACTAAATACGGGCAGCATCAGAAGGGTGGGATGACTCTACTAACGTCTGGAGGGTGATGCCGGTTTGGTCATTCTTGTTCTCTATAGCTCAGAGGTGGGATGGGTTTTCCTTGCTCGTGCTCCTGTCTTTTGTTGCCCGCCAACTGGCTGGCTTTGCGAGGCAGTCATGGTTTAAATGCCTCCTGGGGCAGAACCAGCATTTAGGGAGCGCAAGGGAGCTAGGGGCGGCAGGCGAGGGAGTAGGATTAGAAGGGTGAGTANGGGGCAGAACCAGCATTTAGGGAGCGCAAGGGAGCTAGGGGCGGCAGGCGAGGGAGTAGGATTAGAAGGGTGAGTAGAGGGGTGCTGTAGCACCTTGTAATGACACAATATTATTAATTAAAGGGATACTTGGTTAATTTTATTTTGTTTAACGGGGCTTAACCCCCACACCGGCAAACTTGAACTTGCTCGATTATTTCTCCGCCGGTGTGGGAGTTCGCTGCCTCTATTTTCTTCTGGCGAGCCAAATTCTCAGGACGTGCAACACTGAATAAACCACTGCGGCGCTGCTACTACTTTTTCTGTTTGACTGTAAAATCTGTTCATACTCTGTATACAGGACGATTGTATATGAACTGGTTCAATTGATTCATAAATAAAAGTATAGAACAAATAATCCGGAACTTGCCTATTTTTGTTTGGTGCCGTTTTAAAGAGTTTCATGCTTCTACCCAACTGAGCTAACTGAGTTGTAATTTCCATTCGTCATACCTTGACGTGGAATATTACAAAATANTCATGCTTCTACCCAACTGAGCTAACTGAGTTGTAATTTCCATTCGTCATACCTTGACGTGGAATATTACAAAATATGGCGGTTATAACGCGAGGCTGCATCATTACAACCTCTTTCTGCTTTGCTTCCTCCTCTCCCTTGCCACTTTTGTTACGCTCCAAGGTCGCCTGCTCCCAGGATTTTCTCTCTGTCTTTCTCGCATGCTCCATCAGTTCTTCCATTGACTGGCCGGGGAATTTGTAGAAAATTACTTAGCTTCTGTAGCAGCATGCGTGCTATCATGGGCACAATGCTCTCTTCGCTCCTTTCAGGGTAAATTCTTCGGTACATTTGTGTCTTTCTCTGGATGAAAATTTCTGCTTCTTCCTCAGTGGTTTGCACTCTACTGTGACGCGTGAGGGTCTAGGGACAGGAGCGCGTCTCCATCTTACTAGGTGTAGTATATTTTTAGTTCTGTGTTAGATCAGTCA
>NQII01000147.1:0-21695 GCA_002778355.1 Clitarchus hookeri
AGCAGTTTCTGAGAAAAATGTGTATTTCAGACACACTGCAATGCTGTTCACTCATTAGGTAGGCGGGCGCCTTAATGGATGGCATCTGTCCGTCGATGTTTCTTTATAATTCAACGCTCAGAAATATATCCTCATCCCCTCTGTAGGCTGTTCATTGTTAATTGTACACTTTTTAAAACTACATTTGAAAAATGTTATATTAAAACTCATACACGGACTGGCTTGCGCCCAGNGTTAATTGTACACTTTTTAAAACTACATTTGAAAAATGTTATATTAAAACTCATACACGGACTGGCTTGCGCCCAGTAAAGTTGGTAACGATGGAGAAAAATTATATTAATTACCTAAACTAGAATAAAAAGTGTCACACACATTTCCAAACACTGAAATAATTTTTTTTGTTTTCTGTTTTTCAAGTACCTATGAAGTTTCAGTACCAATGGATACATCCTTGTGTGTGTGCTATTTTTGTTAGACAGCAGTGTATTTTAGATTAATTTGGCATATAGACCAACTGTTTGACCAATTTCGACCAAACTTGGTATTATGAAATTATCAAGTACAAACATGAAATATAGTAATACATTTGCATCATATTCGAGGAAACAATCAAACAATTCCTTCAAAATTTTGAAACACGAAATACTACGGTGTTCCATGAAAACGGGCATGATTTAAGTGGGTAAGAAACTGATTTTTAAAATGGTGGCTATATCAACATTTTTGATTAAAAGACTATATCTACGAAAATCTGTAACCAAATTTGACGTTCTTTTGCGTGATTAAAGTAGCACATATTGTAGGTATGTGCCTACACACTCATTTCCCCTCCGTTTTGTAAGAGAAGTTCACTTTTATGCCATATTTCGGGAAACAATCAAACCGATTCCCTCGAAATTTTGGTAAACAAGCATTACTACTGTAGGCTGTATAAATTGATGTATATTAAGAGTCATCTTTACATCTGCAGGCGTAAGTATGCAACACGTATTAACCCCATTTAATATAAGGTTAATCTATTTTTGAGGTTTTTGGCGAAACCATATACGTCACCGCCTGCAATGCGNTTAACCCCATTTAATATAAGGTTAATCTATTTTTGAGGTTTTTGGCGAAACCATATACGTCACCGCCTGCAATGCAGTATCAAATTAAAGTTATTTATCCAATCATTGTGCATATTACCAGTATATTGTAATATTCTAAGTGAGATTTAAATNTTAACCCCATTTAATATAAGGTTAATCTATTTTTGAGGTTTTTGGCGAAACCATATACGTCACCGCCTGCAATGCGGTATCAAATTAAAGTTATTTATCCAATCATTGTGCATATTACCAGTATATTGTAATATTCTAAGTGAGATTTAAATAAAAGCAAGATTATTGATAAAAAAAACATGACCACAAATGAACTGGACACTTTGTAGCTTAAATACCGGACCAAAATAGTATTTGGCTTTTCTATGCCGCATCTTCAATGTTTTCTGCGTCGAAATGTGTTATACTATGGTATCTGATGTGTAAGGCACTTCTGATATAACCAAAAAATTAAACTATTTTGTGATAATAAAATCGTGCAAGGAGATAGAACACTTTTATCCTGGGCTCAAAGGCCATCTCTGCTCATTGTTAAAAGGACGCACTGCGGGGGGTGACAGGAAAATTCACAGGCAAGAGATTTTACCAGAGGGCTCCGGAAATCCGCAGTCTTCGTGCACTGCCCCTCGTTGAAAGATGAATGCTGTAAGAAATCGAACACCACAATATGACCGGGCTGCAATCGCAACGTAAGTTTGAATTTCTCAAAAATATTTTATTAATATTTATTATCGCACGGTTTTAGAGGAGTGCAACACAATTGAGTGCGTTATTGTGTGCGTGCACATGAATGGTACGGAAATGTAGATTATGTTAAATCTCTTTGTATTTAAAAATGGAAGGAAACATCTCTCAGGACAAAGGAAGAAAAGAAACGCCTTACATTTAAAGAGATGGAGAGAAAATACAAAGAGGTGCAAAGAAGTTAGCAAAGAATGCTTATTGCCAGAAAACCATTTCACCGTACCAAGTAGCAACGTTGAAACGGATTTTGGGCATGGACAAATCAATAAGACGAANGCAAAGAAGTTAGCAAAGAATGCTTATTGCCAGAAAACAATTTCACCGTACCAAGTAGCAACGTTGAAACGGATTTTGGGCATGGACAAATCAATAAGACGAATAGGAACTTCGTAAATAATATAACAGAAGTGACTGGTCGGCGAATAGTGGATATCGCGTATTTTTTAAAGGAGCTCAGTGAAATGGCAGAACATGGTCCATTTAATTGCTCATTGAAAAACATGGAACTTGTTCGTGAATCAAGACAAGGTTTCCGAAGCATTCTTCATTTTAAATGTAACATGTGTAATATAGGTAAAGTAATTTCCACAGAAGATCCAACTGATACATCGAGAATGGATGTTAATGCTGCTGCTGTTAGTGGCGTAGTAAGTGTTGGGGGTGGGTTGAGCCAACTGGAAGAAATAACATCTGCTTTAAACATGCCAAGCATGAGCAGTCGAACATACAGCAAGTATCATGATACTGTGTGCAGGGGTTTATTTGCTACGTCGCTGGATGAAATGAAAATAACNGTGTGCAGGGGTTTATTTGCTACGTCGCTGGATGAAATGAAAATAACTGCTGAAGAAGAAGCTAGGCTAGCAGTAGAAGCCGGTGAAGTGGATGCAGACGGTCTTCCTCTCATCGCAGTTGTCGCAGATGGGTTCTGGTCAAAGAGGTCTTACAGATCCAATTTCTCTTCTCTCTCTGGTGTGGTAAGTTAATAAGCTTAATTACATCTTTGCACCACGCCTCGTTCTTAGCATGCAAAGTTGTAAGTATTTTTTAACAGTACTGAGTAGTGTGAGTAGTACAAACAATACTTGATTTCTTCTATTTTTTGTATGCATACGTTGTGATTGTGCGCCACCATTGAACGTTTTAGAGACCAAGCTATAAATGAAACAGAATCACACAAGCGATATCTTCACTCGTGTAAGGGGGCAGGTTCATTCTCGCGGTGACGAACATACGACTGCCTAGTGTAACAGTATCTGCTGACGCACCACTGCAACTCCCCCGCCCTTCTCTCCCAGATTGTCGTATCTACGTAGTGAACACGGCATTGTAACACGAATCTTATTAGTTTTGAAAATAAAATAGGCTGGCTAAAAAAATTTGTAAATGGATGTGAGAATAGTTGATACTGCTAAAATAATTTAAATTAATCTTTTTCCCGTATAGTATATGGGCACTGCGATCAGCAAAAATTAAACTTAAATCGGGTGTCATGTTTTATGTAATCCTAATATTCTAAATTAATATTGTGAAACTTTGTAAAATTTTGTGAGCCAGTACCTGTAGAAAATAATAAATAACAAATTTCTTAATTTAAGAGTATATATAAATACTCAAGTAACTTTGACTAGTATACATATTATTATTGAATATAAAGGAGACTATAGAAGGGGCCAGACTTTACCAGAATTGTGTACGTTTTAGGAGTTAGTTCTCTGGCTCGACACGAGGTAGCTCAGTAAATTTAGACAGTTCTAGGAAAGTAGTGCGGCCACAATGTAACCCTCCCACAGCTGCTCTGTCAATGAAGAAATCAATATTTGTGAATAAACGCTGAAACACAATGTAGGATATTATAGCTAGGATGCCATTTCCATCAGTTTTATTTTCGTTATGACCAAGTGATACAGTTAGGGTTCTGTTTATTTTATTGTCGGGGCGGGCGGGGTACTCTAGTTTGTGTTTCACGAGACGGCATTGTTTTGCCGCTCTTCTTGCGATGCAATAGCGATATCAATCGCATATTGTTTTTATGGTGCAGTGAAAAATTTTGCTCGTTCGGAAATATTCAAATTACTATAACTTGGAAAGTTTAAACTTCACTAAAAGACGAAAAAGCGATCAGTATGTCGCTGTTCGTATCGTTCTTACACATGCGAGAAATAGACACTGTAAACCATTTCAGCGAAGTTAACCTTATACATAAAAAGTAAATTTTCAGTGTAATAAATAAGGACAGAAGGGTGTTTTTTTAAAGGCCGCGTACATTTCAAAACTTTCCGTAAAAAAAAAAAATCGACATCATGTCGCTGTTCCTACCGAGGCAAGAAATACACACTGTAAATATTTTAAGCTAAGTTAAACTTACAAATGAAAATCCTTGGAATTTCAATATAATAAACTCGTGTAAAACGGGAGTGTTTAAGACCACGTACATTCAAAAAATCCTAACAACAGTTTCGAAATATATTATTTACAAAACACAATAACTTACAGTTTGTAATTCCTAATCGCAATTCCTGAAGTGTTGTCCTATGACAATCCTTGGACGATTGCATCACTAAAAGCACTCGTGTCTACAACTTATACGAAAGAATTTATTTGCAGACTCATTCAATTAATACAACAACAAAAACCAACCAACAAAATTAAACGTCGGAACGTAAATATGTACTTAGCCAGTCGTGCTTCATAGTCGACGGTTAAGGAAAATGGCGGACCAAGGAACAGTCAACCAATTAACAGATGCCGATAATACATTTCACTCGAGAAGACGCACTAGACAGGCGCCTACATCGAACTATGCTTGTTGGCATGTGTAAATACTGCAATAATTAAATGCCAATATAATATTCCGACAACACCAGCAAGGTACTCAATCAGACATGACGAAAGAGAGCTCAATGACGTTTGCCGGGTTGGAAACGTTTCACATAACCGTGATGTACTCATGATCTATTCTAATTTCTTAAAATGTTTTTAAGGTCCATGGTATACAGTCCAAAAATATTGTGCATTAACGAAAAACGTAATTCAAATTATAAGTGCTGTAATTNCCATGGTATACAGTCCAAAAATATTGTGCATTAACGAAAAACGTAATTTAAATTATAAGTGCTGTAATTGTCATTAAATTTCAAAGTTATAGTTTTTAATTCCGAGTACTATTTTCCCCCCATAATCATCGCATAAATCGTCAACATAAAAACATATATCTCTATACAACCATCAAATGACGTAATAATTTGCAAATTACAGCATTTATTGGTCACATGCTGTGTAGGTTGGTCACACTGTCTGTCAAAATTGACTGAAGTTAAGTGAAACGCAGTATACGCAATATTGGGCCAGAGAACTAGCTCCTAACACTAAATTGCATAATTTTTTATAGTAAGGCATATCAAGCGTGGTGACAAATGTAGGTGTGTGTGTTTGTGTGCGCGTGTGTATGTATGTACAAACACATACATATATGCAAACATTTCTTATGTCCCACACGAGTGAAACTGTAAGTTTATGGAACACCATAAGTTATGCGACTGGTTTGTATAATAAATATGCTTTTATTTCAGGCTGCAATTGTTGGTTACAAGACGAAAAAGGTTTTGTTCATTGGCATACGAAATAAGTACTGCACTGTGTGTGATCAAGCACATGAACAAGGGAAGGAATAGCCATTGCACACATGTTACAAGAATTGGAGTCAAGAACAAAGTGCATCCAGTATAGAAGTTGACATCATTGTCAAAGGTTTTTGCAGAAGTGAAGAAAAGTATGGTTTGCGGTATAGAACTCTGATAGCCGATGGTGATGGTGCCTACAAAAAACTACTTGAAGCAAGACCGTACAGAAACTTAGCTGTCGATAAACTGGAATGCAGAGATCACCTTTTGCGTAATTACTGCAACAAGTTAAAATACATCTTGACAACTGGAAAAAATGGCCCATTTCATCTGAGGAAAGAAATACATGCCAAAAGCTTACAGTTTCATGGTGCTGATGTAAAAGCTGCTGAACACAGAATGAACGAGGAGGCGGCTATGTACGAACGTATAGCGAACCTGCGAAATGACATCATAAATAGTGTTGATCATGTTATTGGCGACCATCAACGATGTGCTTCATACTTCTGTGCCGGTGCAAAAGAAGGTGAGAGAATTATAATTCCCCTTCTTAATGAGCATGGCCTGTACCAACAAATGAAATCTTTGGCAGGTAAGTTGAGCAGGCATAGCCGCAGTTTGCTTTACAACGTTAACAACAATTGCGTTGAGCATTACAACTCTGCAGTGGTGAAGAAGACGGGTGCCAAGCGCATCAACTACACGAAACGTGGATCTTATCAAGCGCGATGCGCCGCGGCGGTGGTAGCCTACAATTCTGAAGCTGTACACTATAAACTTCACAAAAAGGTATGTGGTAAAAGTCCAGGTACATTTACAAAAATATTAGAAGCTCAAAGAAGACGGAAAGTGGAAGTAGCTAGAATAAAGCGAAAGAATGTAGGTGGAAAGCCATCTCTAAAACCAAAGAAGCTGTTTTCTGGTAAAAAAGACATCGATCCTGATTATGGAGCTAAGGCACAAAAACCAGATCTACCTGCAGATGATTTCAATGTTCTGTGTAATGAGTTACTGGTAAGCCTTCAAAAAAGCAACGAAGCTGTGAATGAAATCGAAATACAAACCCAGGATCTCCTGTATACTGGCCAGTGGATGGAAGAAAGACGAAAGCGACTAACAGCATCGAATTTTGGCGATGTTTGTAGAAGACGTCCATCTACCAGCTGTGAAGGTTTTGTAAAAAATATCCTCTACACTGATCTCCAACACATTAGCTGTGAAATACGGGAAAGAAAATGAGCACAGAGCTATTGAAGCACTGGGAGAAGCTGCACATGTAAAAATTCGGAAATGTGGGTTTTTTGTTGATCCTGAATTACCGTATTTCGGTGCAACACCTGATGGCTTGACAGATGAAGATGGTATTGTGGAAGTCAAATGTCCGGCGTCCGCAGAATTGTTGAGCCCTGAATCTGCTATTCTGCAACGGAAGGTGACGTTCTGGAAAGTTGGAAAAGATAAGAAAATTGCGGGGATAAACAAGTCCCATAAATATTATTATCAAGTTCAAGGCCAGCTACATGTTACCCAAAGGTTGTACTGCTTGTTTGCTGTGTGGACACCCAATCCACCATTTGTTCATTACGAAAGTATACCGCGGGATGACGATTTCTGGGCAAAAGAAATGATAAAAAAGTTAACTTCATTCTACATGGAATGTCTGTTGCCAGAACTTGTGGACCCTCGACACACACGTTCAATGCCAATACGTAACCCGGAACGTATTTTGAACGAAAAAAGAAAAATAATAAAAGATCAACCGAAATCTGCTAAAAGATTTCGTCATAATTTATAACTTGTTTTATAAAACAAAAACAAAGTGTAACACAGTTTGTCAAGGGACCATCACATCTATGGAAGGATAACATTTCTTAATACAAGATTTCTTGAAGACGTTTTGAGCAGGTACAGCTTGTATTAAATTCTTGTCACTGTATGTATATTTAGATCATTTTAAAACAAGAATACGATCAAATCTTTCATAAGATTTCATGACAAAGTGTCGATCTTTAAAAAATTATTACCCGTAACAACATACATTTTGAAGTACAGTAAGCACCGACGCAAAACCCACGGTAAAATTGGCAGTGACATAGGGAAAGTAGTTACAATTAGGAAATGTAGTTCGCCTTACTTCTGGCACAGTAAAATTTTCCATCCCTTCTGTTGAGCCATATTTCCTCAGTCGTACTCTCACGGCAGCGCAGCTATTCCCTTGTACCTAGCATTACCGTTACTGTATTCATTTTCAAGGTATTTGTTAAATACGGCATACAACATTTCCGTGGGAATTTTGATACTTCCACAAATATTACTATGATTATCACCAGGAGATAGAATTTTGCAACTTTCTACAGGAATAAAATGACGCTCGTCACTTGAAAGCGCTTATTGTTTTTAGTTATTAAAAATTGGTTGTTATTATGTATTGTTGTTTAATATTAAATGATGCTTTTTATGTACTGAGTAAATGCAATGGACTTGTAAACATCTGATCTAAAAATATCTCAAGATGATGTTTATGTTGATGAGGCATAAAGGATACGCAATGGAATGGCAGTATAAACTATGCAGGGCTTTAAAAAGCGCTGACTTTGCCGTGAACATCCTATAACAGGAAATAACACTTCGTGGAAGAACGCCACGCACATGATCACTTAAGAGCAAACAATTTCTCTTTTTACAGCTATTAAAAAATTTTAATGCTCTCCTTCAAACAATCTAAGGTAGCTTTCAAAAATACTAGGCCAATGAAAAAAAAAATTAGGCCTACGTTGTTGTCATAACTATCACTAGTAAGCAATAAAAAATTGTAGTTTTAAAAATGTGGTGTACCGTTTACCATTTTATATAGCCCATATGTATATCTTAAAATTTGATATATTGATATTTTGGTGACTTGTAATTATTAAATGCTGCTGTGATTCCCTAAGTTTAAGTGTACAGTAGACACGTCTCTATATACGTACAAAAATTATATTTTTGTTGTTTTGGAAAAACAACCGATCGAAACCTCTCATCCCTCTCCTTTTATACCTGTACAAACGTAGTTTGGTTTTGTGTCAGTACTTGTTGAAAGCATTAAATGTGGTTGTCTACAGCTTCTTATGTCAGCGATTTTGAAAGGTATCACATTTGAAAATTTCGGCTTTTACAGTATACCTCGATAAATTCTCATCCATACAAATAGTGCTATGATAGGCTACTTAAACTTTCGTGATTTTAGTATATCACTCATTTATTTTCAGACTGGCGACCTTAAGTTTATTATGTAATATCCGATATAAAAATGATCTGACCTATTTCAACATAACTTAGTAAGCTCGCATTACCTACTGCAATTAATAATACGCTATTTTATTAATTCGTTTGTTTGTAATTTTGTACGACAGTGCTTTCTTTTTTTCATAATATCTCGGAAACTATTTAATAGATTCCCACTAAATTCGGCATATTATCAGAGATAATGTAGGCCGTCAAATTATAACCTAAATCTGACAATCTAAAAGGGACGGCCTAATAAATATTCCGCTATATTGCGCCATACACACAGAAGTACTAATCATACTCAAACCATACTTAGTATACTCACAGTATTTAATTAAAACAATAAATACGCTTGGTCACAGTATATTTTATCAGAATGTCTGTGCACTAGTACCACCTGAAAACATAAAGCTGTTTCCATCATACTTGGAGGACAACTGAATTTTTTTTCGCATTATTTTCATACAAGTTGTTCTTTGGTAATTCACGTAATCTTAAATGAATTAAGATTTGTAGGTGCTTATTTTCAGGCTGGCAGGATAATAAATTATTTTCGGGTTATTTGGCTATTTCTGGACAAGTGGACGTGTTTCAACCAAACGTATGGTGCGCTGTCAGTATTACACTTCCAAACATAAATTTCTCTTATTCATAGCATCTTTGGCAGCAATGTTTTAAAAGATAGCAAGAGCTCGAATCTAAACTTTCAATGCCATATCTCAAGGAATTTCCAAACGAATCCCAAAAGATTTTCCAGAAAATATTACAATGTCTAAGGAATTTTAAATGCATATTATATGAATTTTCAAAATGATGTACTGTGTGTTACTTTGATACCGGAACCATCGTTCTGATTCAGTCTGAACTTAATATGTCAGCAGTTATACATAATAAACTTACTGATGACCTTTTCAATTTACTTTGTTTAAAGACAATATAATCAGAAAAGTAAAGGGTAAATAAAGCGTAAATATCATACCTCTGCTATGCCGCGAGTGTCTTCTCATTTGGCACGCAGGTATATGTGAAGTCTTCTAAAAATATAATCCACAATTCTCTTAGTTTCCAAATTACTTTATTATTCTTCTAATGTTTCGTGCCATATTTTTGAAATAATTTTAACTATTTTAACTAAATTTTTTTCAAAAGTACCTGAGGAGTGCATTTAATTTACTTATATTCAATTGGCCAATTGTTTGGAAGGAAGCACCACCTCAAATTGCTTATTTATCATCATAAAGTACTACTGTACCATTTCTCATAAAATTTTCTGAAATATTCCTTATTCTGAACAGATTTTTTTTTGTAAACACTATGTATACATCTAAAGTTTACGAAACCCAATAAAATTACTGGCTTCTTTGATTGTAAGAGAAAGTAGGCTATTAATTTAGTTGTAATCGCGTCATCTTGTTTCCTGAAATTTTTCAGACGTAAAATTAGCTACATAATAAATTCTAACAGATTTGTGTTAAAATTTTCTATGTCCTTTTAAATCACTTTACTTACTTATTATTAATCACTTTGCATTCACTTTCAGAACTTTAACCTGGCACTAACTGTAACTGGCATTAAATGTTTGGTTCCTTGACTGCCATTTGGTATTTCATCATATTTTATTTAAAATACATCAGTTACATGTTATTATTATCATTTTCATTGTAATTTTTATGTGGCCTTTTCATACTCTCAAAGCCTTTATAAAAGTAATTTCGTGACTAAAATTTGTTTTTGCTGAGTGTTATGTCATTTAAAAAAAAGTATGTTACATTACACAGTTAACACTTAATAAAATCAGTTAACCCAAAGAAGAATAACTCAAACATAACGTATTATTATTTGGTGGAATTTGAAACCAAAGGACTCTTAAGCTCATTTTTAATATAAGGTAATTCTAAACAATTACTTGAGGTGTTTTATCGTCATTAAATATCGTTTACGAAGTATTTATATTTACAAGGAGAATTTTGTGCTAATTTCCTCCCATTTTAGTGTAGGAGCATATGCTTTTTAACTACAGTATTACACAAATATAGGAAAACCAGTAATCACTGCAGTAAAGATGCATACGTTGCTAATATTATATTCCGAATTTTCATTAACTATCCTAAGTGAATTACACAAGTTAGCTATACAGGTTGTACCATTTATCTTGATCACCCACAATTACTGCCTACCGAAGCTCCAAATAAAAAAAAAAAAATACAAAAATTGCATAACTGGAAAGGGGAAATAATACTGCTGGGGAGTCAGCCTTTTAGGGTTATTTATTAGAGAGATACAAGAACTAACTTCACTTGTTTAAATGTCACCATGTATCAATTGGTGAAAAGTTCAATAAAGCTCGTCAATACCTATTTAGACATGTAGAACAATGTAAACTTTCATAACATGAACACTAAATACGACACAATAAGTGGAATCTGTAATGCCCGTTTGAAGTACTATCCATACGGGTACTGCGAGGGATCTAAAGTAGAGGGATTAAGAGGACTTTGGCACATCGGGACCTGGGACCGGAGCGTCGGAGCTGTCTGTGCTCTGTCATGCTGATAGGGCGGCAGACATAATGGATCCAGGTGACCTTGAAATTTGACCATGACCCTAATGACCTTTGACTGTGACCCTGGTGACCTTTGTTCTTGAAACCCCCAAAAATAATTTTTAAAAATATATATAATATTTGATAATGTATAATTAAAATGTGTTATCAAAATTATTATTAAAAATGCATTATTAAAAAATTTGTTATAAATTTTTTTATTAAAAATAAAATTTATTTCAGAAGGTTCCCCTTGCCACACTACGCCCAACTCATTCGACCATTTGGAAGTGCAGTCCACCATCTTGGTAGGCGTCACACATTGTTATCTGTACATTGAACAGTTTGTGTAACAGGTGGCCTCCCATACCCGAGCCCATAGGGTATAACCAGGGTATCTTTCAGAGCAATAGTGTGCACAGCGTCTAGACTAGTATTACATTTCATATCACTGTTAAAGCCACGTCAGACATAGTATTTTTTTTGCCACTTCAGGTGTTATATAATTATGCTGTGCACACCAATAAATCCCATATTGTATGCAATAGACAAGAATTATTAGCACAACCATGCTTTAATTGGCTGCAGTTGAATGCAATCCAATAGAAAGAGATGACACTCCTTCAAATCGTGGTGGGTGGGCGTGGTTACCACCTCACCTATCAACAGCATCGTACGGCGTTGAATCTGCACGCGCCACCTTGATGGGACCGAGGCCTATCCAATATCTACGAACACGCTTCGTAAACGAGTCCTCTTACTAGGTGGACCAGACCAATGTTCCTTCATTAGCGAGCATCAATCCTTTGAAACTACTATCTGAGGCCGACATCACAGCAAGCCTGCTTCACCCCACAGGAGCAGCCCTCCAGGGAAATACCCGCCTCCAGGTCTCCTCCCAGCGGGAGGTTCAACTAATGCCACCCAGAGTCCGACCCGCGATCAGCACAGCATATGGCCGGGGCTTCACATTGATCCCCTGGGCCCCCACAATTATTCCATACACAATGAGTTTTCACCCAGGAGAAGCCCAACTCCTCCAGGATGCCAGACAGTCCCTTCTGCGGAGCTCTGCCACCCCGAGATCTACCCGAGTGCCTTAGTTGGGGATGTGCACTTGGCTCGCGTGTCATCACCGCAGGCGAGGGACATATGCAGTCTCTGGAAAGCCGCACATTACCTCGCCATGGCTGATCGCCAGTGCACTGGGAGCCACCACTAGCCCATTATCGTCCTCACTCCGTCAGCCACTGCAACGCTACCGTGTTTCTAGCCCTTACCATTTGAGAAGGTGGAGATGGACTTGAGCAGCACAAGGCTATATATTCGCATCGCTGCCCCATTTCAGGGACCAAATCTCGATCCAAGCAGTGGAAGAGGCAATACCAATCAACAATGAGAACACCCCTCCGGAGCTCGTCAGCCGGGATGAAGACTACTACACCGATACCATCAGGGTCTCAATCCGTGGCCTAGCAGGAGTATCACACCGCTTCACGCCAATCCGCTCTAACACATTAGTCTGGTACTACTATGCGGGCTTGCACCAGGGGATGTCCGACCTAGGATAGCCATTTACATAGTTACGACTACCCAACCAGGCACTTTGGGAGCTGAATATGTGCACTCCCTACACACCGGGATCTGCTACCGGCTTTCACCAAGTACACTCCCAGCCTTCCGGTGCCTTACACCCATGACAGGTTGGCTGCCCGACCACAACCCAGCTCCAACCCAGCCCCACAGGGCAGAGCAACAATCCGCCATTTTAACCGGTGCAATCCGCAATCTTGGTAGGTGCAGTCTGCCATCTTGGTAGACATCACAGCCACCATCCACAATCGTGGTAGATGCAGCTGTCCGCAATTTTGGTCGGTGCAGTCCGCCATATTGGTAGGTGCAGCCATCTGCCATATGGGTCGGTGCAGTTCGCCATATTGGTAGGCGTCAGAGCCAATGACCGCCATATTGTTTTTTTAATTTGCAATTTGTTTAGACATTACTGGAGTTTGTCTCTCAACTTAGTTCGACTGCTATATTGTTTATTTCGTTAGTCATTTGGTTTACATTGCTGGTACTGTCCCTAGCACCGCGCCCAGCAGACGACTGACACCCTCCACTCCCCCATCCAATATATTTAATTGTCCCATAGCTCCATCCCTGATTCTCATTTGCTAACTACCCACCCAATTCCAATATATTTAATTGCTCTGCTAACATTTCTCATTGGCTATTTACTCATGTGTTTTCGGAAACCTTCGTTCGACAAATTAGTCGGTATCCCGCCAACCCCTTTCAATATATTTATTTGCTATGTCAATGTTTCTCATTGGCTAATTACTCGGATGTTTTAGGAAACATTCGTTCCAAAGAATCGGCGGCCTACTGTAATCGCGAACGTGGACTATTTTATTCCCCCTTAAAACTCTTTATAAGACGCACCACGAGCCACCTCGGGAAATCATTAATTTTTCTAGCTCTTAGTACGCGTGTTGTCCGAGCAGCCATAATATCCTTTCGGCCATTTTGGCATTTGGAAGGGTGCACTCGCTTAGTGCCGCTCTCGGAACACTCCTTGCATGGGAGGCTGTCCCGTATATCTTTGTCCTGCTGCAGGTAGGCCGGCAAATACTTGAATACGGTCGAAATTTCATATGGTGCGTAGACCAGGAGAAATTCTTTCGGCAGGTACAGTAACTTGTTCCGTTTGTCCAAAGAACTAAGCGAGCGCACCCTTACTAATGCCAAAATAGCCGAAAATATATTATGGCTTCTCGGACAATACGCGTACATTTATAAGAGCTACAAAATGACTAATTTTCCGAGGGTGCTCGCGGTGCATAGTATGAAGAGTTTTTAAGGGGGTAAAAATAGTCTGCTCTCGCGATTACAGTAGGCCGCCGATTGGTCGGAATGCAGACTTCTAAAAACACCCGAGTAATGAGCCAATGAGAAACATTGGTGGAGAAATTAAATATATTGGATGATGGGAGGAGGGGAACCGACTAATTGATCGAACGAAGGTTTCCGAAAACACCCGAGTAATTAGACAATGAGAAACATTGGCGGAGCAATAAAATATATTGGAAGGGGGTGAGCAATTAGTTAATGACAATCAGGGGTGGGGCAATTGGTCAATCAAATATATTGGTAGGGGGAGTGGAGGGGGACAGTTGACTCTTGGGCGTGGTCTGGGGACAACACCAGCATTGTACACCAAATTATAAACAAAAAAAAAACAATATGGCATTCAAACGAAGGTGAGAGATAAACTCCAGTAATGTATAAACAAATGACAAACGAATAGACACTAAGATGGCGGACGGTAGCTGTGATACTGACCAAGATGGTGGACGGTAGCTGTGATACTGACCAATATGGCGGATGTCTGCACCTACCACGATGGTGGGCGGTGGCTGTGATGCGTACCAAGTTGGCGGACTGCTCCTACCAAGATAATGAAATGAGAATGGTTGGAGGGGTTTGCATAGGACATCCAGAATTTTATATTTTTTGTTATAAATTTTAATAACAAATTTTTAATAATACTTAAAAGTATTGTATTTTTAATAATAAATTTTTTAATTTTTTTTAAATAATTTTTTTTCTATTTTGGAATTTTTTTGGTTTCAAGGTCAAAGGTCACCGGGTCAAGGTTAAGGGTCACCAGAGTCAATGTCAAATGTCAAGTTTACCTGGGTCCATTATGGCCACCGGCCGACCGGGATGACAGAAGGGACAGCTCTGATGCTCTGGTCCCAGGTCCCGAGTGCCAAAGTCCCTCATAATCCCTCTATTATATAACATTCTCATTAGATGATCAAAGTGGTGACCATTGGCAGTGATACACAAGTTCAGTGGCTGGATGAACTACAACACTTATTCTTCCAGTGTTGCCTGCTGAAGAGCATTACAAGCACGCAGAATAAGTTCCTACATGTTTTCTGGAGATGTTGGAATCTCTAGATAGAGGGTGCCTTTGTAGTAACCCCAAAGACAAAAGTCGAGGGGAAGGGTCAGCAGACGGCGCAGGTCATTGAACTGGTCCTCCGCGACCAATACACCTACCAGGATATTTTCATTCCAGAGCACGGTGTGCATACACCGCATTATGTGCTGTGCATCCATCGCGCTGGTGCCACATTATCATTCTGTTCCTTAGAGGTATCTCCTCCAGGAGACCAGGAAGAATTGTTTGTACGATAGTGGCATACTCCCTGCCGTTTCGGTTACCATTAAAAAAAATAAGGCCCTTTAACTTTATTGCCAACCATCACACACCAGACGTTAACTCTCCATTGAGGCTGATGGTACACCTGTCGAAGCCATTGTGGGTTCTCGACGGCCCAATAACGCATGTTCCTCGTACTCACTTAGCGTGAGTTGGAGAACGACGATTCACCAGTAAGAAGAACATACGAAAAAAAGTTAGGATTGGCAATAAATTGATGCTGTGCGCATTGACACTACTCTACACGATTCTGGAAATAATTCCCGTGCAATTATTTGTGTAAGTGTACATTGTAGCGAAAGAACGTATGACGCTTAAGAATGCGATGTGCACTCGTTTGCGGAATGCCAATTTCGGTTTCAAGTTGGCGTGTGCTGACATGTGGATTAACTGCTACAGCAGCGAGAACAGCAACGTCAGTGCTTCATATGTGCGAATTCTACGACGATTGCGTTTCTGTGGGTGCAAATAGTCTGTTTCACCAAGATTCACAAAGAGACACGAAAACTTCTGTCCGGACGGTGTGGTATTGTCAGGGTATCGCTCTCTGTAGTGTTGCTCTGCCTTATTTTCATTACGCCGAAGTTCAACACTAAAAGAAATCAGCAGAGAGAATTTAACAGAACAGTTCTCCAATACCATTGTATTGCAGCGACAACTAATCTTGGTACCAGTAACAGAATGTTCTGCAATACTTTATTATTACGGTAACAGAACAAGATATTGTAAACCCAACAGTGCTGTTTGGTAACTGCAACAGAATTTTCTGTAAAAAACGCCTAGTTTTTATTTTTTATTTTACAGAAAATGTATGGTACCTACAACAATGTAGTTCGTCAGAATCATCTTGCTGGGTATGGGTACTGCTGCGACTTGGTAAAATTATTACAAGTAAGGTATAAGCTAATGTGTTCATTGTAAAACATGAAATTAGTGTCACTTATACAATAAAATAAAGAAAATATAAACACCCTCATTTGCTCAGCAGTTAAAATTATTGCCAATTTTTTGAACAAAAAAATTACTCATTTAAGGTATGTATTTTTATAGGAGATTAATTATAATAATATTCAGGTTTTGAAAATTGCATATTTTTACAAAAATTGGAAAGACTATATAAAGTTTTTTTTAATTAACGAAAAAATATTACAATGAAAGTATGCCATTGCAGGGGTATAGTGTCACAGAAACTGTTAATACGACATGAGGACAAAAAAAATTAAAAAAGGCAACATTTTTTATTAACAGATGTGTAAATAATTACTGTAATTAGATGATACCACAGGCAAGATTATATCAGTATTTATAGGTAAAAAGACAAAACAACACTTGTTGGTTCATTAGTAATTCCTTCTCTAATTCAAAGTATGCATAGGCGTAAGTTAATTTTTATAATTTTTACTGTCATAAAACAGGATATATAAATGGAATTAACTCAGTATTATCTAATTAACTTTATGTTAATTTAAATTTAAAGAATATGAGATAAAATTTTGTTAATGTTTATAATGTAAGATATCAGTAAGAAAATGAATACATGTAAGTATAATTTATAAAAGTTTGAAAACTAAAAAAGGTGTTAGTTCAAAATTAAAATTAGGCACAACAGTATTTTAAAATAATAGTGTTTAATTTATTATAAAGTTAATTAAAGATAACAATTTATTAAAGATAACAATTTAATTGAAAACAAAATGACTTTGATGGAAAATAAAAGTTATGATTTATAAACACTCAAAACAATCACCCTATAAATTGTAAAGTAAATTTTAAATATATAAAAAAAAAATTAATGTAAACTTTATTTGAGAAAATAAATATATATATATTTAAAATATTGTATTGTACAAATAAAATCGCTTTAAATGAAAAAAAGAAAAATTGTCCAAGTCCTTAAATTAAGCATGAGTTTATTCAGATATATAATTTTTAATAATTAAATTAAGTAATGTTTAATAACAAAATAATAATTTAAAAAGGTTAAAGGTTTATTAAATATTAAAATTGAGTTTCATTATTATGATATATTCAATTATAATATAAAAAACTGTTTAGTTGTAACTTTGATATAATATTAAAGTTTGTGTTTATAAAACTGAAAAAAGGGTTTAGTTAAAATAACTTAATAAAAAAAATACAGGTATAGTGTAAAAATATTCCCTTGAAAGAAAAATAAATATAGGTTCCTTTAAAAGTGTAAGCTGTTGTAGATATAACGAAATAATTGATTAAAAAGTATAATATTCATTTAATAAAAATTAAATTTAAAATAAAAGTAAGTACCTTAAACTTCGAAATATATAAAAAAAATTGAAAGTAATATTATTGAAACAACACAAAAGTATTAATATTTCAACTTGGTTTCAATTAAGAGTAAGTGTATTTGATAAATAAATAGCTTAAACTAAACTAAATTAATTTTGTGATAAATTTATTAAGTTTATATATGTATAAGAAATTAAAAAGTGTTTTTCAAGAAATGCTCAAATAAATATGACATTAATTGTATGATTTATATATTTTTAAACTATTTGAAACAATATTAGTAAAGTATTTTTTTTAATTACTGTATGTTTTAATTAAAGAAAATATCAAATTTATAAATAATTAATACAAATTTCAATTAACATGTCTTCAGTGAAATTAAAAACATTACTATACACCATAAAATGTATCTGGTAGTTTCTAACCATTTATAAATTAATTATTAAAGTTATGTTATAAAACAGTTTCATTAATATATAGGTAATTCAAGAATTATAAATGTACATTAAAACTAGATTATTGGTATTTTGAAAATATATTTTAACTAGTACATTTTTAACTAATTAAATCCGACACTTTATTAAAAATATGTATGGCTAAAAATTGAAATTTTGCAAATATTTATAAATAAAGATACATTTTAACTTTTGTAATAATATATAAACCTAATTAAACATTAAACATTCTTTTAAAAATAAAAATGAGGGCAATTTAAATAAATAAATATAGTTAAAAAAAATTAATTAGATAAAAACCACTACTTATTTGTAAACACTTGAAAATAATTTCGATAGCATTATAATTATTTGAGTTAAATATTTAAATATATAATAAAATTAACATACTATTTAATTATTTAGAGAGATTATTAAATAACCTCTAATGATAACTATGAAAGTTCTAATTTATAAAAATTATTACTTCAGATAAGCAGTTTTTTGTAAAATATAAAAGTTACTTTTAAAAGTTTTTAATTGATAAATAAAATAATAAAAAAGTAGAAATTGAAATTTAAAATATGCTTTGATAAAAGGAATTCACTATCTACATATTGTAAATTCAACTACTATATGGGCTGAAACATCATATCTTAAATACAAAAATTTAAATGATTAAAAATCAATTTTTTTAAATATTATGATATAGTACATTTAGCTTTACAAATAATAAATGTCTACTATATATGTTTCTATAAAAATAAGTAATGTTTTTTAAAAATCTAATAAGTTAATATAAATAATAAATATTTGGTTAATAAAATCTTAAAATCCATTGCATGGAATTAATGACTGTGCTATATATATATATATTTATATATAGTGTAATATATATATATAGCACAGTTATATATATATAACTGTGCTATTGCGANTATATATATATATATTTATATATAGTGTAATATATATATATAGCACAGTTATATATATATAACTGTGCTATTGCGACTATAATTAGAACCGACATAAAATTATTTGGTTTATTTGAATTTAAAACAGTTTAAAAGTAGTTACATATTTAAGTTTTCAATAGGAAATAACAAGAATTATAGCAATTAAATAGTTTTTTAACATAAATTTAAAATATCTTAAACACAGATTTAAACATAAAAAAATTAATAATCCAGATTCGTTTATTCTAAGTTTGTGTTTGAAAACCATTAGAATAAGCATTGAATGAGAATTCAAATATATTTAGTAAAATTGAATTAAGAGTATACTAATAACTAAATGTAAGCTTATGTAAAATTTAAGTGTGCCAAATATATAACATAATTTTTAAACTGTTAACCATAGCAACTTAAACGAAATCACTAAGTTAACATTTGTGTGACAAAATGAGGTATTATGATTAATGTATATTACAAAATATTTATTTATATTGGAATTATTCTAAATAATACTAAAACTGTTATATTTAATATGTTCTGATATATTTACATAAATATATCATTTCAAATGAAATATATAAAACATATGCTATAAAATAAAAGAACAATTACATAATTAAAAATTAATTTATAAATAGTTTGAATTAAAAAAATTCAAACTTAGATATAGAAGAATTCAAAATTCTTATTGTTTAAAACTAACAACATGTTAAAAAAATTTAATAACTGGTATTAGTTAAACAATTTTGGAATTGTATTATTGGAAATATTTAAAATACTGAATTAAATTTTAACAACACATTTCACATAAAACTAAATATGGCATCATAATAATTTTAAAAGAGGAGTTAATAAAAAATTAGTTATTGTTCTAATGAACAATTAACAAAGTTTGGCAAATTTATAGTGGATTAAGGTGTGCATAGAGGACAAAAATGNGTTATTGTTCTAATGAACAATTAACAAAGTTTGGCAAATTTATAGTGGATTAAGGTGTGCATAGAGGACAAAAATGTTGCAGGGAACACCGAATGGTTTACTGGCCAGTTTGACAAGCTGGACACTGCTGCTGAATTTGTACTTTAACCACATATGTTTATCATGTCGTATTGCAAAAAAGATAGTAATTTAGTTATTATTCCACCGCATTCAATTATGTTGTTAGTGGGCGGAATCTTTCATTTTTCATTAACGGTAGAAGGTTGGGCAGTGAAGTAAAACNGCATTCAATTATGTTGTTAGTGGGCGGAATCTTTCATTTTTCATTAACGGTAGAAGGTTGGGCAGTGAAGTAAAACAAATACACTCAGTTCTATAAACATTAAAATCGTTCTTTAAACTTACAATGTACTTTAAAAAACATAAGTAANAAAACAAATACACTCAGTTCTATAAACATTAAAATCGTTCTTTAAACTTACAATGTACTTTAAAAAACATAAGTAAAATTAAAAGAATAACAACAATCTTAATAAAGAAACTTTTTGGTGCAGTAAGTACAGTAGTATTTCATAAACAAAATGCCTGAACTAAAATAAAAATTGAATTAAGTAAATACTATAAAATAAAAAATCAATAACATTTAAAATGAATTTAAATTTGTGAATGTGTTTGTTTTATATAAAGAAGAGTTTCATTAAATAGTCATTTCGAGATTTATTAAAAATTGTAAGTATGATTAATTAATTATTAATGTAGGTTTTTACAAAAACATTTTGAAATTTTTAAACAATAGTAAACAGAAAAATATGGACTATTATATTTAAAATTAATACCATGTTATAATAAATTTGTTTTTAACAATTTATGCAGCAAACATAAATACTAAGAAGCATTAAAATTAATACATTACAATTTTTTATAATGGTGTGTTTAAATATTTTAATTCTTCTATATATAATGGTGTCTTACACATGATATAAATACATTAAAAAAAAATATTTTTAACATTAAATTATATGTACAATTAAAGCCACATGATTCTATAATTTTTTATGTGTGACATTTAAAGTTATACATAGGTAGAATCACATATAAAAATAGACTTCAAAAATTAAGAAAATTTTATTATATTAACAATATAAGTTTTTATAAAATTGTAAAAATATTATTAAATTCAAATTGTACATTACAAGTGATATAGTAAACCACAAAATTTCATATACTTAAAAATGTTAATTAAAAAAAACTAGAAATTTTATTACAAAAAATTTGTAAATTCAAAGTATAATTGTATAATTTTGTTTTTCACTAATATTACAAATATGCCTAACTATTATATAGTATTCTACACAAAATAGTTACAGAATTGAGAACTCCCAGAGCTGTGGTTTTGGAGGAAGGTGATTGACACTGTTCTCTAAAGGTCCAATTTCCTAATAAATCAATACACTGTAATGATTAAGAGTTCAAGAAAAATCTCTAGTTTTATTATTGCTTTAAAACAAGTAAATTGCCACACAAGTTCTCGAGACAACTCCCTCCCGTTCCTATACGTAGATTACGTATAGTTCGCGTCGTGGGGGGGGGG
>NQII01000147.1:21967-54393 GCA_002778355.1 Clitarchus hookeri
CTCCCATCGCCATATTGAACTCGTGTTATTTCTGCAGGTGGCCGCCCGATGGCCGCGTCCTCTCTGGGTTATAAAACAACATGTGCGGCCCTCCGGCGCGCGTGGGTCCGGTGTTGCCCCTCAATCCTGGTTTACAAGTTTAAGCACTTCGTCCTGTGCATGCGGAAATATTTGGGTGGCCTCTTGGCTTGGCGTATGTGTGGTTCGCCTGCCTTGCCGCTATTCTCTCCGCACGTTCGCCCCAAAAGCTCTCAGGGTTTTATTGCGGTGAAGCCCGGGGTCGTGGGACCTCGGCGTATCTTGGGGCAGCTGCCCAGTGTAGCTGTGTTCGTGCCCTGGTGGCTTCCGTTGCCTCCGGATGCCGCCTGCACGTGCAGAAAACTTGGGTGGCCCGTCTTTGCAGCTGTGAGGCGCGGGATCCTTTATTTGGATACGTCCGCCACCCTTAATATTTATTGGTGTTGACCGCCGGCAGGCTTCGCTAGCGCGTGTGTTCTGACGGCCAAAAATGCATGGACGCGGGGAGCGTCAGTGTTTTATTACTATACAGATTTGTTTTACACAATTGAGAAATACATTAAAATGATTTATTATTGCATGTGTAATATTATTAAACAAATACCAGAAAATATTCAATTCAAAAAGGGAAATTTGTGTGTGAAGTTGATTAATTTCAATAACTTAAAATTTTAAACTGGTAAATAATATAAAAAATAAATTTGTACCTATAACTTAAACAAATTTTAAAATGAAAGAACAAATTGTTTAAATGTGAATTATTTTGTGCTTGATTTATGAATATTAATAAGAATTTTATAAATGTTATTATAAATTATGAATTTACTTTACATTTTATTAAATATATTTTAATATCATTATTGATTATACACTGAACAGCCAAAAAAACTGGTACACCTGCCTATTATCGTGTAGGGCCCCCGCAAGCACGCAGAAGTACCGCAAGACGATGTGGCATTGACTCGACTAATTTCTGAAGGTATGCAGGAGGCATTTCACACCATGAATCCTGCAGGGCAGTCCACAAATCCATAGGAGTGCGAGGCGGTGGAGATATCTTCTGAACAAAACTTTGCAAGGCATCTCAGATATGCTCAATAATGTTCATGTCTGGCGATTAAGGTGACCAATGGAAGTGTCTAAAGTCAGAAAAGTGTTCCTGGAGCCACTCGGTAGCAACTCTCGATATATGGGGTGTCGCATTGTCCTGCTGGAATTGTCCACGTCTGTCGGAATGCACAATGTACATAAATGGGTGCAGGTGATCAGACAGGATTCTTACGTATCTGTCACTTGTCAGAGTCGTATCTAGATGGATCATGGGTCCCATTTAACACCAACTGCACACGCCCCATACCATGAAAGAGCCTCCACCAGCTTGAACAGTCCTCTGTTGAAATGTAGGGTCCATGGATTCATGAGGATGTCTCCATACCCGTACACGTTCATCCTCCCGATACAATTGGAAACGAGACTCGTCAGACCAGGCAACGTGTTTCGAGTCATCAACAGTCCAATGGCGGTGTTGGCGGGCCCTGGATAGGCGTAAAGCTTTGTGCCGTGCAGTAAACAACGTTACACGAGTGGGCCTTCGGCTCCGAAAGCCCATATCAATGATGGCCCTTCGAATAGTTCGTACGCTGGCAATTGTTGATGCCCCAGCATTGAAATCTGCGCCAATTTGAGATTGCACGTCTGTCACGTTTAATGATTCTCGTCAGTTGTCGTTTATCCCATTCGATCATGATTTTTTCCGGCCGCAACGATGTCGAAGATGTAATGTTTTACCGGATTCCCGATATTCACGGTACACTCGTGAAATGGTCTTACCGGAAAATCTAGAATTCATCGCTACCTCGGAGATGCGATGTCCCATCTCTCGTGCGCCGCCTATGACATTTAAAAGTTTGGAAAATAATAGAGTTATTATTTAACCATAAATTAATAACATATAAAAACAGAAAGAATATTACTGATATGAAAAAAGTCTATATAAATTATCAATAATTTTTAATAGAAAACGACATTATCAAAATGAGGAATTCTTATTATTATTACAGATTATATTTAAAGATTTTAAAAATATCTCTTTTCAAAATAATGTAATATAGACTACATTAAGATTATTCAAATCAAAAATGATTTCATTATAATTTCTAACAGTTTATTAAAAATAATTTATTTAAAAAAATTGAAGCACATTATTACATAAATATAAAAGCTTAAAATAAAAAAACTATTGTGATATGAAACTACCTTAAATAAGAAGATGAAGATGTTTGATTTATTTTTTACAAAGAAAAGCTTTATTTAAAAAAAATTAAAAAAGGGAAAATGCATTACAATATACATAAGTTAAAACATTATTATTGATGAGTGGGTTTAAATAATAAAACAAATATCGATATTATTTAATTTATAAATTTTTTAATGTTTCTTTATAATAGCTTTTGTAAAAAATGGGTTTTGTAAATATTTATGAAAATTATGAATGTAATAACAATATTTATACGCACATAATTTTTAGTCTAAACTTACACCAATTTATATTAATGTAAATAAATTTATTTTTAATGACTTTGGTTTAATAAATACATATAAAACAGATTTTTGTTAATAAAAATTTAAAGGTTTAAAATGACTACCGCAAACAGTAAATAAATCTTACAAAATAAATTTATATTTTTGTTATATAAATTTTAATGTTATAAGCGTTGATTTATTACTAGGACTGTTATAAAGCATAAAGTATTTAATTAGAAATATTTCCCGTTTATATTTTATATAAAGCAAATATGCAGTTAATAAAAATAATATTGAATATAATTACAATATATTATAATCCACTTTGATAATCAAGGGACAAAGAACCGTATTAGATACCCTCCAAAGTAAAATTAAATTATGTTAGTTAAGTTAAAAACAGATTTAATTAAAAATTATACAATTTTTTATTGTTATATGTAAATTAGTACCAAGTTATTTAAAATTAAATAAAATTGTACTATTTGTGTTGGCACTTGTTTGAAGAAATTGTAAATCCAATAAATTTATTTCTTATTTAATTGATATTTGGCCAAATATTTTTTTATTGTAACGTGCTCTAGTTATGCTTAATTATTTTGTTTATTCACTTTGAAGTTGCAAAACAAACATTTTAATCTGAAAATAGTGTAATGTTTAAATGTTCATGTGTGTAATTTCTTTTATACCTTTATTAAACAAATATTTTCTTAATTCTTGTTTATTTTTTTGTACACAATATGGTTTAAATTCTTAATTCTAGTTAGTAAAATGAAAAACTTCATTTGTGAATTATTATATGTGTTTGTCAACTTTCGAGTTATGTATCGAATAGTACCGCGAGACCATGAAGTCTGGAGCATATCTGAGTGTGTGTATATATATATGTTTCCGCTAAAGGTACTTCCTTCTTATTCGCATTCTAGCCATACAACATGTAGTAAGTTCAATATATATTCTGGTGAAATCTGTTTTCATCCTTGAGATGAACTAGAATTTTTATCCACCGTCTTGTGTAAGTACGTTTGCGGATATTTTTTTTTGTCTTCAGACGTAATCGTTTTTGGTGTTTACGACCCTTTTGCTAGCTTTTTGTTATTTTCTAGCGGTTCACCATTGCGCCTGATGGCTTAACCTCGTGGCCAATCTGCATCCTTCTCGCAATGTAAGCCGCACACATATTCGTGGCGTGGTCGTTTTGGACCATGATTCCACTTATTTGGCCAGCACCGCAGTAACATCTGAAATGTCGTTTTCATCCTACAACTAATACGTAAATAATTTTTGCCTGCTGCATGTGCTCGGGAGTGCTCCGAACTTTCAGTCATCTGTGGTTACGTTTCTTGTTCAATAATTGAGATTTTTTTGAACAGTCAACTATATAATTACTATTTTTATTTTCTCTTAATTTGAAGAAAAATGTATTAGAAATTAAATGCTTAAGTTAATGTAAGTTTTCAAATGATGCGATCGTGGGTACCCGAAGAATCATGGCCATATAATTTTATGATTGTTCACTTATGATCTGTTCAATACTCATACATTATTTCAAAAAAAATTTTATACTCGGCTCTAAGAGAGAAGCAAAATTTTATTTATTTTTTTATACTCATGCATATATGTGTTGCTGTGGCAAAGAAAAAAAAATAAAACTATCAATATATACGTTGTTTTAAAGATACAAATAGTTGTGATTTACTTTACTTCCTTTATCTTTGGCAATGGATAACAACATATAATAATGTGTTGATATAAAAAAAAATATTTTTCACCATACATGTAAATAATATCTTTCATTTATATATATATATATATTTACCCCTTTTAAGTAACGAGCAAGACTGGAGCACGCCCGTTATTTATGTTGTCAGTAGTAAAAAACCTTATTCTACACAGGAATATAGACGCCACCGTCCATTTATGTGCCATCCTTGTGTTGTAACGAAAGTACCTATTGGTGCTCAAGTTCACGACACGAAGGTGCTACATAACATGTGGTAGCAGAACGTGTCTCCTGTTGTGGGTAGGATTATTTTTTTATTTGTGCGTGCTTGTTGCATGTGACCCTTTGGGACTAGGGCACGCGCAGATGCTGCTGGTGAGTGTTCTGTGCTTTTACATTTAAGTTAGATTAAGTGCATTTTTCTGGTTTTTTGTGTAATTGTATTGTATTCTGGTACTATGGTGTTTTGTATTATGCCAGCACTCCTTTTAAAGGATGGATGTCAGTATGAGTGCACCATCAGAGGTTTACAAGCACCAGAAAACACAGCAGCAGCGTTTAGAAGCATGTTGCGTGCTGCTTTGAATGCAAATTTCCCTATTTCTCTGGACGTGTTGTCATAACTTGATATAGATGCACAGTATTGCACCTGCACTACTAAGATCATTTCATTTCATTCGTTTTTCGATACCCTTAATAAAGATGATACATCTCACTCATTCCCTACGTTAAAGAACCATTCGGCTCATCTTAAAAGACATGCTCAAAATCTTTAAACCAAGTTAGATGAGCATTCGTCAGATGCTTAATTAAAGTCACTTCAGAGCATTGTGGCTATGACCCAGACCCTCTTTGAGGCCGTTTCCAATTTGGAGTCAATCTCAATTAATTTTATTGATCACAGAAACGAGGATGATCCCACCAGCTCCATCACCTCAGCCACACAACAGTTTGCTAGTGTTAATGTTACTCCACCATCACACCATGTTCCAGCCACCACCCAACCGATCGTAGTTACCCTAGTTGGCAACCAACCCATTTCCACACTTCTTTCAGCTGGCATCCCATCGACTGGCATCCACATCACAACACCTGTTCAAACCTCATACTCATTCCATCCGACCACTGTTTCCAGCACACCTGTGCACATTTCATCTTCATCACACTTGTATTCATCTGTTTTCGGCAAAATCACTCACCCACAAGAAAACATGCTGCGTATCTTCCCTGCTACTGATTGTCTCAATGTTCCCAAATTTTTCGAGTTTCTGAAAGTCATTGTCAAACTCCATCAGAGTAAGATAGTGCCAGAGGCACAATTGCTTTGGGTCATTTATCCTTTCACCCAAGGTCCGCTAAGTAAACGGACAAGTTTAGCCATGTTACAACACGTTTCATTTGTTGCCTACCATTCTGATATTCAAAATGTATCTATCCCCTTAAGGTTGCGTGCTCAGTTGCAACTGAGAATGTTTAATCGTTTACAGGAACCTGAGAAGGCTCTTTCTGTGTATGTGAGCAGTGTTAAAGAGGCGGCCGTCATATTATTTTTAAATCTCCCAGAACCTGAAGTTTTCAATACAATAGTAGAAGGCTTAGAACCTCAAGAGCTTTCTCTCTTAATGTTTTTCTGCAAACCCAAAATTTTTTTCTTAATTGTATAGGGCATGTATACATTCCCCGATCATCAGATACAATGACCAAAAACGCTAGCATATTTTTGGCCACACAAGTCAATTCGTGGTACTGACAGTAAAAAGATACCTCTTGATTAATCCACCAATGCTGTCACTGAGAAAAGAGCAGTCACAGAAACCGAAGGATGACAAATCCCCTTCACCTTCTGATTCTCTTGCACGCGACAACCAACCTTGTTGGTAATGTAAAAGGTCAGGTCACACGACTGATCAGTGTTACAAATTAAAAAAAAAGTCACGCGGGGACGATAAGTGAGCAGTCTTCCTCGTAACTCTGGCAGGTTTGCCAATGCTAAGTATAATGCTCACCTGTTTCAAACTATGAACATATGCAGGCAATTTCAACAGTTTTTCGGTCCTTAAGAAAATTTCCAAAAGAAAAAAAATTGAAATATGTAATGTTCATTACCCTAATGTTGTGGGCATTAAAAATGTTCATACACCCCATGTTGAGGTAAATTTTGGGGTCATTATCTGTTAGCACATGTTTACTTAAATAATTAAAATTGCTTTGTTAAAAGTTTCAAATAGTTTTATCACATATTAAGTGTGGTTGAAAAAAANATTAAAATTGCTTTGTTAAAAGTTTCAAATCAGAGATTTATATCAATTGATTAATGTAATAATCTCTTTATTAAAAAATTATACAAAAAGTAACGTCTTTATAAGATAATTAAAGTGTTATTTTTCATTATTTTATTTATCTGAAATTGGAATATATTTGTTGATAAAAGTTGTGTTTATATATATAAAATACACGTATTTCTCGTCAAAAGCAGCCGCCCAGCATGTCACATCATGCTGTCGCCTTCAATATAAAATTAACACTGCCACTGTAATTTCTATCTGCCTGACATTTTGCTATTGATGATATTTCTTACCTTGGATGAAAAGAAAACTGGAATTTCTAAGTCGTCAGTCTTTGCACCACAGTAGTAACGGAAAATTACCACGCCCGTTTGTCCGACACGGTAAAAAATGATGCCTGAATACTAGCGTGAAATAAGTATGAAGAATTTCACGTCTATCAAGCAGTTCAGAAATCGGAAAATACAGCGTAAAACTTTGCTACTAACAACCAACTGCAGAAAATGGTTCGGGTCTCGAAGCAGGCGTGGAATCAGCACGACGTCCGGCATAGCTTCCGCCTGGGTGAATAGTCTTCTCAATACTGACGACTGCAGAGGTGTGCTTTGACCTTAGCTTCTGCCAAGCAAGAATTACGTCACACTGTCAGACTACAGAGTGCCATGCGTGGCTTTTCCTTTCCCGACAACTACGTCGTTGCGTTGACAACAAGTGAATTCTACTGCAGAATTAAACGGATTTTTTATTGATTTTGGTGTGCATGCATTACATCATTGCAATGTTGCCAATATTTTGCTGCCGNATCTGGTTTAAATAGAGGTTGCGCTGTACAGTCCAGCAAGCATTTGGTTCCCAGACTTCGGAGGATGCAACCAAGATAAGTATTGAGCTGTGGGTCGTTAGGCTGGCCAACAGCCTCGTTATGATGCACATTTAGGCAGAGAAAAGTGGGGCAAATTATATTTCTACTGGTAGTGTTCTTGTTGATCATTAGGAATTTAATTTGTATTCTGCACCAAAAATTACTAAAATTTTGGCATAGTCATTTTTCTGTACACATTTGTAAATGTGGCAAGGAGTGACACATAATAGACAAGATGCGTTGGGATTTTTAAAGGCAATTTTTTTTAGATGAGTGTCAGAATATTTAGCAAGATATTTAATTGCAGCATTTTAACTTGTAGCTTTAATATTATTTAATACAAAGTCGTTTTAATCCAAGATAATTAGTTATGAGAATTGTGAAGCAAATAATTTAGGTAACTGTGATGTGACTGTGAGCACTTTTTAGGAATTTGGTATTATTGAGGTGTTATATATTTTGTGTGTGTTTTGGCCCACTAATATTTTTAAACATATTTTTGCGCTTATTTGTTTATGGGCATAAAGTATATGTGTAAATTAATGAAAATAAACCACAAAAGCAAAAAAATTCAACACTTGATTATCATTACATGTTACATCCTCGGGGCAACTTTGCATATTGACATTTCAGTTTAATTGGTTTGGGGTTTCTGGATTGGTGTTTATGGGTGCTGCTTTTCAGCTGAGGAAGTTAATAGATTCTTAGGAAGGCTGCAACTTACTCAGATTTTTGGCACGTTTTCTGGTGTTGAGTTTTAATTGGTGGTTCCTAGTAGGCCCAGTCTACCCACCACCAGGGGGCGTTTCATATTTATTTCATGAAATTTACATTTAAAGTTATACAAAGTTAACAAAATTAAACATTAGTTATAGAAAAATATTAAATAGACGTAAATTTCTTTGTGGTTAGATATATCCAATGAAATTTATATATATGTGTGTGTTATATTAAACATGTTTTTAATGTAGCATTACAAATTTTTTGCAATTAGGTTTTAAGGGTTGTTTAGTAAGAAAAGTGAAAAACATTAAGAAATACAAAAAAAAAAAAAGGAATAATATTTCCTGCCACAATTAAAAGTTGGTGCATTAATTCAATTTTAAACATCTTTACTATTTTTAATGGTGTATATACATTTTAGGCAATGTTTCTAAATAAATAATGAATACATTATATAAAAGTTATTGAATGCAACTGTTATTTAAAAAAAAATTTAACGTTTAAATTATGTTGTAATCGAAATTGAAATTATTTATTCAATGTTACTTAGTTTTATTTAAATAAAATTTAGTATTATGTATAATTTCATATAACTTTATTGAAAAATTATAATGGATTTAAATAAGAAGTATACATTTATTATAACTTACTTACAAGTGAAATAATGCATTGCTTATTAAAATTTATACAATATTTATATCTTAATGTTTTTTAAATTACTAAAAATTGTTTACAGAATATGAAACATTGCTTATGAATAACCATTATATTGTTTGATTAGTAATATCAATGAATTGTTCTAATAATCCATTTATAACAATACTTATAAAATTAAATACAAATTTGTAAGAAATTTAAACGATTTATTTGAAAATAATAAACCTGTTATAAGATATAAAGCGCTTAAAAAAGGAGAATTGAAGGAAATAAAAATTTTTATGTATTCAATTAGAAGTTCGTGTTTTTTAATGTTGGTTAATTGGGATAAAGACATGGAATAAAAATTAAGTATTTTAAATATTATATTAATGAGTGCAATAGAAAATAGGATTATAAATTTAAAGTGGTTTAAAATTTGTTTTGGTAGATATTTGTTCTAAATAAAATTGAATAACTTTTAAATTTAAATAATGTTTACATTTATTTCTCAACTAGGTCAAGTAATATATAATATCCTTGTTTTAAAGCATTGTTATTTTGTTTGAATTTGGTTTTCTTTGTAAAACTCAAACATATTGGTATGGTGAAAAAAAATTTGTTTAATGAAAATTATAAATGGATTCTCAAATATTCTATAAAATAGGTTTAGTAAAAGGATACATCTTAAAAATTTATATTCTATTAAATTTAAATTTAAGGTGTATGTATAATAACTACTGGCCATATTTTATTTAAATACATGTTGAGTATATACGTTCGTGACATTGTGAAATGTAGGAATAATCCACAAAATGTATGGTTTAACTACTACAGTAATTAATATTTTAATTTACATTTTCTTTATTTAGTAATTTCCTGTTTCAATTGTGGATATACTCAGATAATTTACTCCACATACCTACTGTTGGTGTGCCACGAGTGATACAATTCGACCTGGGCTAATCTATGTGTCTCATATGTGTCATGTACCATAGGTAGTACACACCTTTTCTCGAGTATCTCTTGTTTACTCTAAAGCATTATATAAACCTTTTTCTTGTGGAAGTAAACTGAGTTACCAGTGTTTCATATTACTTTCCAGAAATGGTAAAATATTTACACAGTTTCGCATGTAACATTGCTGTGAGTTACCTAAGTCCTATACTTTCTTATAATAAGAATAAAAAAAAGCCTGCAGAGTCAATTACAAAGTATGTTATTTGGTTAGTGGTGTAAATAATTCAATCGTAAGATGTTAAAAGCTATGCTTATAAATTCAGATATTTGGACCTCTTTTTCCTGCTCTACAAATCCTTGGGTTCATCAAGCATTCGGTTACTCCTGCATATCTTAGTTGTCAGTTGCAGCCAGTATTGAGTTTTTAGGTTATAGCTAGCTGATAATCACTTGTAACAAATGCTGCCTTTATCTGCATATTGCCGATGTGTGATCTGCGTCAGAATGTCCTACTTACTACAAACCTGGTGGAATGATGGGGATCATCTGTGATTACTGTATATTTTCTGTTTTCATGGTATGCATAAATAAATTACTTTTCTTTTTGTTGTTATTAGTTTTTGTTACAGGTGTTTGAAATTCGGTGAGGAAACACATTACATGTCACAACCTTGATATCAAAGAACTAATATTTCAAGATGTTACAATAAAACATGAATCTCAGTTGTCGAAGTAGGTGAATTATTCAGCTTGTAGGAGAAAGTTCGAAAAAAACGAAGGTGTGGTATCAGCTTCAACATCTCAAAAATAATAAAATATAACAAGGTCATCAAGGTGTGCAAATACATCAGCATCAACATTTCTCATCAACAATCAACAGAAGATGTTCTCCCACAAAACAAACCAACATTGGTTCCAGAAAGTTAAGTTATGTCATCAGAAAAATCAGCAAGTTTGTTTTCATCTCACTCGTCACAATTTACCGCTATTGATACAACCCAATCTACTGCTTGCCCATTTATAGCACCAAGTACATCCATAACTCAAACAAAATGCTGAAAAAGGAAGCGTACACAGCCACCTAATACAATCTTGTATTTACCATATTGAGAACTGAAGGAAGAAAATTGGTTTGCATAGATTGACTCGGGTGATGATTACTATCTCTCTTTTTCTCGCGAATATGATAGTGATGCCAGCAGCGCTTCTTTTCATGACGCTACGCCCGAAGAGTATACAGTTGTAGCAGTAACTCACATGCCTGAATGGTCGTGGTGATAAAGCACAATTATTGTAGGATACATGGGGACCTTGTACAAATACAATCCAACATTTTCAGTCTACATTTCAGTGTCAGTTGCAAGGAGAAGTAGATATATCAACACCACTATCTGTGTATAAATGCTTTTGTCACTGAAGAAATTCTCGAGTTAATAATTGAAGAGACCAACATGCATGCACACCTGTACATACAATCCCCTAATATTCGCCTCTGATCTTTCGTTAGGAAATTGAAAGATGCCAGTAAAGACGAAATACAACAGCATGCTATCTTGATGGCCCTTAACATTACACCTCCCCCAAATTTGCGACTTTATTCGTCTTTGTACAAAAATGAGCTGCTAACAAAAATTACAAAACGTGAACGTTTTGAAGCGCTGTTACATTTACACATACATTAATTATTAAAATAATACATCTAGTTCAATTGTTCTGCAAATCATTCAAAGAAGTGCTGACTTCAGTGATAGAAGTTTTACTTAACGAAACGATGGTACCATGGAGGGGAAGGCATTTGTTCCGCTAATATATTCCAACGAAGGCCCGTAAATACGGTATGTAGCTGTACAAAAAGTGTAAACCAGTAGGCTATATATGTAACATCAAAATATATTCAGAACAAGAGAGATGTGGTACACGAAAAAAAATGTTGTTCATAGTTACCAAGTAGTAATGGAACTTATAGCTATATTGAAAAATGAAGGACGAATATTGTACACAGACCATTTTTATTCAAGTGTTCAATTAGCTGAAACACTGTTGCAAGAAAAATCGTATCCATCTGGAACACTGAGTGTGAACCGGAAAGACAACTACAAACCAGTTTTTCAGGAAAAAAAAGCTGTGATATATTTGGAGAGCAAAATAAGGATGGAATAAAAGTAATAAATTTGACTGATAAAAGGCCTGTACTTATGATGACAAGTGTTTCTTCTCAAACAGATAAGCTAAGACAAACTGGAAAGAAAAACAAGTTTGGCGATGATGTCATGATACCAGCTGTTCTAATTGCTTACAATAAAGCAAAGACGGGTGTTAATATTCCAACCAGATGTCAGACTATTATACAACTCTGTGCAAAACAATATAATGGTACAGGAAGCTAATATCTAAATTATGTTTGGTGCTTGCGTAGTAAATTCCTGGTGTGTATACAAGAAGTATGAAAGTGCTACAAACATAGGAATGTCGGAGTTTTGTAAACATTTGATGTACTGTATGCTCTTTTAGAACCTAGCACTCGCGAATCACAAGTAACACAAGATGAAAGTGATGTAAGAGAAGCAAGCAAGTATGCACTTTCTCCACATAAAGGAATACCAACAAACTGCACGAATTAGTCCATTGTGAAGGTCCAGCAAGAGGAAACAGACAAAGTTGTGTGGGTTGTTATAAAACAATAAAAAATTGGTACAAAAGAAGCAACAAGAAAACCAAACGAGTGTGTACAACCTGTTAAGACTTAAGGGCATCCTACCTTGTGTATTCCATGGTTCAATGAAGAAAATAGTAAATAATCTATTGAAAAGTAACTCAGTTCGCAGGTATCTGGAAGGCCAAATACAGGAATTTACAACATAAATCAGGTAAGAGTATTTTGTACCTTCTTGATTTTAGAATAGGTATTTATCTTGTACTTCAGTACTATTAGTGTTATGAGTAAGTGGATTGCATTTGGTGTTGACAAACAGTGTTACAATTTTTATGAATATCCCATGTTGACGATAGTTACTGTATGCTGACGATATGATGATTATCGGCGAAACTGATACTATTTATGTAATAATAATTTATAATTTTGATTTACTTTGAAGATCATGTTATTATAATATTATTAAGTAATATATGTTTTCTTTTTATTTGTTAATATTAAACATTTAAAATACACAATCGTTACTCTCAATTCATACCGGTTTAAATCGTGTACCTATGCAAGATTAGTGACACGCCATGCTCAATTAGGAACTGTCACATTTAGGCGCGGGTGCACCACAGGTTGTGCACACATTCCCAGAATGCGTGCTTGTAATATCGCAGTCCTATAATAAACTGCTGCTCCACTACACGGCTTCAGTTACGAATGTCCCGTACGCCACCTGTGGTATATGCTGTCCAGCAAGGAATACGGTGATGTACCACCGGTGGTGGACATCGTCGTAAACGTCTAAAATACATTTTTAATAAATAGTTAAAAAAAATTTTATTAAAGTAAAATTTGATTCTATAAAAATTAATAATGTTTAATAATGTGTCAAAACAACTATTTTAAATCCATTATAAATTTTAATTGCCATGAAAAATTAAAAGTTACTTAATTATGTAATCAATTATTATAGCGAAAACAATTTTTTTACATAAAGTATTTAGTAATAATTGAAATATTACAAAATAAGTGCCGTAGATGGTTTTAGAAATATGCCATAAAATTAAATTAATATATAATATGATAAAATAATTTAACATTTTTGAATTATGAATACAAAAAGTGTTAAATTAAGAATTTTTCACACAAAATTAGTAAATTTTAAAATACTTCACAAAAGATTTACAACGGGGAATGATTGATAGCTAACATGGCTGGTGTCGCAAGACCCTCCTCCCCCCTGCCAGGAAGCTGACTTGGGAGGACGAGCAAGAATTCTCTGGTAATCATGTCCCTCGAAGCAACGCGACATTTACAGAATTTTCTGGGCTATGGCCGACAACACCATAAATACCGCCGCAGTTGGAGAATCCGTAGTCTTTTTTGTAGCCATCTGGCTGAATTGCGGAATTAAAGTGAGGTCTGGTGCAGCGAGGGACATGGGCGAAGAGGACGGACGGTGGAGGATGCGAGACTATGGCGGACGAGGTGTTTGTGGTCTGAACGGACGAGAGGGCGTGATACCCGACGAGTAGAGGGCTACTGTGCATGGCGGTACTCGGAGATCACTATAATATTTCGGATTGGTGGCATCTGGACGGAATTAAGGTGGAACTGTATGAAATATACGGACTTTATTACTAATATTATAGCTGTCAAATATGGACATAGAAGTTATAAATGAATTAAGTATGGTTTCGATACACTGTTTATTGGGACGGATTTTTATTTATTGTATTGTATTTATTTTTTTGAGGTGATTGTTAATTGCATTAATTAAATTGCTTAGTTGTAAATAGCAAGTGATAGTCATGTATTGTTAGATATTAAGTCAAAAATATTATTTTTGTAGTATTATAAATATAATTATAAAATTATTAACTATTCTATTTAATTAAAATCTCCATTCCTTAAAAACCTGGCTAACCCCACTGAATTTGAGAAGTCATAATATATATATATTATTTATAAAAATTAAATATTAGCGTTTTACAATTTATTAACATCTACATAAAAATTTAAACATTTATAAATTTAGGTGTGTTGGTTTTAATTGGATTTAACAAAACATTAAAATTACTTTTATGAGAATTTTTTTTAAATTATGGTGTTATCATTATTAATATCAAACTTTAAAGTGGTTTTATAAAAATTTTTGTGATTGAAACATTTGGTAAAAACTTAATATTTCTACAAGTTATAAGATTATTTGTTATAATTGAAAGGACCCTAAAAATTTTAATAATGCCTTAATTTGAATATTGAAACAGTTTTAATAAGAATTGTTTTTATAATCTCTGCAACATTTAGTATGACAAGTACAATTTAAAAAATTTAATACAGGTTTTCAAGAAATCAATCTTCTTTTTTAATTCCTCGTGTAAAATATATAAGCTGCATATTTGGTCATATGTTGGATGTTATTTGCTTTAGTCTTTTACTTAATTTTTTGAGGCTCCGTGCTATGCTTTCATGAAAACAAATTCCACCAAATGAATTACATTTGCCAAGTGAAGAATGGTCTCAAGATTGTGTGCAATCCCTTCTTAGGTTTTAGTCAAAACTAAGCTGGAAACAGAAGATTGTGAATACGCTTGTGTTTTGTGACCTTGAAGAGTCATACATTTTCTTCCTGTCCCCGAAGTGCAACAATGTACAAGAATGACCTAGTCAAGGAATTACTTTTAGTCTTGCTTGGATGGTAACCCTGAATTACTCTTTCGTTGAAATGTGGTGTGTTCAACTTTTATTTTATCTCGTAACATAAAATACCATAACAAGACAAACACATACCTCACTCCCATTACACAACTACATAACTTATTTAGCAGTAAACAGGACAGAATGAAATATTTTAAGGGATGACAGAAGTTTTCAACCTCATGTAAAGAAGAAGTACTTAAATGTGGAATACATATTTAATTTTTTTTACCTTACTTTTAGAAGGAAAGACATTCTTGTGATCACTTTCCTATCTGTGTGTCTGCATGTGTGCTCCCCCCAAAACAAAAAAAAAAAATATATTTTTTTAAAAATCATTTAACCGAAATTGACCAAACTCGGTACACATATCTTACTTAGTAAGTACACCCGACTTATATAGTTTTCGACCACACATTTCCCTTATTTCCAAAATGGCACAAATTAAAATTTTCTAGCACCATTTCAAAGTTTAGCAACCATTTAGCCAATATAAAGCAATTTTTCTATTTTGACAGTTTATCATGGAAATATTTAATTTAGAAAGACATATGGTTATTGGGCCGTTATTTTGGAATTAGCACCTCATAAAATAATAAAGCTTTGACATCATATCTCCGAAATTACTCTATATATTCTCACCAAATTTGGCAAGTAACCGATATAATGATAGACCATGTTAAATTTGCCATTTAAATTGATAAGATACTTATTTTTAAATTGACTGCGATATAGAGATTTAGGTTGATTTGGTATATATACCATACCATTGAACAATTTCGACCAAACTTGGCACGCTGATAGTATCAACTACAAGCATAAAATATGCTAATACACAGTTTATTTTGTGTGCAATTTAGTCAGATAGCGCCACATGATCAAATAAAGTTTTGTATCGTATTTCAAGAAATACTCAACCGATTGCTACCAAATTTGGCAAACAAGGAATATTATGGTATACTATTTAAACTAATATGTTTTAAAATGACCAGGGACTTAGTTGTAAAATAGCAGCCACATAAATAATTTCATTTTATGCTATACCTACGAAGCCGTGCATCCAAAGTCAACTAAATTTGTATGTTAGAAGTAGCCATTATTTAAACCATTAAATGTGTCTGCACAGAGCCTATTTGTAAGTATTACATAGGAAAACAATTAATATATTCCCACAAAATTTGGTAGTAAGTATATCTACGGTAGACCTTGTAAACTGTTGGAACTATAAAAAATGTATTAAAAACTCATTTTCCTTTTATGCAAGCCTTATAGTTTGGCCTAGTGAATCATATTTATTCGTAAACGTATGTAGAGGGCATATTCTACTTGCGTCATTAAACTAGGAATCATTGTTTGTCAAGAGTCATGTCAGTCAATGTTTGTTGTTCACTAGTTAATATATCTCCAAATAAATCTACATGATTGTGGTTTTATTTCCACTTAATATGAGCTTTTATTAAAAATATAATATTGCCGCTCACCTACAGAGCATCTAAAGGCTCGTCAAACACCAAAATATGATTTTGCATGTTGATGCTAAATGAAGATATAACTGCGTTCCGGTGGCTCTCTAAGCTTCATATTATGTGAGCTATTGTGTTAGTCTAGAAGTGGGTGGCTCTATTTCGCATGTGTGTTGTCAATGCTTTCCCGGAAGAAGCATGCCACCCCATTAAATGATTGGGTTGGCTCGCCAGAGCTCACATTATACAATAGTGCGGACAAATGTTTGCATATTCTGATAAACAGTTTCGAAAAATAACTTCTGAAAAACGTTTCTTATGTACATGTCGCTGGCTTAGTGCACACATGCGTGAAATAAAATTATCAGTTTAAGAGATTATATTCACAACCATAATTACGGGAGGCAAAATTTTATTGAAAGCCACCAAAAAAATATTGTTTAGTACCAATATAATTTCCATTCAATTGAACACGAATAACCAAAATTAAATTTACCAATAATTTTTGGAACTACTATTAAATCTCCAAATGTTTGCGCTAAGCTGAAGTCACGTTATACTCAGTCAACTCGAAACCAAATAGTGCAACTTAAACTACCACCAGTGCCAAAGAACAATTTTTTTGGAGGTCTAATTCATTAATATAACAATTTTATGTTGCAAATGGTTTATAAGGGTGAGTTACTGGTCGGATGGGTTATAATAAGTTATTTTTATCCATCCAAACTCACAACGTTAACTATAAAGCGCGGTAGTGGGTCGCAGGAGACTTGACAAGAGTGAGAAATACCTGCAGTGCACAGAGACGTGGCTGGAATGGGCCGTTGTGGTAACATGTGGCCCCATTACAAGGATCTAGGCGCTAACCCCTTAATTTAACTAACCAAGAATTGTACAGATGCATTAGCGTATTTCTTTCAAGAATACTGTGGCCCGTCCTACCCTTGAACAAAATGTCTTGCTCTACTTGTTATGTATGGTGGTTGTAAACTACAGCTGAGAACAATAGTGTTTTAATACTTTCCTAACGGGATATGTTTTCTTACTCGTACTACCCTGTGGTCACGCTTATGGTTGTGCAGACCAACGGCGAATTTCGCAAGTGATTTAGCGTAAATGACCACGCACATGCAGGTTAATGCAGCCATTTAGGTCATTATCTTACAACGTGATAACGCTTGTGCAAGGTGTTTTATGGGTGTTCTAGAGGAGATACGCTACTTACGGAGAGCCTTCCCCCGCCATAATGTATTCTTGGTTTTTCTAGCTTTTCCATATTTAGAAAAAAAAATTCCGAAAGTACCTTAATATGAAACTAGCCATTGGCCTTACACATAAGTACAAGCATAAATACTGAACTACTAACTCATGATTACGTCAGAATATTAATTCTGCTGTAATTTGGAAAAAATCTAAATTTTGACGTAAATTCGAGTTCGTAGTTCAGTCGCTGTGTCTGTACTGCTGTGTAGGCTTTAGGGATAATTTCGGAATTTTCGTTTTAAAAATATAATTCAAGAAAATTAAATATGGCCGGGAAAGGTTCCCCTTTAAGGTAACTGCGTGATCTTTATCAGTGTGTCTCCTGATATCTTCAAAACTCTCAACACCAAAACATTTAGCTGTGATCTCGAAAGACTTGATATTCTCCTTCCGACCGAAGATTGGCATCACGCCATAACTAAATTGAGTGTAATTTTTTGCTACCACCTGCCATCACATGAAGTGACTTGAGTAACGCGTAAAATTATTCACACACGCAACTGTTTACGTGACTTTACCTCACGACACTTAATTGCTGCCACAACAGAATGTTTTTTAATCGTTAGTTTCGGAATTTTTTTGAAGTTATTTTTAACTTGGCAGTAAAGACTATCGGAAACCAACGATGCTGATGAGGTAGTGAAACGAGAAAACTAATTTGATCTGCATATTTTAGGGAATTTTCAAAAAATCTTTACTGTAAGTCAAAGAAGCAATTCCAGTGGAAATTTTATGGTACCTAGGTTTTATTGCGTCTCAATAAATTTTATTCTACTTGCTCTTTATTGCTCTTCAACATTGTAATTGATTTTTTATTTCATCATTATTATTCAGTTTTAAATAACCTCTTGATTTTATCTACTTCATAGTACAAATTTCATTAGTCCGAGTATTGATATTTATGCAATGTTTAAATACGTATTAATGTTTGAATTTGAAACAGTGTGACGGAATATATTTGTAGTTTTGTTTTAAGTACCAAATACGAAGTTTTGAAGCTTGGAACTAGAACTTGTTCGGAGGTATCCTTTTGAATACGCGTGGTTTGTGTCCCGTTGGGTATCAAGAAACGTGTGCAGTAGCATTACAGTGTCAGCCAACTTCTTGATGATAAATGGCTGCTGCATCGATCTTCTTTATGCCAAGTCACCCTAATGCAGTAAATAATTACGATTGTTTGTTACCATCGATACCGGAGAGCTGCACCGACGCCTACATTTTGGTGATTTTTTTTTGTCAACCAGACATCACGATTGCGTCGAATACTTTACAGGTAACCCCTGCAGATATTTTTGTCATTCATTCAAAATTCTAATGAAATCCTTGCCACTGTAACAATTTTATAATTGTCGCTTCTATGGAACAAGTTTAGTGGTCTGAACCATGAGAACGTCGAGGTCGTCATCACAAAAAGTTCAAAGTGGTTATAGGCTAAGTTTGCTAGTGGTCAAAGTAATCAAATATTTACAGATACTAATCGTTTATTTGAATTGATAATATTAACACGCACACCACAAGCCTAAACTGATAGTTGTTGACTAACACAACATGTAAAGTTGTTACATGTAACTGTGGCCCAAAATATTCATAATTTTCTCACTATGCCAATGATTTAAGTTAAAATTATCAACAACAAAAGCAATAAAATTTTCACAAAACCTCAAATTACCACAATAACTGCCATATATTGGATTATTCAGGTAAGATGTTCACCCCAAATATCTTCATAACCGCTGAAGTTGTAAAAATTATGATTTCGAGTTCGTAAATGGCACAACGAGGCTGATAAGACACCGTTTATTTCTGTTCCAATATGTAATAAATACTGAGAGATCGATATCAATTCTAAAGCTGGTAGTTGTCCGTTGAAATTTTGTCCCTCGTAAACATCTTAATGTTCCTGACACACATTTGCTTAAGTTAATACAACCAATGTGAAAGACGTTGTGATAATTTTGCCTAGACACCTCTTATGTATTCAAACATGGCTGTTTCTTAAACATACGTGTTTTACTGGTAATGAGAAAAATTTGGGTCACGTAGAGCTGTTCTATTTTGTAGTGAACTAAGCAAGTAGTGAAATTGCAGTTCAGTTCTGAATAAAAAGATAAATACTTAATTTCCACATTTCTTAAAATACTGTTACTGACGTTTAAGGCTATTCCTAAGAGAAGCAATACTGAGAGCTGTATTTTTCTGACGACTGTATGATTCATGTGATGCTGTTCTGACATGTTGACAGTTGTGAGAATAGTATATTATATCCCATTGTGTGTCCATCGGATTGCCATACACCTCTATGATAAAGTCGTCCAACCATGTTCGTAAATACGTGCATTTTTATTGCAATAGAAAATAATTCATTATTATGCATTAATTTTATTTCGCATACCTGCTTGTAGAAAGACATGCCATTCTTCTCATTGAAGTTTACGTTTCTAGTACTACACACGTGTGTTCAAGGTGTCTAAGATGCGCGCTTCAGTCACAAAAAACCAATTTTATTACCTTGAGCTCAAGCTTGGTCTGTCGAGACATTTCCTTTGCAATGTCTCATTTAAAGACCAATTGCTACGAAGATGAAAGGAATGAAGCAATAAAACAATATATATATATATATATGAAACAGAGAATGTGCTTACTTTGCCGATCTAACGGCCATCTTTAAAAGACGTTGACACATAAGTGGATTTTGGTACTTCAAATGTCATTTGTGCGTATTGTCACCTAAAAACTGAGACCCAACATTAAACTTTACTTATTTATGCCTCATCGTACATCTTAATTTTTTAATGTGGTTAATGCTGATTCAGGCCTGAGTCGCATGTAAACAACCTTACAAATGATTTCACGGGAAATGTTTTGTACCAAACAGAAGTAACAGTGCTGCTCTGCGATGGATAAAAATAAGCATCTATGTCCCGAAATTACTATAGTCTGGCTGTGCCATGAAATATCAACACTATAGTTTCTGGGCAACACCACTACGCAGCTGTGTGATCCTCAATATTTGGGATCTTGCTGTTTGGTATTTTGCCCATACCAACAGCCAGGCGTGCCGATACTCCGACTCCCACTCTGAAAGAAAACCAGTCTTCGATCGACTAGTTGCCACAATTTCTTGGCCACCAGTTTGATGCATTTGTGTTTCATATTGCTTACACAATGATATCAATTGGTTTACAGCCTCCCCCCATATTGACTATTGAGTGTGATCTTATTCTCCACCGAATGTGGCACCATTTACGAATGCTTGGTGGTAAGCAACAGTTGTTGAGTTAAAACAAATTGCGCTCGACTTACCTAAGGAAAAAGTGCGCAAATAATTATACCCTTTGTCACTGGTGGAATGAAAACCTGAGTCCAACATCTTCCATTATTTTCGCTTATTAACTTTTAAAACATCACCACTTTGCCACACCTGTACACTTGGTTTATTCCAGTACTGTGGAAAACAACATCACTCATTTGGGTACTACAGACGATCACTTACTTGGCCGAGTTGGCTGCTAGGGTAAAACAACTTATTCCCATTCTGGAAAATATAAAGGACTGGTGACTACACTGGACCACATGGAAGACACGATTAATGAAACTGAATGATTAAACAAGAATATGATCGAGTAAGAACATTTGATAAAAAATTAAATATAAGGAAACTAATCACACAAATATATTAAACTTAGACAAAAAAAGTCGTAATCTGTGCTCTTATTCATAATTGTGAAAGAATAGTGCTAATATACGAATAATTAAAAATTTGTTTCTGAGTACGCCATGCAAATAAATGACATAGAGGCTCTCAGCACTTGGTAATAACGCTGACGAGAACCACATCGCTCAGAAGACATACTTACAAAATTGTTGTATACAAGGAAAAATATATTTCTTTCTATGCTCGGAAGAGTTTGCAAAATATTCCTGATAAAACTATAGGAACTTCAAGATATTGTTCACATCTATGTATAACAAACTTGTGATACGCTGTATATTACAAGAAACATTAATTTTTTGTTAATTATTGACAGAGCATGACAATAGTATTTTAAATAAACAATACATGATATTTTTGAGAAACATGGTCTGAATATCAACTACTTTTTTCTTGGGTATGTTTGGTTAGCTACATTGTGGGCTGGTAGAGTGTTTGAACTCTCTAAGTCAAATGTCTAGGTGGGTAGGGAGGGGTGTATGGATGGAAGCAAGGGCAAAAATATTAAACAATTCGTTTTTCTTTGGTACGCCAACTTCTTCGATGCCATCATCACCCTCTGTGGTAAAAAAAAACGAAATCGGCACAAAAATTAATACTTCAGATTAAAGACAAATAAATTGAGTTACCTCTCTCTCCACCTAACTAGAGCGTTGGAGTTTGACAGCACTTCTTCACGGGCGCTGTGTTGTTTTATCTCTCTCCCAGCCGGGTTACTCACGCTAAATGCGCCCGTCCTCTGTTAATGCTGTAGCCAAGTCACGACAAATGCTTTTCCTGAAACCACAGTCACCCTTCCAGTACAGGGATGGGTGTTCACAACGACTGCTGCACGTCTAAGACATAACTGAACATTTCCTCTGCATCTGTACGCACCTGCTGCTGGTTGTAGCTTTTCATGCTTCTTCGCAGATTTTTCTCTCCTTTGACAGGCCATGCCGACTCTGCTCTGATGTTATTCGCCTGCCTTGGCTGTTACCTCTAAGTCCATGCTTAAACTCAGGTTGGAGGTCAAAGTGTGTTGGACAGGAACATTTTGTGATAGTATAAACTATAAAGTTATTCTATTTGTTATATCTGTTTTACCTAATTATGTACTGTTGAGATTTTGATATTCATACTAATCTTAGACATACGACCAATGCAACTTCCGTTATAGTAGCTTACTACTTTTGCCAGAAAAAAAAGTTTATGTTGTAATCAGTTGTTATACATAACAGAAGTAGTTTTATAAATATGTGTAATTGGTTAATCTGCACAGTTTTTTAATTCTTCCATAATTCAAAAGGCCTGGAAGATTACACACCGTTTTTGACTGTCATACGTCAAGATTTTGAAGCGTATTGAATTACCGTAAAAGTAATTCTATTTTAATGTCGATAAATATATACTGCAATTGGTTTTGAGTGGCCAACACATTGCATGTTTTTGATGTGCTTTATTTTTAAGAAGATGTAGACAGCTATTAGTTTTGATCTGCTCATCAATAAGTTCTTAAGGATTTTGCCAATATCTGCATCCAACCTCTGTTGACCGAGCATTGCTGTCATATTTAGAGTTTCTTTTATCTTTCTCGCCTTCACCCTGCTAGGAAGGACCAATGGCACAATGCAGAATGATTTTCATCTCGAAAGAAAAAAAATATCCCTAAATAATTAAGCTAGTTTTCGCGTGGGTTTTCGTGTGTTTTTTGGCAGCACAATAATACATATATTGTTTGTTAAAAATGGTCTATGTCTCAATATCATCTGCGAAATTGTATATTATCAGGCAGCTCGGGCTAGTGTGATGCGGCAGACCACTGGAAAGAGCAAGTACAGAGAATGTCTAGAATTTCGTAATGTTTACTAGCTTTGAGTGAAGTTGTAGGTGGAAAGATAGAATTGCAAAGTAAACGCTTACCATCGGAATTTGGCAGCAAGTTTGCTTTCTCGTACCCTTTGGTACTTTAATAGTCATTGTGTCACTGTCTTTCAAATCTTTGAAATAATTTTGACAATATTTGTTACATGCATACAAATTCTTTTCTGTTTTCTCCGACGTTTGAAAGAGACAAATATTATTCAATTAACTATACTTTAATGTGTGTGCATTATTTGCAATAATAATTTTATATTTTGAAACGTTTTTATTCTTGCTTGAATGAAGACTGAATCTTCAAATTTCAATAAAGCACGGTTATGTGCCAAGGTGAACTTATTCCGAAATAACCACTGTTCCGTAGACTAATAGAGAATGAGGTGTCCTCTATATAGATCATGGTATATATGCAGTGTCATTACAGAGACGAAATGTGTTGCTGTGTCTGTAGTGGCGTTTGCCAATCCCATAATTTACGGCTAACTATTTTGACACGACGCAATTTAATAAAATTTATTACGTACTTTAAACGTATTTTAATTACGGAAAGAAAATCGCATAATTATCGTAGTGAAATTTAAAACTGATGTTACCAAATATAGTGACGTTGCTGCGTATAAAAACTAAGGAAGTAAATTAATATATATTATCGAAATAAACGTGAACCATTAAATACAAAATAAATGCAGTATTAAGTAAACCTTACATAGATTCTTACATTAACAAACTTTATAAGAATTTTAACAGTTTATAAAAATAAAATCACGAATAAGCTTTATAAATTATTACAAGTTACATGTTAATTAAAACAAATAAAAGATTCTCACTTTACTGAATGAAGCCACAACTGATTTTCCAGGCGTGATAACTGAAATTTTGTTATTGAGGAAAGTATGCCATGCCAGCAGCGATATATTTTACATCGCAGTTAACAAGAATAATGCATTTATTCATAAAAGAAACTTAGTAATTATTTTGTTATAAAAATTACGTTATTTAACGGAGTCTATCTCTAAGAATTTTTCGAAAGTTTCGCAAATGTCTAAGAAAATTTTCGTTTTTAATTGACACACAAATCCATTTGCTCTTGCAGTTTTTCTTCCAAAATGCACATTGGAGAAATGTATTCTAAAATTTTAAATATAGAGCTGAAGCGCTTGTTTTGCTGAAGTTTTCATAATCCACCTATAGCTTGTGTTAAATGTAACAAGAAAAGAATAATTTCCTCCACACAAATAAGAGTTGTGCTAAAATGCGATGAAAAACCGTAATAAACCATTTTCATCGGAAATAAGCACTGCCAATTTAAGATCCCGAATTGTAGATGCATATGGCTTTAGCCTAGGGCGCAACACAGCGCTGTAGATACAGTCGACCATATAATGCTGCAATAGGTGGAAATCTACATGTTACCAGATATTATTTTGTGACTTTAATCGCCATATGACGGTGTCTGAGCACAACAGACGACCATGCCGACGACCTGAGAACAGTCAGAGCAACGAGCATTTTAATGTACTGTATACCAACGCTAAGGTGAAGTGGGATTTTATACCTGAAGGACTGCGAGATCCACCCCATTGCCAGTCAGAAAAACTGCCAGATTAAGACTCCTATATGCTGTTCACGGTAAATTGGGTACTTTTGAAATCAGCCTTTGAAAAGTTCCACTGGGGCAGTGGCATACACTTTAAAAGGTACACGCACAGTAAAGTTGACAACGATGGAGAGACAGTGGCTCACTATGTTAACGTTGAATTAAAATTGTTACTTTATAATTTGTTAATAATGAAATAAATTCCTTTGCCTTGTGTTTTTAAATGCATACGTGTAATCAAAATATCAAATTTTAAAATATAAATTTTTCTAATTATTTTACTGTTTCATTTGAACGACGCATAAATAAAGTTGCCAGGCCCATTGCAATATTAATTATTTGTAAAATGGATGGATACACAATGTACATACAAGTAGATCTTAAGCAGGGATTTTAAAAGTGCTCAGTTTACCATGAACAGCATGTATGTGCCTGAAGCTTTCTTGCGCCTTCATGGCCCGAAGCGACAACAAATATTTCACAGAAAATATTTTCTTACATGGTATTCCTAAGGGTTATTGAAAAGGTCTCACAGTGCCTGAATTCCAAAAACATGAAATCTATAACAAAATTTGAACTACTTTATACATTTTTATGGTGTTAGATCAATTGACAAGATACTTGAACGCTGGTAACCATTGTATGCAGGAATAGTTAATACAGTCTATAGACATCGATTTTAAAATGGCTATCTTTTTGCTACAAATTATTACTTTAAACATTAAAATCAGCAAATATGCCAAAATAATTGTCAAAATCAACAATATTATTATCTGAAACTCTATGGTACTAAAATTTGTATACCGTACAAAAATCTTTTTTTAACAAAAATTTTAAAACAGGACCTTTTAAAAAAATTAAAAACTGTTCAAATTATTTTTCTAAAGTTGCACATAATAAAATTTTATAAATTTGAAAACAATCATTATTTGCATGTATACCGAATTTGTGGTTAATATACGATATTATTAAAAAAAATGAGCACGTTTTTACGAGACGACAGTACATTGTGTCAACTATTGTTGTAGGTGATGGATTTGTTAATTCAAATATATGGCCAGCAAAACGTAACACATAAATATATAATAAATAGTTCAAATTAAGTTCTGGAATTCTTGCAAAGCAAGAGCTTTCCATAGCACTTCCTATAGAGCAGAGAACGTCGAGCGTGGACAAGGGAACAAACTGTTCTCTATGAGGACGAGTCCAGATTGTATCCGCAGTGATACACCGAGTGTTTACACATGGCGGGAAAGGGAGAGAAGATACAGCGCAGATGACGGAGCCACGGTGGGCCCCGATTCTCGGCGGGGTCACTCCCGAAATTTAACGCATGGAAATCGTGCCTGACGGTACCGCTGGCCGGCCGGTTTTCTCACACATCTCACGATTTTCCCACCCTCGTATTCCGACGGTGCTCCATATTCCCCTCTTTTTAAGCTTATCGGCCCTGAAGGCCTCGTTCCTAAGAGCCGCCCAAACCGCTCGACTCCACTCCAGTCCAAACAACGTCACTGAAGAGAACCGCTAAGGAGGCGGTTGCATCTCAGTGTGGGGCGGCATTATGTTGAGTTCACTTTCTACCTTTCTGCGCCTTTAATGGTGTCTGTATTTGGCCAGGTGTACAGTGACATTGATCTTCCAACAGAAAGCGAAGATTTTCAGAGGTGCAATGGGTGCGCATGTATTTTTTTATGGATACCAATGTCAGTCCGCTTCAGTCAGCGTTGTACGATTACCTTCAGACTACTCGCCTCCCCCCTAGGCAAACCAAGTTTGATTCCCGGCGGGGTCGCTACCAGATTTTTGCACGTGGGAATGATGCCGGAGGATGCCGCTGGTCGGCGGGTTTTCTCGGGGATCACCCTTTCCCCCGCCCTAGCATTCCGGCGCTGCTCCATACTCACATCGCTTCACCCTCATCAGCTCTCAAGACCGCGATGTTAAGATCTTCCTAAATCTCTCAACTACACAATTCCCTTCAAACAAACGACACGCCCGTTTCGACTGGCCGGTCAGGTCCCCCGGTTTCAAGCCTGTCAATAATTTTTATGATGAACTCGGGTACATTATTTCGAGACGCGGAGAACAAACACGAACCATCCATGACTTCTGGGAGACTTTAATACACGAATAACACTCTAGACCTCAATAAATAGTCAACAGTCTTATTTTCTGCGTGGGAGCCTTCTGAACTGCATTTGTCGGTCTGCGAGATGAACACACATTTTTTCGGCTCGACCGCGTTGCGTGTCAGTGGTGGGTCATTAATCGTGTGGGACGTCATGTGGTTTATTATTGCCAGATAGGTTTTCAAATACAGGATTTGGGGGGGGGGGGATCGGTACTTTTTCGTTTATATTTGTGCTATTGAACGATACTAGTGTATATGCTTCCCTCTTCATGTCGCTGGAAATAATATATTTTATATCATCTTTACTTTTTCTCAACATTCTATGCATGTATATATGGATGTTTTGTACATTGTATATGCAAATATATAATGTAATAAGTTATTCAATATATAGAATTGGACTACGAGCAAATTCGACCAACAGACTTCGTGATGTAGTTCCCAATGCGAAATATAGTGGAGAGTATAAGCGACACTTTCCACCTAAACTAAATATTAAGGAAGATACGAGCACTTGAAAATCGGATTTTTAAACGGTAACTTTTGCGAAATACCGGGAATGCATCTATGTTAAATTACATTTTTTCGAACACTGTTGCATGTTATCGAGATCTTCAACGTATGTGCAAGCTCTTATTAATACCGCCCACCGCAAATAAAATAATAGTGTGGCAACCCTCTTTTTGCAGAACACTTTCTTTTTTTACTGTAAGGATTAATGAACGGTTGATGCTGGTTTATTGAGCATTATGAGCTAATCAACAAAAATGGCCTTGTTGGAATCGAGTAAACTTCACACAAATCTTTCGGCGGCAGCGATACAGTTCCTGGCGCGTAGTCAATACCAATAATTCTTGCAGGGAACCACGCACCGACTGTCATCAGAAACAACAGACTGCTTCAGTACTGTGCATTTATACATGCATGGTGCATGTTGTTTACAGTAAATGTCACGTGAGTACAGCAGCGTGCCATGGATACGTGTAGGTAGTACTCCCTACGTGCTAGGCACTGTATCGCTGCAGCCGAAGATTTGTGTGCATTTTACACGAAAACGGCGAGTCCTGGGAAGTTGCAACAAGAAGACCAGTTTCCTTAATTAGGTCATATTGCTTAATAAACCCGCAAAAAACGTTTATAGTTCATCGCGGTAAAAACGTTGTATGCAATAAGAAGGTCGCCACCGGTGTTATTATGATTACAATGGGAAGTATTAAAGAGAGTTTGCTCTTAAGTTGATGATCCCGTTAACATAAAACAATGTTAGAAGAATTGTAATTTTATTGTACTTCGTTTCAGATATTTTGCAAAAATACAGTTAATAAATTTTTTTTTCTTACATAATATTAATTTAAGGTGGAAAGCTTCCCATGTATTTCCCACTTGATTTTGAGTAAGAGAACTCCTCACGAAGTCTGTCGGTGAACTTCAGCCCCACCCTGAATGAAGTAAATTAGCTGTCAAATGATAGATTTTAAATGTAAAATATTATTATATAATATGTTATGTAACATTAAATGTATTACTATATATTATGTCATGTAATATATAATATGACATTTAGTATTTTATAGTGTATAATATATACAATATTATATACAATATATAATATACTGCACATAAATTTTATTGCTTTTGTGCCGAATCGGTTCAACTGCCACGTGAGTTTCCGTGGAAGGACACGTGAACCACCCAAAAGTTTTACAGCAGAACTCCAATAAACCTGCCCACAAGATGTGCTCACAGATGCAATTTATTCAATTTAATTTTTCTAAGCAAGAAAGTAATTTTAATGCAATTTCTCTAACATATGAATGAGAGCATGCATTTTTTTTGGTTCTATTAAAAATAATGAATACATATTTTCTGGATACTTTATACGGCGCAAAAATGTTTCGTTTTAATAAATTTGCTGAACTATTATCGCTTGAAAATAATTTTTTTGTGTCATACATTGTATTTTCTAATAATTTATAATACCCTAAGAATTTTTTAGAGCGATAGACATGGTAAGTAATTTGTAATAAAATGCCAGGGCTCACAACATTTTATGAATCAGAAACTCGTTTTATAAACATCCAGCACTCTTAACTAACCATTTACTTGTAATACGTCTGTTCCAGAGACCTAGAAGTACTGGGTGGAGTCTTGGTTTCTGTCCATTTTAGTAAGCGTATATGTGTGATTCATTCCATACACATTTGATTTAAAACCATTGTTATTTAATATGGTTCTTCACTAGCTTTTTATTCATGAACAATTAAACCATAAATAAATATGACTGGATATCACTTCAAAATTCTTTTTTCGGAGAATGCTATAATTTATTCACCTGCCTAATCTCTGCTACATGCATTAGATCAGTCTGATAAAACATGAGCTCCAGATTTATTTTACACATATTGTGTGCGTCGGCCCTCAAGGCGTCGATGTTAAGAGCTGCCCAAACCTCTCCGCCCTCCACACTACTTACGTATTGTGTGTGTGAGTGTGTGTGTGAGCAAGCCCTAAATATGGGAATATTCAATTTCTGTTATCTGCTGCCCTGAACATTTGTTAACCCACAGTTAAAAGTTCCTGGAATTAAAAATAACAAGCAAATTCAATTAAACAATCATTTTATTTCAACATTCAGACAATTTCTGTAACTGAGTATGTTTTGAATTAAATATCTTTGGTAGTATTTTCAGAGAACATATTTTTTTCAGTGTTCGCATTAGTCTGCTATGAAAATATTTACGATTTTAAGAGATTGCTATTTTCATAGTATAATAAAGAAATGTCCTTTCAGTGATACAATTATAGATACATCAGTAAATTTGTTAGTTGAAATCCAAAATACATTGATTATAGAATCTTGGCTTGGAGATTCGATGCACGACATTGGAGACTAGTAAATAATTAATTTCTTACAATGGTAAAATAGCTGAACATTGTTAACACATGCAGAATTTTGAACGTCCAGAAGGTTTGAAAGAAAAGTTAAATCCTCGCTATCGTCAAAACTTCTGAGCACATTAACATTGCACTTAATAGTTCCCTGCTTGCTTGGTTCTAATCTTACAGAAACCTTGTTCACACTGTGTCAGCGTTTGAGCAATATCATAATTCACACAAAAAATATTTTTGCCCAACTTTTACTTGCAAATAAAAAAACTACTTTCAAAGGTATAAAAACTGCTATGCTTGAAAAAAAAGTATAAACAAATATTACATTTGATCACAATTTGCAGCTGCTACATTTGTAGAACAACTTCGGTTTTCAGTGTTCACTTTTTTCTATATTTGGCACAATGAGGATTGTAGAATTATCTTCCTTTGCAGAAAGAGTCAGTTCACTTTTTTCACTATGCACAATTTTACTTTCTTGCAGTACAACTTTTTCTTTTCGTGGCCCATTATTTCTGGAAAAATATTTTTCAATATCACGCAAAGACTTACCGCGAGTTTCTGGTAGATAAAAAAATACATAAAGTGTCCCTATCATAGACACCACAGCATAAAATAAAAACAAACCATGCCTTCCCATCGTTTTTAGCATATCGGGATATAACTTTACGACAACAAAACTACAAAGGTACCCAAAGCATGTTACTGTTCCGCTTGCCACACCTCTTATTTGCGCCGGAAACACTTCGCCAATCATTGCAAACGGCAATGTAAGAAATCCAACAGTACTCATTGAGATATACAGAATTATTGCAAATACAGGATACCAGTTTATTCTTAGAATTGTTTCATCACTTAGAAGCTTACTATTGACGAAAAACAAGTAAGTCGCTAGGGAACCCATGGACAGTGTCATTCCAGATCCGGATATAATAGCCAAAGGCCGCCTTCCGAATAATTTCGAAGCGTAACTAATTAAAATTGTAATCACAGCTCGCGTCAGGCCTATCAACACCGTCATCAAGTAACCATCGATTTCAACACCGGCCTCTTTAACTACATAGACGGCGTAAAAAATTACTACAAATGTTCCGGAGAACTGCTGGAAGAAAAAGAATATGTTCATGATTACAAGCGGCTTGAAACATTCGCTGCGCCGGAAACTCTTGATGCTTTGTAACAAACCGTTTCTGTTCTTGCTGTACATGTTTTCTTGGGCTACTTTGAGGATCAAGGTTTCTATTTCGTCCCGCACGGACGCGGGAGTTTCCTGCGACTGCGTGATGGCCCTCAGCCGGCGGAGAGACTTCTCGGCGTCCTCCACCCTGCCCTTGTAGACGAGCCACACAGGGCTCTCGGGCAGGAACAGGATGACGCAGACTCCGGCCACGAAGGGGATGCCGGCGGATATGCCGGAAACGAGTCGCCAGTCGTCCTTGATGCAGGAGCCGAGCACGTAGACGAGCAGGATGCCGAAGGAGAAGAATATGGAGGTCCAGGTGACGAGCACGCTGCGCAGTGCCTGCTCGGCCGCCTCGCCCAGGTAGACGGTGGCCGGGATGCAGGCGAGGCCGGCGCCGAAGCCCGTGAGCAGGCGACCTGCGTAGACCTGCGTGAGCGCGCCGGAGTGCGGTGCCGTCGCGAGCAGCAGCCAGCCCAGCAGGCAGGGCACGTTCACGACGAGCATCGCCACCCGGCGCCCCAGCCGGTCCAGCACCGGCCCGCTCAGCACGCAGCCCACCGGCGTCGAGATGGCCGCCAGGCTCGCTGTCACACAACACATCACAACCCACGTCACACACTTCACTACTCAACAACCACACCCAAACAAAAAACGTTCTTTCAACTTCCTTATCACGCTAGTAACATAACTTTGTGTCACGACACAAAAGCTTTAAACGTATTGAAGAAATCAATGGCACAGGAAAAAACCAAGGGAGAAAAATTAATTATCTTTGTAGTTAATGTTACCACAGAGTACTAAAGAATAAAGAGGGGAAACAACAACAAACAGCCTTGTTTGCTCTAGTCCCCAGCCTATAGGCCATTACCGGAGTTGTGACGTATTAAGGAACACTTTATTCCAAGACTATACCAGAGTATTATTGTTGCAACCCTTGTTAAGTTATTACCTGTTACCAATTACGATTATTATTGGACTAAAATTAGTCCGGACCTGGAGTTCTATGTCAGCAAGCCTCGGTGGATGCGGAATACAGGCCCCCATCAATAAATGTTCTCGCACCCCTCGTGGTCCTCAGACATTTATTTCTGACCCAATCGGCGTATATATTGCAATATGCAGACACTTCTGCCCTACTAGGCATTTGTCTAGTGAAGAATAAGTCCATACTACACCATTTTCCGTCTTTATTCGTTTGCAAGTAAATTCATTCTTGAACAGCGTAAGGTATATTGAGACCCCCCCCCCCCC
>NQII01000147.1:61288-186644 GCA_002778355.1 Clitarchus hookeri
CGAGAAAACCCGCCGACCAGCGGCATCGTCCAGCACAATCCCCACTTGCGAAAATCCGAGAGTAACCCAGCCGGGGATTGAACCCAGTTCACCTTGGTGGGAAGCGAACAGTCTAACCACCCAGCCAACGCGGCCCCGTCCTATTAGTTGGAAAAAAATCTTATTCCTACCTCGAGATGCTATACAAATCGAAGAACACAGAACACCTGATTTTCCGTGACCATATGAACTACCAGCTGGCACTAAACTTGATAATTATTCTGATACTCTGTTGCAAGAACATGAAAAAATACTTCATTTACCACACGTGGGTTACTAAAACAATATATCTGGGAGTAAATCATATTATAACGAAGACGAAGAAAATTATCACTCCAATGTATTTCTCCTGTGAACTCTCGTTATAAATACGAAAGTCTGAAGAATGGATAAGAACACAAATGTCGACTACTGTGTATCACCAGACGAACCGAAAGAGCTGGTGGAAACACTGAGACAATTACTCATTTTGCAAAGAGATGCAGATTAACAACTCAAGGACAAAAACATTTCAATTGTTGAGAAACTGATGTAAAAGTATTACTTTCAACTATACTATTACTTTATAACTTCTTGTAAACTGCATACAGTTTCGAGCCAAAGCTGTCCTCGTGACGTAACAGAGTTGTAATTTACAGGGAAAATTAAAACCACGATGCAATATTTTGTACATGTAAGGCGAGCTTAAACAAATTGCGGTAACATAAAGTTTTGGTTAGTAATTTTAGGCATAGTTTTGTAAAATTTAGTCATTTACGATCAATTTTGAACATTTTAAATCATGTTACATCACATTCAATCACGTTTGGTTATATTTGTTTGGATTCAGTTCTTTCTTTGGTAATTAGTTTAGATTTGATCAAGTTTAATTACATCATGTTTGGTCATTTACTGTAATTTTAATTCAATTTCAGTTACACTTAAAAATTATTGGTCAATATTTTAATTTGCTGTATCTTTGCTTATATTTTACGTTAGCTGTTAGAAATTATACACATTTGATCATATTTGATCATATTCTGTAATTTTAATCACCGTTGCGAGCCAAAAAGAAAGAGTCTATTATTAATTCCAAGTTTTTTTCACGGTTCACCTAAAATGCACAAATGCGACAGATAGGGTCGTTTAATTTTGAACACTTAATTTTACATGTGAATAATTCACTGTATCTCCTAATTAGCTGCAACAATCTCAATGTGCTCAATTCTTCGCCCGATAGTGATAAAACATTTATCTCTTTCGAAACGAATTTGTGTATGCGTCAAGAGATAACAGTTAAAAAGTTAATAAACGTTCTAAACAAACGACAATTAATTTCAGTGTCTGTAAATGTTCTTGAAATAACACAAACTCCTTATCGTGGCCTTAATGCTTTAGATTGTTTACATTTGTTTTTCTCGTTTGAAAAGAGCAATTAGATCACAAATTAACTTCATACAAAATTGCTTAATCTTCACTTCAAAAGTTCTATTTATTTTTGGAGTGTTAGATGTATGGAAGCGTTTCAGACATAACTATTAGCACCAAAATTCCTTCTACATATCCATAACAATCCTTCGTTTAAATATTGGGCCAGCAGCCTTATAGCAAGACTTACAGAATTTAAATAAACTCAAAATGTATGGAAAAATACATTTTCGTAAATTTTAAAATTAAATATTCACAATTTATAAATTCACCCGATTCACTGTTCCGTATGCCCTCGCATAGCAGACAATGTTTACAAGTGAGATTTGTTCATGTTCATAACGCATTCCCTTACATCTAGCTGTTCTTCCGTGGCACACGCGCATCAGGTCGTTTTTTTCGAAGACGTACGAGTAGTGTAAGTTCTACATTACACAAACATGTCACGTCGATAAATACAAGATTTAGACAGAATCCATATTGTTGCTTCACTTCTGGCAGACCAGACACATCAATATGTCCCACAGAATTAAAATGATTCCAACCAGATATTCACAGCTTGGAAAGTGGTTCAAAGTCAACCCTCATTACTGATGCCAAAACCCTAATCTAAGATTTAATTTTCCCCGCTAGGGGCCTCGGCTAGAGCGATTGCCAGTTTTTACCAGGGTGAACCGGGTTTGATTCCTGGCGATGTCGCTCCCGGATTTTCGCACGTGGGAATCGTGCCGAGCGACGCGACTGGTCAGCTGGTTTCTCAGTGATTTCTCGTTTACCCCACCCTTGAATTCCGGCTCTGCTTCATATCCAGCTCGCTTCACCCCCATCGACTATCAAGACCCCGATGTTAAGAGCCGCCCAAATCTCTCCATTCCAATCAATTCCCCCCTCCTCGCTCTAAGCAACTACACCAACCTTCACAAACAAAATGAATTTGCCCTCTCTAGACTAGCTATCACTCATCAGTCGATGCTCTCCACACTATCAGGCATTTTACACTTCACCACTTCAAATAAATTATGAGTGAACTACTTTGCGTTTCTTTTTTTGGAAAGTGGTATCTTCTTCCCTTGCCAAAATGATAGTCTTATCACTTACCACATTCCTCCATTCTGCAGCAGTCCTGTGCTTATGAGCACGGTCCCAATTTCGCTTCTTAAAAAAGTATTGTCACTAACCTTAGGGGAGCGTATCTTTAGCTCAACTGTAGCCGAAAATTACGCGATTTTTATATCTTCTCCGAAATGCCTATTAGGGGCTTTGCACTGCATCGAGAGAGCCGAGCCTTTATCCTAATGAGTGAAACAACACTTAGTCTGCGGTGGAGTGTGTAGTAATACCGATGATGATGTTTATGGATACGAACCCGCCAGCACGGATAGCATGACATCGTTACGCCCTTTTCATATTCTAATATTAAAAGAAATTACAAAATTTTTTCCCCTCAAATTAATTAAAAGAGCTAAACAACTTCTATCTTAAACTACATTATTATAAATTGATAAAATTTTCACAATTAATTACCAAAATTTATTATTCTGTAAAACTGCAAACTGTTCTACATCAAACTGGTATGAAATTCCTTGACGTTCTAAATTGATGGCAGACGATTTCAAGAACGTATTAACATAGCAGCAACAATTGTTATATTGCTATAATATTTGACAAGCCATAAATTTCTCTTCTAAATCACAAAACGGCGTTCGGTAATATGGAAATAAACCCAATAGGTATATGGCAGAGAATGTCTTTGGCATATATTTCCTCCATATGTCTGAAATCAACTTATTCCTGCCCTCCTGTGTTAGGCTTAAAAGGCGTTTGACCGAGCGTGCATTCGGTTGAAAAGGCACTTTGCAAAAATTTTCAGCAAGTATGGACTTGAGGAACTAAAAGGATGTTAACCATAAAAACTCTGCACAAGAAAGGCACGAAAGTAGCTTATGAAAATTAACTTCAAATTCGTTCTAACCGTTTCTGTAACGCAAGTGTTCCGGCATTAAAACGACATCTTGAATTTTCCATTAAAATTTTCAAGCTGAAAACCTATTATGATCAAATCTATATGAAAATTGTTAAACTTAAGAATGCATTTACGTTCTATTTAAGCTCGTATAACTTAAACGAGGAAAGGAAGAGAGGGGTACATTCATGACTTACCTATCCAAGATGCTTGCCGGTCATCGATGTTGTCGTATTTCATCATTTGTGGCAGCGCTACAGCAGAGAATCCCAAACTCATTCCGGGTGACAGGTTGACGAGATTGGCGATCACTCCATACATAAGCTAATAAGATGAGAAAAACAATAAAGTAAAATTAGAACTCAAGGATTCGTTTACTATGTAAAAGTTAAATTGTCTTTACAACACAATTTTATGCACGATACTTAACTGATTAAAAGTCATCAATTAAAGAAGAAACGAGCTCTTTAACTACGATGCCAATATATTGAAGACGTGTGCTCACTCAAAAGTAAATTTAAGGTCATATATCTAGAATCCGTGTAGAAGTTCACAAGTAAAGTCACATTCCGTTTACTTTGGAATGTCGTAACGATTAGGAAACAAAGCATTAAATTTCTTGATATTTTTTAAGTTCAGTAGACTTACATTGCAATAAAAGAGATAAAAATTACGTTTTACGTATATTCTTATAATTTTGATCAAGAACACACAAATGGCTGCAGAAATTCAATCGTGACGAGATGAATTAAAAATATTCTAATTTAATGTTACTTCCAATTTGATATAGTTTGCAAGAACTTAAATGGCATCGGCCTCACTGGATTTTACGCTTAAAAATTATATCTACTTTTATTCGAAGGAACCTCGTATAGGGTAATTTAACTTATGTATGTGTTAATTTGTATCTGTTCACTTTATTCACGTAAACTATTAAACTGAATTTCGCAAAATTATTAAAAAAATATATAATTATTGTGTTTAAAATAGTAGCCTTGACCCAATCTGAGTACCACATATGATAATTAAACTATTTTGGAAGAAACGAATTCCACATAGCGAAATAGGGTTGTCTAAAATACATATGAAGATGGTTTGTTTTATCTCAGAAATCAATTAACATGATCCTCTCATGGATGTTTAACCAGTTACCTTTGAAAATGGGCACGACCGTCAGACCAGATACTTATTTTCCAAATTGTGGCCTTGATAACGTTCTAGAGTAGTGTATTGAATGTGTAGAATTATTAGGCCGATTTAATAAAGGTTTGCATGGAATCAGTAACTAACGAAGGCATTTAATTAACTGAATTATTAGGCCGATTTAATAAAGGTTTGCACGGAATCAGTAACTAACGAAGGCATTTAATTAACTTACCTATAAACAAACTCATACATTCACCATTTTGTCAGATATTGTCGCACGAAAGTTTAAGCCAATGCACCTCAGAAAAAGTTTTCCGATTTTCACCATATGTGGTACTACCGAACAGGCCCGGCTTCGCCCGGTTAAAATTTAGTTTTTACAGCGATACTTTGAAAGACAAAAAAGGTTACTGTGGATCATCCTTAAAATATAAACATATGCTATCGTGGAATTTTCTCTAGACCTTTTTGAGAGCTACAATTCTGTAAAACATTGCTTTATGTATATTTTATGGTTTAGTTAGCGCAAGCCATGTAAGCGCAGTAAAAGCTTATTTTTTACTACTTGATTACAAGCGGTTTTCTGTACTATCCTTGCTTTAGATATAAATTAATTATATATCAAAACCTTCCCCAAGAAATTCTCTAAATTATATTGAAATCCTCATCAAAATCCATCAAGTAGTTTAGACGTACTAAGCGAATACACAGGCAGACGCGGATAAGCGAATTTAGTTTATAATATTTAGAGATACGGAAGACACCTAACACTTTCGTAGATTTGTGTAATATACTGGCAACAAAAAGAACTGCATTCAGTTATGAGTTCTGTCAATAAATTACAATTTCAGAGATAGCGACACCAGAAAAATTAGGTTTGGTTATCTCGCAAGATGCCTACAAAATGTATACTTGCAAAGCTTTAGGAATACATTTAACAACCGAGAGTATTGATATTTTCTTGATATTCATATCTTTGGAAGAATTGATTTGACAAAATTTCAACTTTTTATACTATTAGTAACACAGAGAGAATAAGTTTTTAAAGGAGTGTACCATGCTGTACACAATTTACATAACTGTAATTACTGAGAAAAATAAGTTTTTTGTGTCGTACTGTATGTGATAACAATTACACCCATTCTTACAAAATTCATTTAACATTTTGTGCACAAGAACATAACTAGTTGTTTATGTTTCGTCAGCAGATTATGATAACTATCCAAATAGAAGTGTATTAGAATTTCTTTTAAATTATGGTGTCCCAAGCACAATTTTAATAGTTTGATAGGCACCATTTGGAAAAAAAAAGGTATTGCTATCTCATTCATACTTTCACTTTTGAAATCCCTAAATAAATTGCCAATTTAAGGAACTTAAGTTAATAATGCACGATTAATGTGTCGGGGACCAACAATTCCGAGACTGCCCTAAGGGTTCTTCGTTGCTGTAAGCAGAAAGTAAAGCTTATTGCGAAAATAACGATATGTATACCTTTTTTCCCCGTACCTTTGTGCAAATCACTTTTACCATACAGGGAATATAATAATTCTGGTAACTAAACACACAAAAGCTTCATAACAGTGTTAATAGTAATATTAAATTCATGTCAAACGGAAGTACGAGATCGGTTTAAGGTTAATGATCTAGGACTTTTATCACACACTTGGGAAAAAAGTCAACCACGTAGAATGAGTAGCGGAATGAAACTGTGTGTGTCGTAAGGTCACGTGACTGTATTGCAATTATCAGAATACGCGGACAACACAGTTGCCGTTAGTGAGTAAGGAAGACCATATTTGCTATGAAACTACTAGAAAGCAGCATATTAGACCATCACGGGCATAGCGCTGTGAAAGAGTCAGGAATCGAGTATTACCAAGTGAATACCTGAGGCACAGCAGTAGTAGCGCACCTACAGAGAAAGTGACATGTATATTTCAGTACTGAGCTGTGATTCGAAGTGGTTTTGATTATTTTTGCAAGGACTGTGTGAAAAAGCACCGTTTGTGCTAATAACGGTTTGAGATAGGCAGTATGGTAGGTATCCACGAGAATGTATAGTACCAGAGAATTTAGCAACAGCTGAACAAGAAGTGTCACTAGCCATCGGATGTTGTCAATGTTGTTCAAAAAAGGTACGCAGGCCTGTACGCCTGGTTCCTGAGAGCAGTGACATTAATTTGTTCGCTAAGATTTTCGTATTGTACGAGCGGACATAGAGGATCACACAGCGACTGCCTAACATACCAGAGATTACTGTCACACCAAAGGTGTCGAATAATACCATCCATAACCTTTTGCTTGAAACTGGGCTACGATCACACGCGCCGCTAGGTTAAATTCCACACAAACGGTAGACCCCCACGCAGACCAGTGGTTTCCAGGAAAAAATTCCTGAATGGGTGATTGACGAAGCAGCATTGTGTTATGTGACGAGATAACAGATTCTGCCTCGGTGATAGTAGTTTTCAAGTACGGCGTCAACCATTTGAGCGACTACTTTCACAGTTTATAAGACTGTGGCACAAAATACTAACACTTGGTATCATTATGTGAGAAGCCATAAAGTATAACACCCGTTCGTGACTGTTAGTGGTACATCGTACATAGAACTGGGTGTAGTGCACTCAGAACATGGCCATTCCATTCTGCTGCCATTTATGCAAAGACAGACATGTGTTATTCCAACACTACAATTTCCACACACATTCCACTTGCACTTCACACTAATTTTTATACAGTGACGGAATTCTTCTAAGCAAGACATTTAAGCCGGTACCGAAATTAAAGAGTGATGTTGAATTAATTTGTGTTCATCTTCCCTGCTCATTCTGGTAAGATGCTCTAATATTTCGATATATTCTCGGATTCACCTTTCTTTCTAGTTTGAAATGTTGGCCATTGCCTTCATCTAGTTAAATTCAGGGCTGTAAGTGGTTGCAATGGAGTGTTTTGCTGTGGCTGGACGTGGATATTTATGTTAGTACTCCTGAAGATGGAAATCACTACATCCTCTTTCCTCATGTACAAATTTAGTAAACTACCACACTCTAACTGGTCATAGTACAAATGAGTAATGATTATTCTGCCACACATAGAGGGCGCGTTCTTAACACCCACAAAACATGTATTCAAAACGGGATAGAGCCTCCTCTCTATGATTTACAGGAAGCGATGCACGAGGAATTCCATTACAATGGTTGCAGTTATAGTGTCCCGAGGCACATTCCACCATGCTTCCTGCAACTGCACACATAGATCAGCCAGTCTTTTGACAGGTGGTTGATGGAGGTCCAAACATCAACCTATTATATCCCATGGGTGTTCAAAAGTGGACAAATCTGGAGACCTAGTAGGCGAAGGAATGGTGTCCATATATTGTGGAGCCTGTTGCGTGATGCAATTTGTACGCGAACGAGAATTATCTTGCTGCATGGTAGTGTTAGGTACACTGCACAAAAACTGCAAAAAGTGGGATTTCAGAACCTCACTAACAAATCGCTGTGATTTCTCCATGTCTTCAACCACCATGAAACATGACTGGGAGATATAAGCGATGGCACCCCATACAATAATACCTGGTGTCTGAGATGTAAAGAGTTCCCGAATCATTGCCAAACCCTGCTGCGACCACCATGTGCATTAATATTGAAGTGGGACTCATCGGAGAACACAATGCGTTGATATTAACCTGTCCAATATTGTTATTACTGACACAATTGAAGGTTGGCTACACAATGCCGAGGGGTCAAAGGCAATTGGAATCGGCGCAGTGGACGCCATGCCTGTAGGCCAGCCTCATTCAAATGGAGACGAATAGTTTTTGTTGAGACCGACAAATGCAGTGAAGGTACCATATACGACGATCGTCTTTATCTGAAGGGCATCTGGCAGATTCAGTACATACTCTACGTGACTAACGACCTGTACATATCCACATCTACACATGCGTCACAGTGGTGACTACAAGGCCGAGATTAATGGCTTCGTGCAGTCTGACCATACGACCCTGTTTAAATTGATCTAGGTGTTGATATTCTTCGCGAGAACGAAACCATGGCATGCTGCATATATGCCTCTTAACGCCTTTCCAGCATGTTGTATGGCCCTTTTAAGCATTGGGTACTAACCACAAACGCCCACTATATCAAGTGTTGCAGTGATGTTCCTGCGACGTCACTTTAACCATTTGGATTGCGCAATTGGTGGTGTATTTTGTCTTTATTTTATTGCAAATGGATTGCACTTAGCTGATATAGCTATTCTTGTGTTCGATAGTGAAGTTATTGATGTGTTATTTTATTCTAGTGACGATTTTATACTAGATCGGCATATGTATCATGTACCAGATAAACAGGGGTTTGTGTGAACACCTGATAGGTTTTCTGCCAGAATCTTGTCCTTTATTGATGCCAAAGAACCCTCGAATTTGTCTATGAGTTCTAATATGGTGTAGATTCCGTACCTCCTGAGCAGTCGCGCCAATTGGTAGGATATTTCTTTTACGTAAGAAATCAGTGCTTTGTTAGGAAGTTGCTTGTTGTTTTTCTGTCCTTGGGATGGAAGCATCACTTTTTCTATTTCACTTTAGGTGTAACATTCTTTTTGAAGGCAGTTGTCAGGTTTTTTAACTCTTCCCAAAGATCGGCTTTCTCGTACATTGTTATAGCCTTGTTGACTAGAGTGTAAATTACTGATATCTTTTGTGATGACGGGTTGTATGAACTGTGTGTTTGTTTCTGATATTCTATGGCCGCTGTTTTTATCTTCTTTTCTTGTTACCAGTACATCCAGGAACTCTACCTTTTGTCGGTTTCTGCTTCCATTTGGAACTTGATGTTAAGATGGATGATGTTCAGATGCTTGAGGGATATCTGAAGTTTAACTTTGCCATAGTTACAAATCACGAAAGTGCCATTAACATATATGTATTATCATAATTGATGGTACTGAGTGGTGTTAACAGCTTTATCCCTTAAGTCAGCCATGAAAATGGTGAACAAGAAGAGAGAGTGGTGAATTAATGGCAATCCCTTCTATTTGTTTATATAACTTGTCTCGGAATGAGCAAAATGTAGTCTATATATACTGAAAGTGTTCCATACACTTTACGACGTATTTACTGAATTTGACTTCTGAAAGGTGTTTAAGTAGAATTTGTAGGACTTCTAGTACCGATACTTTCGTGAAACGACACCACATCGAAGCTGACTACAGTAATTTCTGGTTGAAGGTAAATTGTTTGTAGGAGTTCAGTTATATATATGAAGAGCTTTTAACTGTGACGCAGGAATGGCAACAAAATGCTCAATCAATTTGTTCAGGTATCTGTGTAATGTGCAAATTGGAGAACCTATGCCATTGACAATGGGCCACATGTGTGTGTCTGGCTTGTGTATCTTGGGATTCCACAGAATGTAGGTGTTCCAGCAACCTTGAAAGTGGCTGATTCAGTGACCAGTTTATTTTTGGCTGCCTTTAGTTGTCTGAGAGGGTTTCTGTACATTGGAAAGTATGCTAGTTCAGTGAAGAATGTTGTGTGCTGATGTGCGCAAAAAACCACTAAGCCGCCAAAAACACAATAATCGCAAATGCTGCAACTATAAACACCATCACAATACAAATGTGTGTTGAGTTCCAATACGACAAATATGGATGCGTCTCGTCTCAGGTACTGAGCAAAGAAAGATACAGCCATAGTAATTCGCAATTGTCAAAAATATCGCTGCTGGTACTGTAGTGAACAGTATGTGCTATGTGAATCAGATAGAAGACAAATACCTGGACTGTGAGTTTTGGGGTTTCCTTAACAAACTGGTAAATAGGGTTGGAATTTTAGCTGCTTAGCAAATATATTTGATCACAAACCAGATAAATGCATTAATCCAAAAACTGAAAGAGGAAATTAAATAAGCTTGTTGTGAATCGCTCATGAAATACGCACGTGCAGCTAAGAGGCACAACTACCATTACCACAAATTCACGAGCCATGAAACTTATTATATTTCAGTAAGGCTCTGTGAAGTTACAACCATATGTAGGCATTAAACGACATACAAAACAATTCACTTGCTCTAAACATATCAAGTTAAAAGAATGCAAGTGATTTCATGAAAGAAATAACATAACTTTGCTCGAGCATTGAGTCCCTACTAAACAGCAAACCATACATAGTTTGGAATTCTGCAGGGGAAAACACCATGGTTTTATTAAACATACCACTATAAATTACTCAAGCTGTAATTACCACCAAGCATTTGTCATTGGTATGTGCAACAAGATATTATGGAGCAAGCTGTGGAGTCACTTTATTACCAATGATATTACACATATATTAAAATTTTGGCTAATTTCACTGACTACAATTTTACAGTTCATTTTACGAAGAACGTGAATAAAAACATTTAGGTGGGTTCCTTTCTTCGAAATGAGTACATTTACACATGGAAGATAAACCTGCATAAATTAAAGTCCAATGTCCAAAATCTGTCACGAATGAATGTTATATTTTTGAAAGACAGTTGTCCGTAGTGATTTTGTTGTGTTAAGTGAATACACTATTGTTTTATAGTATACATACAAATTAAAGTGCACGAACTTATTCAACGCAAGAAAATATAAAATATATTTTCTAGCAAAATGTAATTATGTTCACCTAATTACTATTTAAAAAAATGCAAATCTGTCGCTGTTCTGGCCTAGATACCAACTCACATGAAACTAAAATAAGCAGTTACGCCAAGCTAGAAGCTAGAAGTTGTGCAAGCTAGAAGCACATTTATTGTTTCTACTTTACGTTTGGTCTTTGGTCGTCAAGGGCTTAGCAAGCGGTCCTTCCACAAATTTCACCATCGTCACCAGCCTATGCCTTTTCTTTCAATAATATTATTTTTTCATCTTTGCCCCTTGTTGTGGGATAATGGCCGCCATTGGGGTGCCTCATTTAAAGAGACTTCGTTTCAGTTGGTATAATCTCGCTGATGTTAAAAGCGTAATATTTCACTTCACATTCAGAGGTGCTTCTGAGCGATGCGCAGTGTCATAAAATCAAGGTGATCTCCAAGTGATTAAAGTCGACAAGCACCTAAATAACGAGCACATTGTAACCAGTTTTAGCAGGAATTGTAGGAACTGTACCGACTACCCAAATAAAGCGAATTGCGCGCCGCCAATATAGGCAACTCTTTCAAACAGATATGAAGTAAGCACAACGACCCGCGCAGGAAAATCTTGTCTAGGTAATAAAACCTTGTAGGCAGCAGAGTAATAGACAAAAGACCTTTGTTAACATTCTCGAGCTCACATAAATCGCTCTTGTAAAAATCTCTTTACTTACGAGATAAGTTCTAATTCTTTTAAGAGTAGACGCGTCTGAAGTTGAGCGCACAGGAAAAGTAACAATGCCTTACGAATGACGAAGCATCTGAACAGTGTCTACACTTTACAAGGTCAGAAATTTTAACCTTTTTTTTTTTGCAATTTTTTTCAAAAACAACATGATATTTAGAATACAGTACGCACAGTTGTAAGTAAAACGAGCATAGATGTTATATTTAAATCGTTATTTATTATGTTTTGTTTGACGTGCGAAAGTAACATACCACTGTTATAGGAGAAATACTGTAGTGGCGTCTGCAACTGCTAACAATGGTAAAATCAAGCATATTTTTTCATAGTGCAGATTGCGAAACATCCTGTTAAGATAATACAGAGAACAATAATGATGCTAATAGAACATGAGTTTAGATACTGCTTACTAGGCCCTCTCAAAAACCTATACAGAAGGATTTATTGAAACATATGTAAGTTTAGATATAATATGTACATACCACTTTATGATCTATAATATAAAACTATAGGCTTTTAACAAACTCTTTTCCAACCAAATTCTCCAAGAGGAAAGTAAATAATTTTGTGCTCTAAATCTTCTGTCAGCTAAAAATTGGACCTTGCATTATAGTTCTGTCGTTATTGGAAAAAATAAATAATTATAACACTCTTTACTTGAACCAAATATATTGAACTCCATATTTTGCATGTATATAACCAACTAATAATTTTTTTAATATCAGCCGTTTATTTTATTATTATTTTATTCTGATCTATACAAATATGACTATCTTGTTAATCTATAAACAACAGCATACGTCAAAAACGCACTTTACCTAGATTATATACTGTAATTAACGTTGCTGCCTTCTTCATTTTAAGATTAATAAAACGCACATCCGGAGTATTTTCATGGTATATAAAATCATAGGTGAAAATGGCATTGGCAGGTATAGTATCAATTATATAACCAAAAATAAATGCTTTAATAGACATTTCACTCCCTATCTTTGCACTCCCCAAGAAGCCCCGATCTTATTCCGTGCAATTTTTTTCTATGGGAATACATAAAGGATCAATTGTTTCGTACACCATTGCATGGTAACATTGACGACCTCAAAACGAGAATTATGGACGCCATCCAAACCGTAACACCGGACATGCTGGCAAGAGCGTGGAACGAGTTTGATTATCGCGTAGATGTCGTTCGNGTAACACCGGACATGCTGGCAAGAGCGTGGAACGAGTTTGATTATCGCGTAGATGTCGTTCGGGCCGCTCATGGTATTCACATTGAACATTTATTAATGTATGGTTAATACACTTCACGGTTCCGCGGATCATTTAATTGGCCAATTTAGGTTGTAGGTTGTTTGGTTTTGATATTACAGACCANTACACTTCACGGTTCCGCGGATCATTTAATTGGCCAATTTAGGTTGTAGGTTGTTTGGTTTTGATATTACAGACCTTCAAAGTGGGGTATTCTATTATACTCATCCTGTGTGTGTGTATATATATATATACACTGGAGATACAAACAAACTGGTATAGACGTGTGTATGCAAATAACAGAGGTATGGAACCAATNTACACTTCACGGTTCCGCGGATCATTTAATTGGCCAATTTAGGTTGTAGGTTGTTTGGTTTTGATATTACAGACCATCAAAGTGGGGTATTCTATTATACTCATCCTGTGTGTGTGTATATATATATACACTGGAGATACAAACAAACTGGTATAGACGTGTGTATGCAAATAACAGAGGTATGGAACCAATCAGAGTAACGCGATGCGGTCGGCAGCGCGTTTATAAGACAACAAGCGTCTGGGAAAGTTGCTAGATCGGTTACTGCTGCTATAATGGCAGGTTATCAACATTTAAGTGAGTTTGAACATGATTTTATAGTTGGCGCACGAGAGATGGGACATAGCATCTCCGAGGTAGCGATAACATTTGGATTTTCGTGTACGTGCATTTCACGAGTGTACCGTGAATATCGGGAATCCAGTAAAACATCAAATCTTCGACATCGATGCGGCCGGAAAAAGATCGTGAACGAACGGGACAAACGACGACTGACGAGCATCATTAAACGTGACAGACGTGCAACCCTTTCTCAAATTGGCGGAAATTTCAATGCTGGGGCATGAACAAGTGCCAGCGGCCAGCGTGCGAACTATTCAACAGACCATCGTTGATATGAGCTTTCAGAGCCGAAGGCCCACTCGTGTACCGTTTTTGACTGCACAATACAAAGCTTTACGCCTCGCCTGGGCCCGTAAACACCGCCATTGGACTATTGATGAATGGAAACACGTTGCCTGGTCTGACGAGTCTCGTTTCCAATTGTATCGGGTGGATGNACAAAGCTTTACGCCTCGCCTGGGCCCGTAAACACCGCCATTGGACTATTGATGAATGGAAACACGTTGCCTGGTCTGACGAGTCTCGTTTCCAATTGTATCGGGTGGATGGACGTGTACGGGTATGGAGACATCCTCATGAATCCATGGACCCTACATGTCAACAGGGGACTGTTCAAGCTGGTGGAGGCTCTGTCATGGTATGGGGCGTGTACAGTTGGCGTGAAATGGGACTCCTGATATGTCTAGATATGACTCTGACAGGTGACAGATACATAAGCATCCTGTCAGATCACCTGCACCCATTAATGTCCATTGTGCATTCCGACGGACGTGGACAATTCCAGCAGGACAATTCGACACCCCACACGTCGAGAGTTGCTACCGAGTGGCTCCAGGAACACTCTTATGAATTTAGATACTTCCATTGGCCACCTAAATCACCAGACATGAACATTATTGAGGACATCTGGTATGCCTTGCAACGTACTTGTCAAAAGAGATCTCCACCACCTCGCAATCCTATGGATTTGTGGACTGCCCTGCAGGATTCATGGTGTGAACTGCCTCCTGCGTACTTTCAGACATTAGTCGAGTCCATGCCACGTTCTTTTGTGGTACTTCTGCGTACTCGCGGGGGCCCTGCAAGATATTAGGCAGGTGTACCAGTTTTTTTTCTGCTCTTCAGTATATATATATAATACACTCATCCTGCATATACATATTTATAGAGATAGAGAGAGAAAACTTGACATGTGTCAAGTCTCTGTAGTTAGTAAGACTTGTCCAACTACGTTTTAGATTCAGGAAAGTTAGCAACAGACACATAGTTTTTACGTGCTCTAATAAGAGTGTAACATAATTATTTGGCCCCTTAAGAATCCGCCTAATTATAACTCCGCTCTTGAGTGGAAAAATCGGAAAAGAGATTTGTGTTCACCTGATAAGAAAGTTGTCTGTATTTGCTATTGGATTATGAACAAAACAAAGGGATTTTGTTAAGACTTATGGTTTTTAATGTCAACAACCTACCTAGCAGTGATACATATTGTGCAGAGTTCATTGAATTAGCTTCCAAACCTGAGAGTGTTTTTAAGGGAAAACATTTGTTTATTAAATGAGTTTCTGCATAAAACCTGAAAGGATAATCATCGGAAGAGATTACAAAATAACTTATCCTTTATTATAAATCAAACTAATTCTAACAAGCACATATTCCCTGCTCAGTTGTGTACAAGACAGGCACTATAGCTTCCCTGGCCTCTCACTTTATATAAAATAAGAAAATTCTTATTATCAATTGCAGAGCAACGAGTGTTTCATTCAAAATGGTGAAGTTTTAACAAATGACTTAAAATATATATGAGCTAAATTTGTGCAAAATTTAATCCTGTAATTATCAATCAAAATAATATACATAAAATTACACGAATAACTCAATTTATATTACCGCCATTGCTTCTAAATATCCTAAATGTTGTTATTATATCTTTTACAAGACGTTCGGAAGGAAATAAATTATAATAATTACGCAGGCTTTAAATGGTAGAATAAAAGATATCACATAATGATTTGTCTTGTACAAGACAAGAATCTAAATTTTTGGCTAGCCTCTAATAGACCACCCAATCATCATTTAAATTATAATTTACAACACGTGTACTTGACATAGTAGGTGAACATCGCAATGATCACTTGTCGTAAATATATTTCGTAGTAGCTTTAGGTTACGAGCAGGTCGTAACACTAAAAAATTGCGTGAGAAAGTGTGTCTACTTGCCAACTTTGAGAGTGTTGAATGTAATGCGGGACGTAAACTAGCAGGTAAGATGTCACTGAAACAACTTTCATGATATCTCATGGAGAAGGCTGACAAGCTGTAAAAGCAACAATAACAATACTTAAACGTATATTATAAGAAAAGAATAGTGTAGATGTTATTTAACCAAACTTTATTTTAACTTTAAGCGTTTCATATACAAAAGTAATTATTTGTTTCCCTATAGATAATTGTGCTATGTACCGTTTGTCATGGAAAATCAAGATAATAGTTGTTTATAATGCGTGTTGTTGTTCAGCAATACACTCTGAGAAACTTCGTAAAGACATTATACAACTAAACTGTCAAAACCTTTTAGTACTTTTACATAGGATGTCTGATGAAAATGATTCACATCTCTTCATAAATTTACGGACACGAGTATTACTTTCAATTAACAGATATTTATGTCGTTTCACTGAAATTGGGTCTATGACGGCATTGGGTTCGATTTCAGGCGAGGCAGCGGATTTTCGTTTCTGGAAAGCATGGTTAACATAGCTGTGTGCTCAGTGGGTTTTCTCCGGGTGCTCCTTCCCCACTCTTACATTTTATCACTACCCCATCTTAATAACTACGCTCTGGGCTGTATGAACGGACTTGCCTAGAAGTTAGGCACTGCTACAACTCCCTCTAGTAGAGATTCCAAGCATCATGCTCAGTCGATTTTAGTTCATGCCTCGTGCGGCTTCATTGAGTTCAATTTCGATGGTTACTAAATACGAAGATAGTCCAGCTTCCCCGAACTTAATTACATCAGTTTATCTCAGTCAATAATAAACGCCCGAAACTACAGTATTATGTATGCTTTTTATGGTATTAAATAAAATGTAATGGTCGAAATACTCATATGCTTGTACAACAAAAAAGTGTACTTAATTTGCTTGGGGCCAAGAGAAAACGCACGTAGAAATTAAAATAGTGCTAGTTACAAAAATAAAAATATCTGGAATGTTCGTTTATAAGATATTGTCAACAAAACTTTATGAAATAATTTATTAAAAGGGTTGGTAATATATAATATGTAAGTAATACTCCAAAATTTGTTATATTTTTAGAGTAACTCAGTGCCTAAACATATAATAACAGTTTCGACGACAATTATCCTGAACTACAAGTGCTAAATATATAATATCAGCAACTATTTGTTTTATAGCAATTGTATTTAAATAAGTGTCTTTGTTTAATATGCATATATTTGAATAAGTGTAACAAAAATTTAAATTTACAAATTCAATAATATTTGCAATATTTCGTGAATCAGTACGAATAAGTTTATATAATATCACACAATCATGTGAAAATAATAACAATTTATTTCAGTAAATAAGTTTTATTGCATGTTATGCTATCTAGTGAAGACAATATAATGAGTGGTGCTATTAAACTAATAAACTAATTCGTTAAAAAAAACGGAACTGTCTGAAAAAAAAATACAACGTTGATCGTATCTATTTAGCTCCAGTTTTGCAAATACATCCTCAGTGCATTAGTATGTAGATTTATGCCAACTCTTTAATTCCTTATTTAACACAAGCCTTGCTTGGCTATTTTGGAGAAATCTCCACTAGTTTGAAATTTAGGGAGGTCATTTGGCGCTTAGATTTCTACTTGAAAGAAATTAGCGGAGTAACACTTAGTGTGACTAAGCATACGAAACGAGCCATCTAGTGCCGATTTCCCTTCGTTTCTTAGCGGTAGTGGCGACAGTATCTCTCTCTGCATACGGTTCTCTATGTCGTGCTTCAAGAGTGAGTCACTCTTACGCCCCTGGTTTGAAATACTGTGAATCAGCGGCTGTTAACTCCTGTCGTGAGTCGTACATCTCTACGCGCGGTTGCTGTTGTTATTATCATCATTAGTTCTCCGATATATTCATGGAGTGACGTAACATCCCGTGGAAATACATTACGTGAACGTGTTACACTGGAGGTTCTTCGTAAACACCTGTTCCAGACCGGCAGTTGAACTCATAAATAATTCATAATCCTACTCCACAAACTTCAAGAAACATCACTGCCCTTACCTCAACATATTTTAACGGGCACATCGACCGGCATGCGCCCAGTAACGTTGGTAACGACGGAGGAAAAGCAGTCCCACGTCATAACGTTTAATTAAAAGTGATAGGTATACATGTGTACATTTTAAAATAAACGTTTTGTTTTCTGCATTTTTAATGCGTACGAGTGTAAAAATTAGAACATTTGTGATATCTTTGCTATTATCGCAATTTCACAGTTTCACTTGACAGACCCATGAATAAAGAGACAAAACTCAAGGTAATGTTAATTTTACATACGGTAGAAAAATACAAAATACTTATACAAGTTTAGCTAAGGCAGGGCTTTTGAAAGTGCCCAGTTTACCGTGAAAATACTTTATCGCTCTTTTACAATGAAAAATCCTTCCTCCTTCAAATAAAAGCGTTTCATTCTCATGTAGCCTATTTTTTCCTTCATATTTAATACTTCTATGTAATAAAATTGGTTGCAGGTTGTTCACGGTAAACTGAGCAATTTTTGAAAGCCTCAATTAAGTTCTACTTGTACACGAACTGCGTATTATTACATCATATGTAAAATTAACATTGCCAAGGGCTTCCTCAATTTATTCATGCGTGGGTCTAGTGAACGTGTGTAATTATTAGAAAAATTAACATTTTGCAAATATGCTGCTTTGTTCACATATGTGCATTAAAAACTGACAGAAAAATAAGTAACCGGTGTTCAGAAATGTTAACCTAACATTTTAAACTCAACGTTAAGTCATGGAACAATTGTAGTTTCGCCTCGGTCGTTACCAACTGTACTGGGCGCTTGCCAGTTAGTGTGCCCGTTAAAATGTATACGTGCAGTTAGGGGCAGTGACATTTTTCAAAGGTTGGTTTAAAAAGTGCTCAAACAACCGTCATTAGCACATACGTATAAGTTGGGCTCTTTTAAAAATCTAACCCGACGCACATGCTGTAGTTTCTGAGCGAGCGTGCTTTCGTAACATTCTTTCACTCAATTACCGGACTCGATTGGTTATGAATTCATCAACATCTACGTAAGTGCTTTTAGCCGTTAAGTGAGCACTTTTAAAGTTCTGCTTAAGATGTACTTTTCTCCCCATTTTGTGGTGCCGCTGAGGTGTAGTGGTTAGACTACCCGCCTTCCGCCAAGGCGAACTGGGTTCGATTACCGGCGGGATTTTCAATATAAACAAACTACCAAATCAATGTGCGAATAGAGTGAACATATGTTCCTCCATCTTTGTTTATAAGCATTATTTTTATTTGGCCTTTTCTCACACGGTAAATCCATCAATCAATTTAATCCATAAAAATAATTATTAAATTAAAAATTGTAATATTTTTACTGAAAAAATATTTTTTCAGCTGTGCGGACCATAGGCAAGTTTAATCTTCAAGTGGTTTATATACCTTAGGTATTACAAATAATGGCTGATTTCTTTTTCTTAATTGGAGAGTTTTCTCTGTCGGGTCCAGTAAGCAACCAAAAATATATTTTTCTTATTTCATGTGGGTTTACTACGGTAATATTAAACAACCTACTACTAAGCTGTGAATATATATCTAGACGAATGAAATATTATAAGTTTTACTACGCGACAATATTTAAAATTAATTTACCGAAGCAGATTAATCGTAGAAAGTATATGTTTGGACTGAAATTAATTGTTTACTCTCTGTTTGCATGATTATCGCTTCTGTGCTCTTTATGTGCCAATTGTGCAAAAAAAGTGATCAAACCGTAACTCTAACTCCAGTCTGGGCATTGCAGCATTGATGTACTGGAAAATTGCCGCTGCCGTGTTCTGCATATTTCCGCAACAACAATAGAGAACAATCTTTATTGATCAGATAAAAATGTTACGTTTTATTTTTATTCGTAAATGATTTTGCTAGATAGACATACATTTTATATTTCAGATGTTTTTGAACAATTGTAAAAATTTGTTAAAAATAATTGGGAGGGAAGGCAATGCACTTATATATTTAATTACCTAATCATACTAAGTATTATAATTTGAAATCTGCACCAAAAATTCTGTGTCATTAGTTATATTATAATCGTTGTATTTTCACTATATAAAGAAAACTTTTAAAAGAAAAATATTAGAAATTTAGTTTCGTTCTCAGGAAGTTTGTCGTTTGGTTTAAAACTAAACCACAAAAGGTGCAAAAAAGGTTTCATAATTATTTCTAATGAGTGTTCAGCCCGATCGCAGGTTTGGTCGTGCAGAAGTTTTACATAGACTTCTGAAGTAATATGACAAAGATGCGAAACAAAAATCAGTACTCTACAGGAAATATTACGTAGTCAGGTCGAGATACTGACGTGAAAACTTCGCACCACAAGCCAGACGTCCTTTTCATTAGGCGATATATGTATTCTGACACATCGCCATGACAGCGTGGGGAGGTTGACCACTCTGTGTCATTATAGAATATGTAATATTAGAACTAGTTATAGGTTTTCAACAAACACTGGAAAGGACTGTTCATGCACGTTGTACTTATAGATCTCATTACAGTAAAAAAAATTGTTTACATTTTTATTTTTGACGCGTGTTAGGTATACGAAATTACATGACTGAGACAAATTACCTGTCGGTGGCATTTTCTCTTCAAAGTCAATAACGCCTCTTATATTACGTGAATTTTATCAGTGTTATTCCTATGCTCTTCCTACTTAAAATTTTAAACGGCATTTCTGCTAAAATAAAGATTATTAGGCATATATATGTATATAGCAAATACGATAAATCAAAATGCGAGCACGCCAAGTTTAGTTAAAAACATATTGTACTCGCACATGAAAAAATTGAAAGCAAATGTTTAATATACTTTTTATTACTTAGTTTTTTTTATTTCGCATGAAACTTATTGTCTTTCCGCTGAACTTATATTCACGAAATATGCATATTTAGTGCTGGCAGACAAATTGATTTTTTAATTAATATCAAAACGGCACAGGTTTTATCACATTTTGAAAACCAGCAATTTTTACACATGATTGTTACTTTTTGTTGCATTTAATATATATGCTGCAATGCAAGTACCAATACTTGGAACATTTTCACAATAAAAATTTCGAGTCCAATTCCTTACTTAGAGCACATGATACTATTTATATGTATTTATATAGTTTTGCATTTAATTTTACGCCTAAATTGATTAAAATATGGCGTGGTACCTACTTCGCGTTATCATGTCACTACATGTTTACTTTCTGAAATTACATTTAAATTAAATGAGAAAAAAGTATTTTTAAAATAATAATAATGTGTACATGCAGACTCCACTGCGTTTATTTAATTTTATATAATTTCGGCAGAACAATAGTAAACGAGTTTTATATTGCAATAAAAATATATGGAAATATACCCCATAACTAGAGACCTAAAAAATTCGCGAGTTCAATGACCTGCAGGCTAGACTCTATAGTCTTATGTACAGATATGCTGATATCAACTGCACGTTGGTTGTCTGCCGTCACAGCGGAAGGCGAAGATTGGGCCAGCCTTCTCCAGGAGGTGTCAAACACCACGTGGACCAATGGTTGACATTTTATTAACACACGTGGTTTGAATTCTAGCTTGTCCCGAAATGAATCCGCGAACTTTTCAGATCCCTACCCATAACAACATACTTCACAATTATTCGTAAATAAGGTTTTCATACAGAGTTACACACTATGAACCCCAATTAATATAATTTGTATGCTAAATTTTCTTAATGCCTTTTTAAATAGAAAAATATATATACTTTGTTTTCATAAATACGATTCAACATCAAAACATGTACCACACAAATGGGAAAGAAGTTTGCAGAATTGAATCAACCACTTGATAAAATTTCTAAATCAAAATTTATTTGAAACAAAAACAGACCGATTTGTTCTTTCATTCTATTATTTGTTAATCATGCGTGAGTCCAAATGAAGGGCAGTGCAGTACAAGCTGAAATTATTCGCCATGAAATAAAAAAATGCATCCTCCGAAGAGGATGCAGCATTCACGTATCGTCGTGTTGGTACATACCTGGCGCAGCGTCGACTTGCTGCAGCATCTTGACGCAGCCGGCGAGGTTCTCGCAGCTGCCGTAACCATTTCGTCGTCCTGGAACAAGCACAAGGGTGATGTAAGAGCGCTGGCAAGTTCGCAGGAGCCCATTTATACATTGTAATCAGTTTACGGCACAGCCGACAGATTGCAGCGATAACGGCACGCCTTGCATAATCGCTACCTGCCAACCCTAGACGGCGGCACTGTTATATTTCAGGCGTTACCATTCCCTATTGACTGGGGTGTCAGCTGACAACTACGTTATCAGTCGCCGATTGGCGAACGGCGTTCCTGCATGTTGCTGGCCAGTGACGCCATTTTGTTGGCGTGTGCCGCTGGAGTTTGTGGTGTAAGCGGCCGTTCCACCTCAGTGCTCTGAAGTACTTTGTGTCTACACCCGCAGACTACATCCTCTAAGAGAGAGATCCAAATATTTACGTTCATTCCGTAATAAGCATAGACATTTTTTTTCAGTGTTGGTTTCTTATATCAACCCCAAATTATACTGTTACAAGGAACAATCACTACATCCAACCTCCAAATCAGACTTCTGGTACTATCCTCTTATAATTCATGATGATGAACATTTTTTTTTTCAGTTAAAGCCACGTGGTCTTAAAGTGGTATGCGTGATGGAAAGGTTATGTTAACCTCCATGAAAGAGGTCGCTAAAGATTTATTTGCCTGGCGGTGGCCACGCAATAAAGTGCACTACTCACTTTCCAAAGGCCATAGATTCAGTCCTGGCCGTCTACACGTGGAGTAGTTTTTCTCAAATAGTTTTCCATCCTGATTCCACGCAAAAGGTTGGTGAAGTTCTTCATAGCATACCTAGCCTGTGGCACAATGAGCGATTGGTGTGGTTGTTGGTGGTTTATCGCAGTAACAGTACAAGTTTAGAATTCTATATACATGAAGGCACAACTACGAGTTGGCTGTTGGTGTTGTGTTTGGTTGGCGGTGGTCGTGGTTGGTCCCGAAAGTATCTCAAGTTTCTTTTGGCGGTTGTGGTGTTGCGAGTTGAAAAATATTTAAATTTTTTATCATCAACACCATTAACTGACCAATAAGATATTAGAATGTAATTATTGGCAGAAGACAAAATAAATAGATTTTCCTCTACTTTAAATAGGTACATTGTTTGTTTAAGTGACTGAAATGGATGTTATCCTAAATATAAATTGGTATTGTTTTTTTGAACACGGTTCTCAACAATAAATAAAAGTGTATTTCACCAATACTTCTAAATTTGGAAGCTATGTAAGAGAGCAAATAGTAATATATAAATCTTGCAGAGTATTAAACATTTTATTTAACGCATTTATTTTAAAACGATAAAAATATGTAGGCAAAGTTTTAAATTATTGGAAAGTGAGTAGCATTGCGCAGAAAACAACTTTTTTATATCGCGATAATTTACATATTTCGTTTCTAAATTTAACATAAGTAAGTAAGATGAATTAGCATATGAAACCAACCATGCTTATTTATCCAGAATTATACAGCTGCCTGGTGGGATGTCTTGAAATATTTTATAGCAACACCAACCTATAATAATTGTGTCATGATGCACTTCGCATACCAGCCAAAGTTTACCAACACCATCCCCAATAATACCACCAAACACATTTTGTGCAAGAGGCCTTACACAGTTCCTCACCTTACTAGATTAAAGTCCGGATTAAATATCTGCTCGTGAAGATTGAACATTATTTTTGGACTATCTTACGAATTCTGATTTTGTATAAAATGTAAACGTGAATCCCTTTCTTTATATGAAAACTTATGTCATTTTCGTATTACAGCACCTTACATTCAACTAAGATGTATAAATATGTTGAATTAATAGACAGTAAAGAAAAAAATTGCACCCTCTTCTTGTTTATTTTCACTACGTAAATAGTGTGTTATACAGACTGAAGAGTGTGTGCCAGTATAATAAAGTATATTCGTACTATTTTTTGTATGTATTTTATGTTCTTCGTGTCAATGTAATTGTGAAGGAAGGGGAGGCACAAAAGCAGTGTTTTGATTTGCTAATCATGTAGCAACATCTAGGCTACAATACAGTCATTCTACGAGCCAAATGACTACGCGGATTCTGCAAAGGAGCAAAGTCAAACAACGTAATTGCGATTAAAATGGCAGGACGTAGGAATAAAATGGGTGTCTGTTGATGTACGAAGTGAAGTATGTTAGAAAAGAAAACATATGTACAAGTGGGCCTTAATTTCCTTCCATATTACCTCAAAACACACGTTGGTCGCCTTGAACTAAAACATGCTAATTAAACACGCAGGATGAGGTATAACTTTACTAATTGGCAACGCCATGACCTGCAGACAGGTAACGCATCGCAAGAAGGACACTCATGACGTCAAGTAACAAATTACGAGATAACCGTAATTAGCTGAATACAAGACGATGATTTTATTCCAGATAAAAGCTTTACATTTTTAAATAAGTCTTACTTTCGCATATTAAGATTTTTATCAGATATATTGAAGATAATTTTCCTGCTCAGCAATTATATATGTGCCAATAGCTGCTTTATGGAAAACTGCCATTGTTTTTGCCAGTAAGAATGTTGAATAATCACTTTTGAGTGTATGAAACATGTAGCAACTGTCTTCCAACCACGCCAAAACAGTGTTAATGAAGGCTCTATTCATCATGTTGCCAAGAAAATATCATAGATAACTATATTACAAGATGTGTGCATTCCGTAAACCGCAGATTACTGGTACATGAAGCGTATTGTGTTTTCAGTATAGTTCATAGTCACACTCTGCAGGCAAGCTTGTAAACGTATTTCTCGCGACATATCGATGGTCAAATTCTTTTGTCATGGTGCCATCAGATATGGTTTTGGATTTACCTTTGAGCATATTTACGGTAATTATTAAGTTTAGGGGCTTTTCTGTTAAAAAAAAAAAACCCCCAAAAAGTTGTATATTTCCACTCTACTAATCACATAGAACACGAATATACTAGGGGCGTAGCTTTAAAATAAGTACAACATATTTTAAAAAATTTAACAAAATTGCGAAATGACTGTTCAGACAGTTTGTTTACGTTTGTGAACGAAATGTCCTAGAACAACAAAAGTTGCATTAACGGGTTCTGCACAGCTTACCTTATTCATATTCAAGACGGCGTTATGTTAAAATAAGCAGAACATATTTAAAGAAATCGCGAAATTTGATGTTTACGTCTATTAACGTCTACCACCATTAATAATGGCTGCGCATATCAACTTCCACACGCTACCTGGTGGCGACCGATGTCATCACCGGCATTTTAACGGACAATTTTTAACCTTGACAGTCGCTGCGCGCCTTTGCCGGCATGTTGCACGTCGTTGTAATCAGACGGATTTAAAACGGAAATGCAAGAAAGAGTGCTTTTGTGCGTTATATTAGCCTATTAACGAGTGCTTCTGTATATATATTCGGCTGTAAACGAGTCTTCAGTGCATTATATGCGCGTATGTGGCGCTTTGTGGAAGATTGTGGTTTCATCGAGTGAGGTTGAATTGGCCGCCTACATTGGTGAGTAAATTGATATTATATTGGTTTGTTTTACGGCTCCTTTAAATACCTAAAATCCTTAATTCGTAGTTTAGTTGAAAACCCAAAAATCCTAACAGGTAGCTTAACGTGCATGTGTAGTTATATTACGTAATTCGAACAAGGTTTTTCCGGACGTTTTTACCCCACAATTTCACATTCTTTTTAAACTAACCTAGGATTATTGGTAGGCAACGCAGATCACGACTATAGTAGCGTCATTAACGTATGACAAATTGTATAATATGTGTCCAACTAACCTAACAGAACCTAACCCCACGATGGGTGAACCCCTATTTTACATTTTTAAACTAACCTAGGACTGTAGCGATTTTAACTAACCTAGGATTGCAGTTATTTAAACTAACGTAGGATTATGGTTCCCATCTAGTCTGTGATTGTAGTGTGTTGATCAGAGATTTAATTAATAGTGTATAATCTTATATTACTTTACAACCTTACAATCCTATGTTAGTTTACAACCCTACAATCCTAGGTTAGTTTAAAAATGTAAAATAGTTATTCACCCATCGTGGGGTTAGGTTCTGTTAGGTTAGGTGGGCACATATTAAGACATTAGTCGTACGTTAATGCTCCTAGTATATTCGTGTTCTACGTGATTAGTAGAGTGGAAATATACCACTTTTAGTGGGTTTTTTTTTTTTTACAGAAAAGACCCTAAACTTAATAATTACCATATTAACATAGAGTTGCCTTTGGCTATACTTTGCTGTGCTTTGTTGTAATACCAAGATCAAGATCAGTTTATGTGGGACAGTTTGGTGGAGTTTGGCATTTTATGAAGTGTAATCATGTATGAATTTGTTTTAAACAATTTTCTTGTCTATTTAATTACATATGTAGCCTTGCTTTACGATATCGTGGCACTTCATGCTGGCTCTCATTCATATTAACTGCCAAGTGTGTGTTTGTTCAAATCAGTTGTTTTCCAAAGACGGCTCTTCTCGAGTAAAATACATATAAATAAAAAATAATAACAACTATTTCACATAAAATGTGAAATGTTTCGACAGTGCTTAATCAATCCAGAAAAGTGCTTCGAAAATTGGTTTAACCATTTACAGTTTAAAATAGCTATATAAAACTTACTATGCCCTATCGTAGATGTGTGTGTTTCACAACAAAAGTGTAGTACCCTATCTTGATATGTTATCTAATGGTATTACAAAGTAGACATCTACAGCTTTGTGTACGCTGCGAACTCCATTGTAAAAACACTTGTACATTGTTTGCTAGGCAGTTTATATACGTTAGGTGTTGAAATGGACAACTTGTTAAGAGAGGATTGGAGAGTTTTGGGCTGCTCTTAAAATCGGGGTCTTGAGACCTGATGAGGGTGAAGCGAGGTGAGTATGAAGCAGCGCTGGAATGCAAGGGCGGGGGAAACGGGAGATCCCCGAGAAAACTCGCCGACCAGCGGCATTGTGTTGGCACGATTCCTACGCGCGAAAATCCGGGAGCGACCCCGCCAGGAAACGAACCCGCTTCTTCTTGAAGGGAGGGGGGAGCTCTGGCTGTTCTACCATATCCCCAACTTGGAGATATGCAAAACATCTGTTTCTAATGTTCCAAAGGAATATCGTGTCTATCGCGTTACAAAATTTAAATTAATGGCAATTAGATACCCAACGACAGTAACAGCTATAGAAAAATGCAACTATTTTCACAAAATTAAAATATGTCTTGACTCGGAATTTATTTGAATGTAGGGACAACTGTTGAAATGTTTTCCTTGTCAATAGAGGTTGCAAGTTAGCGCTTTTTTTTTTTTGCATTTGCAACGTCTTTTGATCTAATGAATATGAAAAAAATACCAAAAAAAGAGACAAGATTATATCTGTTGCAGCAGGTGCTGCCATCTATGGGCGATGGCAGGAAATCGATGCGCACGCTCAGATATCTTCGTTGCAATGTTGATGACACTACAAAAATACGTTCTCACTTTGAGTGCGGTACAGGTTGATTGACAGTTAAGAAAAGCTAGAAGTGATTTGCCATATTCACGACTGCAAAACAATCAAAACCGTTGTTTTGCGTGTTCTTATTTGCAACAACGGTTCACCCAACGCCTGGGACGATTACTACAATGTATATGGAAAATTCGGAAACTAAATGCCCAAACAGCGGGAGGTGATTCCTTATGAAAAATAAAATCGAAAATATACAGGACATTATATACCTAAACGGAAAATTAAAGGAGATATGAGCCTGCGAAAATTGGGTTTTGAAAACTTATTTTTGCCGAATGCCTTGTACAACGCTTCACAGTCCGCAGTAACAGGGTGACTTACGCTTCCAATGTTGCAGAGACACATGCGTAATGCTGGCTGTCCTCGGTATGTGCGCACTGTTCGGCTTGAGAAAGTTATACGTCAGCACATCAACAACATGCCCTCCACTAGTACCACGCTCCATAGCACGCCAAATGGGCGTATCCTATTCAACAGTGTGGGACGTACTGTGGGTAAATCGCCGCCATCTCTACCAGTAGCAGAAAGTACAAGACATTCAGCGAAAATACGTTTTCAAAACCCAATTTTCACAGACTAATATCTCCTTTTAACATTATGTTAAGGTATATGGTGCCCTATATATTTTCGTCTTAATTTTTCATAAAGAATCACCTCCCGCAGTTTGGGCGTTTGATTTCCAAACAACCTGTATAATTCAACCTGTTCATTTCAATAATTTACACTTTGAGTGCTTCTGGCATTATATTGCGTTGTAGAAAACCTTGCAAGAAGAGCCGGCGAAGTAATATTTCTTCCCCCGTGTATACAAATAATGCGGATGTCTTAATGTTTTGGCAAACTCCACACAACTAAATAAAATTAAAGCGACTTAATACTACGTCAGTAGAACTCGAAGTGTTAAGAAAGAGCGTCGTTTTTTACATTCCTTCAATTCTTTAAAGGAACTTGCACGGATAAATTATTTAAATGTACATAATATAACATTTTCTGGAAACTTTATATATTATATCAATTTATAGACCAGTTTTAAGCCAAAACCTTGTCTGAATAGGTCCAGCCTCTTTAATATTATATTTATGTTGCCCCTGAAATAAATAAACAGTTGCACCAATTAGATACATATCTTAAATAACAACACAGCATATTATTATAAATATTAAAAATTGTCCATGGTAGCCAACATTCAGATACACGAGGCGAAATTTTGTAAGTGAAATATATTTGTCAAAACTTTAAAGTTACAGGAAAAATCTTTGATAAACACGTGAAAGTAACCACGTATAGTTTACCGAATAAAAAGAGATTGATGATATTCTCCTCCTGTGGGGAATAGGATCTCAGTTAATGTTAAATAGCACAGGCTATAAGGTGCCTGATAGGTTGAGGGTAACCAATAAGGTAGTCTTTCGGTGTTTCACTTTAACTGGTTGGTTATATTGTCTGGAGTTTATATATACAGAAACACTTCCGAGGTGTGGTACTCTATTTAACTAACTTGGATTAAATGTGGGTGACGTCGACTTGATACTTAGCTCTGCTTTTTGTGTATTGGTATGTTGTCGGCTGGATGAGATCTGGCGATGTGGGCGGCCTTGGAAAGGCCCGCGTTTGGTGCCGTCTCCCCTCGACTGCTGCTCTGGGTTCGCTCCTCGATGCTCTTCTCTCAGCTCCGACGTCCTCTCGCAATTCCTGACTCAACTGACTCTCTTGGCGCGGTGATAAGAACTGGGCCCCTCTTCTCTCGTAAATTCGATTATATCCTCTCTTGACTCGCTCCCTAAGACTGTACACGCGCCTTCCCTTTTTGAGGGAGGGGTGTGTAGGAGGGTGAAAAACAAAGACTACTTTATACACGCACCATTGTTCTTGTTGAGGGGGGACGGGGTGTGACCTGAACTTTATCGCTTACTTCTGCACTTTTTCGGCGCGTGTTAAGATTCTCCCGCGTTTTGTTAGGAGAGGGTGGGGGCTCATGGCCCAACTGCCAGCGCACCACTTTAGCTTGGCTCTGCATTTTCGTCCGCTTTTCTACGTATTTACGTAGCGCCTTCCGGGTGTGTCGGCGATATGCCAGTTCTTACTCGGCACAACCTTGACATGTGTAACTAAGTATCCGTCCTCTGAGTTGACCTGTCCTGGCTGTCCACGTGTCCCACGACGCGTGTCAACTTGTGGCGCTCGCGGGGAGGATAATATGGCGTGGGAGGGGGATTGTGGCAGCGACGTTCTACTTCCTATATGCACCACGCGTCAAGATGCTGATAAAGTTAATTGCAAATGGTACTCTGTCAAGTAAGTGTAAACCATTTTCTCAATGATGTGTGATTAGCCATAGTCGACTCTGGCACAAAGCAATTTGTGAGCTATTGCGGTGGTATTCAAAACAATTTGATTTTGCATTTGGTACACTTTATTTTGCATCTAGGTTTTATCTATATTCTTTCAGTAGAAACGATCCCTTTTTTGTCGCACATCTTGTCTTTGAAATTCTCACATTTGACACGTAGAAGAAAATCACTGTTTCTCGCGATGTATGGATTTTATAGGGATTTAGGCATTTTCCCTAATTAAATGGGATGTTACTATAAATGCTGGGGAATGGTTCACAGACTTGAAAAACACCCCCTTGAAATAAAACAAAGCAAAAATATATGCACAGTAAATTTCAGGATTTTCCACATTTTAAGAAGTTAGAATAAATTATTCGGTAGCGCAGCTTGTTATGCCTACTCTCTTAGGAAATGGGAGTTACTGTGTTTATATTCCGACGTGTTATTCGATTCATCTTCTTATAATATTTCTGTTCGGACAGTAAAACGTTTATTACACAAAAACATTTATTTGCAATTACAAGTTTGTTAAATTTGCAATTTTCAACCACCGCAAGAACTACTCTTCAATAATATACGTGTTTTCATGTAACATTTACAGTCATGTTAGGTTCACTGTATTTAAATAAATGTTAATAGTCACATCAGTAACGATTTTAGAATATAACTTTTCTGTAGTAACACACTTCTCTTGCAAAAAATTTAGAGCTTTCGCGCGCGCCAAATTAATTACTTTGTTGACTAGTCAAATCACGTGCAAAAATTTAGCAATGCAGCCGTTATTTCAAAGTGCTTCAAAAGTTTATTTGAAAAGTTATATCATAATATATATTACAATGTAGACCTGCACGAATTTATAGGCATAACAAAATAAACTGGTTCTTCTAGATATTTATGCCAGTAATTTTGTTGAGGTTCTCAAAGGCTTTAATAAAAGCAACACAGTAAAACCAGTCAAAGGAAAATCATTTTCCACAAGATTTTGTTGTTAACGGTAGGGTAGTTCCTGACATACACTTTAAGAATACAGCAGTTTTGGTTTGATGGAAGTATCTTCCTAATGGCAAACAGTTGAACATATTGTGTCGTACATTTAGTATACAATGTAGGTACTTCACCACACCAAAATGGGTTTATATCAGATCAGTGGAACATGGGTTATGGCACATAATACCCCAAGAACAACACAGCTGCGATGAAAATAATGGATTACTTTGTGAAAATGTTATGAGGCCTCCAATATTACTGCTTGCATTCCGTTGAGAAATTGTCAAGGTTTAATGTCTGCGTTAAAATTTCAGGCGACATCTTTCCATACGACACACTAAGGACGTTATACATTCGTGTATAAGTACTAACAATAAGAATAGTTAGCATGCCAAGTTAGGTTAAATTCTGTTATATTGTTCCGTAGATATCTTATGTAACACCAATTCTAACGAGACAACCTTTCCGAAAAGAAGGAACGAACATTTTTAAATTACTAGTTTTATATTGTCTTAAACAGTTGGCCTACATTGATTGGTATCTTTATTTTATGTTTTCCTTTCGTTAGTTTCTGAAATACATTAAAAAACTATATATTCCAGGTGACATTGTCATGCAAAATGCCAGACAAAATTTACGAATAGCTGACTTTAGTGGTAACCAAGGTACTGCTAGCACATACGTTTGGTTGAGATAAGTGTAATTGCTCGCCAGATATGGCATACCTTACTAATACAATGCACGCCGTTTTAAAATATGCGCCTGATATATTTAAGTTATACACCGAAGAGCCAAAAAACTGGTATACGCGTGCGTATGCAAATAACAGAGGTATGGAACTAATCAGAGTAACGCGATGCGGTTGACAGCGCCTATATAAAACAACAAGCGTCTGGCAAAGTTGCTAGATCGGTTACTGCTGCTACAATGGCAGGTTATCAAGATTTAAGTGAGTTTGAACGTGGTGTTATTGTTGGCGCACGAGAGATGGGACATGGCATATCCGAGGTAGCGATAAAATTTGGATTTTCTAGTACGACCATTTCACAAGTGTACCGTGAATATCAGGAATCCGGTAAATCATCAAATATTCGACATCGCTGCGGCCGGAAAAAGATCGTAACCGAACGGGACATACGACGACTGACGAGCATCATTAAACGTGACAGATGTGCAACCCTTTCTCAAATTTGCGCAGATTTCAATGCATCCTGCATACCTTCAGCCATTCGTCGAATCCATGCCACGTCGCCTTGCGGCACTTCTGCGTGCTCGCGGGCCCCTACACGATACTAGGCAGGTGTACCAGTTTTATTGGCTCTTCAGTGTATATACTTGGATTAGCCTACCACAGCACTATTCGTGTACTAAATTCGGCGGCAATCTGTTTAGTACTTCCAAAAATTAATCTAAAACGTTATTCAGGTGGCTCTATCTCACAATTGGCAGACAAAAGAGGCATTAATTAGTACTTTAAATGATCGCAATAGGTACAATGAGCTTACCAGATTTGTTTGAAAGTTTTCAAACTCCTTAGTAGACACGTCGTTCTTACGTAAAATATTTATATTGCCGTCATTTGGAATAAGAGTGCTTGATTTTTGAAATCCTATATGTTAAAAGTGGGTTGCTACAGCATTACTTGCATGCCAATTTCGGCGATAATAGGATCAGCAGTTTCTGAGATATGACGTTTTATTTTTCAGGTCACGCTACAGGTTACACATTTGCATAAAAGAGTCGTGAATTATGGTATTGAAAGTCTGGGATTTCACAGCTGTTACCACTGTTCTTACTCAATTTTAATGGGGGTATCGTTTTCAGTGCAGATAATCTTACACTTTTCAACTTTTAAACGGCTCTCTCTTTTCTTGAGCGGAAGCAATAACAGACTTTGCAAATACGGGTTGCATAACAGTTTTTTCAGATGTCTTCAGCTTTTTTCAAACAGTTCAGAAATGTTCTTCACGTTGCATGTATAATAAGATTCCAAAAATTGTATGCATAAAAATTGTGACTGTTTCGGAATATTTGCATTGGCAAATAATGAGTAACGTCAATCTGAATACGAAGTGAAAACAATGATGTTATTCGCTACATTTCTCATGTTATGTTGGTGTGCATACGAGCCGAATGCAAAATTGTATCNAATAATGAGTAACGTCAATCTGAATACGAAGTGAAAACAATGATGCTATTCGCTACATTTCTCATGTTATGTTGGTCTGCATACGAGCCGAATGCAAAATTGTATCTCAATACACCTAAAGTGCGTGAAATTTGTGTCGTGAATTTGTTGGTACTAAATAAATATTTGTACTCAGTATATCAATTAACAGGCCTGTATTTACTAGCGCACATATATTCCAGAACTTGTATTTTCCAGCTTACGTTTACATGCTGTGATTTAAGGTTTGCTTCGCGAATAGACTGCGTGTCGCTTAGACCTCGGCTTCGATGCGATCCGAGAGGGCATATTCTTTTGGTTCATTTTGAATTGTCAAAAACCATTCAGTGTAAGCATCCCCTTTCCTCTTATACTTGTCTTCGATAAAGATTTTCTTTCTTTCGTGGTCAGCGGTTATATTCTCGAGAAATTATGTTAGCGCTTTTCTTGTAAGGTATGTGCAAGCTAGAACTGGAAATATATGGACTGAAAATTTCTCCATTTATGAGCGTTGGCTGTATTTCGTATGGGAAAATGGGAAATGTTGCAAAGAGCCCTGTGCATACTGACTAAAATTGTACATGTATGGATGTTCGTAGTTTTTTTTTGGCATTTTATTTAATGGCTTTATGTAAAACTGGGTCAGAAAAAGATTTCGATGCTCATGGGTTTCTAATATTTTTTGTAGAACATATTAAAAATATGAAGTTTAATATATTAAACAAAAATGTGATTTTAAAACACGCAAACGAAACAGCGATTTTTTTCTTTTATACAAATCTTTATTCCCATAAAGAATATATTTACACAAATGCACTCACAGAAGAATCTAGTGGTCTTTCTGCCTCTGTCTTATGTATCTAGCTTGCGCACACTTGAGATTCCGCTGTGGTTTACACATACGTTTGAGAGTCTTTCGTTGTTAAACATTCCATTAGATGGCACACCACGAGTGTCTCAAAGCCACGACGGTGCACTGCGTGAAAAACTGTCTTTTATTTGTACTCGTGAAGTCTTTAGGAATACATCTCGACGATTTGGCCAAACATATGAAGGCACTTTGAATTTGCAGGCCGAAGAGCTGCAATAAAGGCTAAAGTCACGCTCCTCCAACACGGCCACCGTCAACGTCTTCTTTAAGCACCACCGGCCAATGTCATTGTCCCGCACCTCACGTTTCATCCATAACGTAATACTAAGCTAATTGTTTCTGGTACACAAAATAGTAACTAAAACAAGCTGTATATGAGGAATAGAGAGGCTAGAGTGATATACGAGATTTTACTTATTTAGAAGGTTCCAGTGAGCATTGCTAAATTCAGTGGCAGTACGTATATACGTGTTTATCTGTGGTATCTGTTGTGTTTTTATGTAAGAAAGCTGGAAGTTTACATTATAATACCTTAGCCGATTTGCACATAATACACCATACATTAAATTTAACATACTGTAGATGATATTACATTTTTAATCCTGGATATTATGTAGCATTACTTACCTACACTAAAATACATATAAGTACATGAGATTACAACAGAGAAGTGAAAGTAGCACAATGTACATATGAAGAAACATCAGTGCAATAAGAGAGACGATGAATTTGGCATATTACAGATAAACTATAGGCTGATCACGGTTAACTGAGAACTTTTTATATCAACCTTTGAAAAATGTTACCGACCATACTTGCGTATATTTTAACGGGTTTACTGACTGGCATGAACCCAGTGAAGTTAATTACAGCGGAGAGAAAGTAGTTCAGTGTATTTGCATTGAATTAAAAAGTCTTAGGTAAACATTTGTGAATACCAAAATTGTTTAGTTTGCTTTTCTGTCTTTTAATGCATATAAATGTGTTAATCAACTAATTTGTATAATGTTTACCTACTAATAATGTCAGTTTCACGTAACCGACACATGAATAAAGTGATCAGTCAGGTCCATGACAATGTTAATTCTACATATGGTGGGATAATGCACAAAATGTTTACAAGTAGATCATAAGCAGGGCTTTCAAAAGTGCTCAGTTTACCACACTGTAAATAAAATGTGTAATTTTTACTGAGAAATTGTTTGTGATTTTACAAATGCTTGTGAAAGTTCAAAGATTTATCTTGTGAAATTACTCGTTTTTAAAACTTTTAGGGCCATGTTTGTAATAGACCTCAACAAATGTTTGTACTATACTGATCTGTATCCACGAGCTTCAGCAAAATGGCGGACACTCAACAACATAAATCCACATATAGCTGTTTGTTAAAGAACTATGCGTGATGTAATATGTAGTTGCGTGAAAAGAGAAATGCAGTGCAAGTTTTAAAAACGTAAAACACTTAAAAAGAACTCAAATAATAATAATAAAACGAAAATGTCAATAAAACGTGACTGTATTACACATTAACTGTTAATGTTTCCTAGCTGCCCTAAACACTTAAAATGAAATAAATGCACGGTTCTTAGTCAAATAATTTCCTTAAAATATTATAAGTACTTGCAGGAAATTTCACTACACAAATAAATGAAAATTTCATACTTCAGGTTGGTATTGTGGTTAAGGGTGAGAGCTAATAATACAAGGGGTGTGGGTTCTAGTACCTGTGCTGGCAAAGTGTAATTATTTATATTTTTTTCTTAAATAATATTTTGAAATATATTTTTTTAGTTATTCTCTGTTAATATTTCATCAATGTTTCTTCTAGAAAAAAAAATCATGCACGCTTCTACAACAATGTAAGTTGTGATACAATGCTACCTTTCGTATATGTTTTGCAGATTTTACAAGACAGCTATTTGAAGTCTAACAAAAATTTTTCTTTGTAACTGAGTTTCAAAGGAATTTTATTGTAAATGCAGAAAAAAATTTTTAGGGTGTCATGCATAGCCTATATTAATGAACAGAGAAGGGGGAATATTTCACAGGCACTCCTGCAGTGTCGCGGCAGCACGCATGCTTTGAAATGCATATACAGGTTCGATACCCACGTGAACCCAACTTGCAACTGAGAAATGTTTGCTATACAAACTCTACAGAAAACAAAAGTTATTGACAATTTGCAGACCATAAAAACGTGCCTAGCTACTATGCACTGCTTTTCTGCCTACTGGCTAAAATCAGAGTGCATATTATTGATGAGGCCAGCAGACTCAGTAGACCCCTACTATATCAGGATGTTCCGAGACTCCACTCGGGGACGCTCCTTCGTTGATTGCAGAGAGCACTCCAGTAAGATTAACGCCTGGGTTCATCTTTCTAAACGACGCTGAGAATATTAGTTCTTAAGTAATAGTTGATACGTTACTTTGTCGTACCATAATAACAAACGGCACTGATGCTAGGGGCGTATGTCTCACTTCTGCCGCTGGTTGTTCAGGTACTGCAATACCACTGACGTGTACCTATCAAAATGTGGCGTTCGGTGTCGCAGTCATAGCACAGGAATCACTGCCTATATCTTCACCGGGATGGGTGGGGGGAGGGTGGGAAGCTTAAACTACTATAAAACTGACACATTTTTACTACAAAATTCAGATACATGAAGATACAAAGATATAAATCTTGAAGGGGTATATTTGGTTCTTTGGTGGGGTATAAAAATGTTTGCAATAAAACTTACATTCTTAGAAATAAAACCATCGTGTGTACGCCATTTTGCAATGCGAAGCGATTAAGTTTCGAATATTTGTTAAGTACCGTAAGTGGTTTTGTCTCAATGCCAGCCTAAAATTAGCTTCTGGTTGTAGGTTGATAAGTGAATAAACAATAAAAAATATCAGCACACATCCAATGACGGAGTGACAGGTCGTAGGTACAAAATGACTGAATGAGTAAATTACTAGCTTGTCCTAGGATTCTGGGCGTAGTAAAATCATATAATTTCGTATCTTCTAGCAAAACAGTGATTATTTGTTTTGGGTAAACTCTTTGCATGCGAGTGAAGATATTTTCTCTTTGTCCATCTAGTGCTTTAATTACTCGGTGAGGAAAATTTGTAATAACACTTTAGGCATTATTTGGACACTGTTCGTTATGCTTATTTGCCTTATTAATTGTAAATTTACTGATATTTAATATTAATATTTCTTAACTCTTTTCGAAGTTCCGTTTTCTTTGATGTCGGAACTTCTCTAGCGTCCAAGCGGAGTTATCGTTGGGGTCACAGTGTCTAGCGCTTGCGTATGGTCAAGGAAAGTCTTGCTTGGGCTGTCATGCTGGGCAGTCCTTCGCTGTATGGCAAAACATGCAAGTTGATGACCGATCGTATGAGTATAAGCTTTGCGATCGTTAATCAGTGAGTAAAACCTTTAACAATTCAAATGTGCTTGTCTTACGGCAATTTCTCAACCAATCACTCCAATCGTGTTTTCTATGGGTGTAAATTACATTTTTGAAGAAATTTTAACTCAACGTATCTATAGTGACAAGTTTATACTAGCTTTATGTTCTTCGATCTACAACATGCAATTTGTGTTACTAGTTATTCTAGTACATCGACGAAAAGAAAGTGCAGATGAGTTGTATTTACTTGTACGGAGTTATAGAAGGACTGTCTCGAATTCTACCGATTTCCTTTATGTTACGTTTTCATGGAACTACGCAGCACTGCCTTTAAACTGAGGTAGCTCTGGAAGACTAGTTTGTGGATAATAAGGATGTCAATATTGGTGAATTACGCAAAAAATTCTTATGACTTCGGTAATTAATGGATTCAATGCTTAAGATTGGTTATCTGATAAGTGAAGTTATGTACAATATTATTTTTGGTGGTTTGGTATTGTGCAGGAAATCCCACCCGTTGCTAACGTATGCAGTCGAGTCATTTTTGTTACCCAAAGATTTGAAAAGTTAGTAATACATAATTGTACAGTTTATTTATTTTGTGTATTCGCCCAATTTTATTTTGGGCAACTATTGATAAATCAAGAGAGTGTCAGGAAGAACGAAATGCTCGTAAGCCTTTAAAATTTCCATGTTGGCTCATTTTATGAGAACGATTCTATCCATGTTGGTCAAACGAGCCTTCGTCTATTAATTTTGCGGGCCTGAGTTGATGAGAAAGGTTCTGTTAAACAATCATTATACTTAAGATCAACCATCCTGAGTACCCGGATCATATGCGAATTTAAACAGATTCAAATAATAGAAAAATTATTATTTGTTCCTCTGGCGTGTAGTTGGTTGTGTTTCTCATAGGTTCATTAATAGAATACCTAGTTATATGGGAACCCTTTTATATTTAAAGGTTTGTCTTTTTATATACTTTTGAGCCTTTTAGGCCGTTTCGTAGAAGTGGTAATACGGGTTAATCTATGTAAGTATCTAATGTTTTAAATTGAAACATGGGTAACTAGAGCTGAGGTACATTTGGCTGTAAATTGTTCTCCATTAGATGTTGCAGGTTTTATGTCTGCCGTTGTACAAATAATTTTATCTTTATGTGCTAAAGGAATTTGCTTAATTTGAATTTTTTATTATTTGTAATCTGTGAGGTGTATACATATTTCTACTTTGTTATCTTAGATTTTATGCCCTAGAGTTCATTACATTTTCTGTACAAGGATCAGAAGCCTACATACGTACCTCTGTGCCAGGTATAGAACCTTTTCCTTGAATTAAAATTAAAGGTAACGTTGCCAATTTGGTAACATATTGTCTATGCTTGGCTGCTGTACTCGTACAATGGTGACATTACCACATTACTACACGTCGGCGCAATGGTATTGGTCGTATCAGAGGTCTTGTAGTCTATTATCGTCATACGGAATTTTGTCTTTGGATGAGCTGAACTGAACTGGTACGATTTGTTGCTTTTTATGGTGTTAAATATGCACCTACATAAATGTTCTTCTCTAGTATAGGATAAGAATAATATAAGAATTGATCCTCTCGGGAAAACCTGCGCTTTCATATTTTCACCACTTTGTTCTAATTTTACTGGTAGGAGAATAAGGGTGGTGACACAACTATTTTTTTCTGCCTCCCGAATGACAACCGTTTTCATGAATGGACATCATCTCCCCCTCCCCCCTCTCCTTCTTCTTAGATCTAGAATAAACTTATACATTTGTCACAAAATTTGCCTTTACGCTTAGATTCAACCTTAGATGCGTCAGAAGTGAAAATGATTCGTGGTGGGCGGGGAAGGGGGAGAGAGAAAGAGAGAGATAGAGAATGTTTTTGGTCCGAATTTTTATTGGAAGCGCTACATTAAAAATATAGTTATGTTATATCTTATATCTCAAAACTACTTAACCAGATCCCAGCAAAATTGGCAAATAATTAATACTATGGCAGTCCATGTAATATATGCGATGTAAATGAATAAACCACATATTTTCAAAATTGGATCATTATAAATATTTTATGATTATTTGCTATATCAACTATATGGCTTGGAAAATTTTGATAAAACTTGGTATCCTGAAAGTATAATTTACATACATCAAATGTGCCAGTTAATATAGACCTACTCTTTTATTTGCTATTTTGTAATATAATCTTACATAAAAAAGTTAAGTTTTTATGTAATATCTCAGGAAAACATCAACCTATTCCGACCATATTTGGCAAACAATTTGTACAATGGTAGGCCGTGTAAATTGGTTTGTTCAAGGTGGGTCAGACATTTATTTTCAAAATGGAGCTGATATAAACTTTTCAGTTAAGTTTGCTATATAACGAAATAAGACAATCAATTTCAAGTTAACTTTGTATGCTGGCAGTATATGTATATTACATCCTAAAATGTGTCTACGCAGAGCCTTTCTTGTCCACCATTTTGGAAGAAAGCACCACATAAAATATAAAGTTTTTATATACTATCTCGGAAAAGAATTAACCGATTCCCTCCAAATTTTGCTACAAGTTATACTTTTGTAGTCCATTAAAATTTATATGACTTAAGAGGGTTGTCAAAATATTTATTAAATAACAGCTATGTAAATATTTATGTTGATATGCAATACGAATAAAACAATTTAAAACAAACTTTCTATGCTTGCAAAAGCTATTCAAAATATCGAGTGTGCTAAAACAATGTTTTTTTTGTCCGCAACTTATGGAGATAACAACGCATGCAAATCTAGAGTTTTTATCCCATATCTCGGGGACTAATCAACCGATTATCATCGATTTTTGCATGCAAGTAGTGCGACGGTAGGCCATGTAAATTTAGATTATTTAAGCGTCTCGCTCAGTTTTATTCAAAATGACGGCACTGTAAAAAATCTAAGGTATATAAACCCTTTCCCCCAAAATATTAAACAGATTACACTGTTACGTTGATGCTCCTAATCCTAACACCTTAATAGAGTTTATTACACGCCAGCTTATTAAAACCAGGATTCCTGGGTTTGAGTCCCGGGTAAGGCCCGTGTGTAACTGTAACGGTTTTACTAGTGTTGCATATGTTTCTTGTTCTATTTATAACGCAATCCCTATCTACATTAGAGCAAAGATTACCTACTACCTAAGCTTTTATAAACGTCATAAAATTATTTTCACAGATAAAGGGGAATGTAGGCTCATTATTTACATCGGCGTAGCTTCTCGTTATTTGTGATCTTTGTAAATTTAAGTTAAATATACATGTAAACCTGCACATTTTGACAGCTTGCGGGTGGGGTCGACGACATGTAATAGTGGAAGCTGGTGCCAAACGGAGCCTTGCTCACATTACAGGGTGTCATACCGGTCGGTCCAGCCAGCCCGAAGAATGGATGAGGGGAAATGAGATGGGAGACACAGTCACGGAATGAAGACGGGGAGAAATTTGGAGTCCTGTGATAAAACACTTACAACAGGGCAGTGTTCTTCACACTTCTACATGAGAATCCACGTCCACAAATTTCCCACTTGCTGGGATCTGAGATTAAGCCTGTGACCTATAAGCTGTTCACGGTTAATCCAGCACTTTTAAATTCAACATTTGGAAAAAAAAAGTTGCCACCTGTGACTGCATACATTTTAACGCAAGCACTTACTTAAACACTCATTTATAGGAGTTATGGAAAGGTATCTCAGTGCGCGAATTCTCAAAACATAAAATAACAGAAACTGAACGACTTAATATATTTCGATGAGGTAAGATTTACTGACGAGATATTGAATGCTGGTATCTATCACATACAGCAAATAACTGATACAGTCTGTATTTTTAGATTTAAACATTTCCAATATTTCGCCGAAAAATTAGGGGTCTAAACAGTGAAATCAATAAATATGCCGAAATAATTGTATTGAAATAAACTAAATACTATCGAGAACTCTATGATTTTGAAACTTATGTATCTTTCTGAAGAAAAAAAATATTTCTAAAACAAACTTTTTAACACGAACTTTTAAGAGGATGAAATTCTATTAAAATTAAGGTGTGTTTGTTTAATTTTTGTTGTTATAAAGATCTATAAAATAAAATTTAATAAATTTAAAATAATTATCTTTGCCTATGCAATGCATTGTGGTTTCATTATGCAATTATTTAAAAAAAAAACAGGCAACAAAATATTATTTGAAAACATTTAATTATTTTTACGATTGCTGTGTGACATGGTTTTATTAATTTAAATTTTAGCTATAAAAGATCCTGCCAAAATATAAAATAAGTAGTTCAAATTCTATTCAACACTTTGTATTTCGGAAATTAAAGCAAAGATCGACCTTTTCGTAGATCTTAAGTTAGCCTCGAATTATGAAAACAAGTTCCATAATTTAACCTCTTAGTAAAAGTGTTATTTGTAAATATGTGGACGCTGAACTTATTTCATTCAGTTTCTGTTTCTTCTATGCACATAAAAGTAACATTTGGCGTATTTGTAAAGTATTTATATTTATGACAATTTCAAAGTTGCTCTCGATCGACGCATGGATGAAGTAATTGGGGTCACGACAATATTATTATTCTCATTTGGCGGAAGAATACGAAACATGCAAAGAAGTAGATTCTAAGAAGCGCTTTCAGAAGTGTTCTATTAACAACGAACCGCTTATAAATGGTGTTGTTATAGTGACTAAACACTGAAATTAACGTTATTTTATTTTAAATATGGTATAATAGTTTTGAAGCATAATACATTCTTTAAAATTTCAGAAATTAAAAATTTCTTCGTCAGAATTACACAGGCAGTTCATAAAATATAACTCTTTTTGGGTAACATGGAGAAATGTGTTCTCCTCTGGCTAAATAAGGCTTGGATTTGGTAACGATAACTGAACAATTAAATTGCATCATGTTAGAAGGTCACGTATGTCGGATAAGGCTTTAATTATGTAGTTCAATGGCAAATGTCACGTTCGTAGACAGTAAGTTGGAAGCATGTCACTGATAAAATGCTTGTGAAGGTCAGTGTTTTTGTAGTACGTAATACTCTACTTTATGATTTAGGTGATGAGCACATACAATGTTTTGTCAACGTACGGACCAATCTGAAATACTTCGTTTATATAATATTTACTGGTACATGAATCTTTGCAAGTACCGAGAATTTTAAAGCTATAAACAGAATATCATTCATATTACAATCAAACCAGAATATTATTATTTTCTTTACGTACTTACTACGGTATTGTATAGAGGTCGTAACCTTCAAAACAGTTTTATAGTGCAAGAGCTATGTCTTTTATCATTTATCACTTTCGCTAACACTGATCAGATTGTCTAGCGTTATAGTATATTGAGCTACGTAGTCTAGTTCTTGAGCAAGGAAATTAGAACTGAGTTTAAAGGAACGTTTTCTGGAAAATTGGCGAGCAAAAATAATACAGGTGTGCATGCCCATAATTCATAATGATAAGGAGAGACTCATTTTAAATTAATTGGGTTTTACTTAGAACCTGTGCACGAATAAACTGTGCGAGTCGTATTATAATTATTAAATGAACAAATTTTCGACAATTACTTTGTGTGCGTGTGTGTCCTAGAATATTGTAAACATTTGCACCGAATTTGAATAAACTCTAAAGATAGAAAAAAAAATATGTTTTTTTAGTTTTAGTGTTTATCCATATTGAATGCATTTTTACATANTCATTTTAAATTAATTGGGTTTTACTTAGAACCTGTGCACGAATAAACTGTGCGAGTCGTATTATAATTATTAAATTAACAAATTTTCGACAATTACTTTGTGTGCGTGTGTGTCCTAGAATATTGTAAACATTTGCACCGAATTTGAATAAACTCTAAAGATAGAAAAAAAAATATGTTTTTTTAGTTTTAGTGTTTATCCATATTGAATGCATTTTTACATAAATTGCTGCCATGAAACACTAAGTATGACTTCATATCACATTAATTACGATAAAATTCAAACCTAACTTGGTATACATTAAATGCTCAATTTCAGTACTATATTATCTAATTAATATAATTTATTGTTTATTTTGTAGGAGACAGTGTCTCTGAAAAACTAAACTTTTATATCTTCTCTTTGGAATTACGCAGCAAAAGACCACCAAACGTGATGTTCAGGTAGTGCTTAAGCAGAAAATATTGACTATTTTATTACACTATTTTACAAACACATGGGTTAATTGTAAATATTACGTAACATGTAAGCTGTTTGTGGTAAACAAAACACTTCTGAAAGCCTTAGTTAGGCTCCATTTTTCTACGAATTTTGTATCTTTCTACCACATATAAAATTAACATTACGATATACCCATTATTTAACACAAACTATTTTAGTTTAAATAGTATATATTGTATGACATTCCGTCGTTAAAATTACTAATAAAATCAATAAATATAAATATTTTCATATACGCTTTAAAATTAAACAGATTAATGAGATTACCGATTGAATAAAAATATTTGAGGTGGTAACATATTTTTCGTCTTGGCAGCAAAACACAATAATCGCAATTAACTCATCACCTAACAATTCTCACACGCGAAAGAAAACAGATCATATTTCGCGAAACTTCGTATCTTTGTGCTACCACAGTTTTCGCTGTCTTAAAGGTTTCGTTTGATTATTTGTTGAACTGTGTTGAACTGGGCCATAATTCCTGACCCTTTACTTTTTTTAATGCCTTGTTTTTTCTTTAGATATTACGTTGTACTGTATACTAAATTTTTTTCAGCCGAAAAACGTCTGCGCATATTAATCACAAAAATTATCACACGACTTACGGCGTAAAGTAATTTATAAGGATTGCACGTTTTTTTTTAAATAAGAGACTGTACCAGCGATTTACTTCAAAATTACGAAGGGTATTTAAGATAGAACACACATAATTTTTAATAATGTGGCAGTGGATAAATGTCTGCAGTCCCCGCAAAACTTATGGTTGCAATCAAATTGTTTAATGCAAACAATCATTTTTGGGAAAATATGCTATTTCAAAACAAAGTTGTCTAGTACCTGGTAGGTAGGTAACATGCGCCTCAGTCGATGTAACTCGGTTGCATAAAACAAGGGACTGCAAGTTCTTAGCAATCAACATTCCTGTGAAAGTGTCGCTGAGTAACACTTCAGTCTACATACACATGTATATAAACTAATTTAAAGTGTTACTTACGTGGCTTTACGCCATTTTATTCCGTGGGCAATCGCTATTGCTGAACAAATTGCGATTGTTATCAAGCGTCATGTATTAAATAGGGCATATATTGTCCTCAACAATTAAGAAAAGATAGATCGAAAATATGTCAGTATTTTATCCATATTGGAGTTGACATATAAACTCTCCTTGGTGCAAAAACTCAATCATGCTCTCTGAAAAAAAAGAGGAAAACGAACACGTTTTTCCAATTTGACACATAAACAAATCTCTTCATGTTAGTAAATTGCAGATGTGATAATCATTCAAAGAAGTATATTAGCGGCAGGCATCTCCACCAACATAAACGAAAGTGTTCGATGCACATCTCGCTGTGGTAAACGTTAATTTGGCTTTATTTGCCACACTGCACATAGTAGTCATTTGTCGCGCTAATTCTGAAAGTGTTTCCTGAATTACAAGATGTAAAAATGCACCTACAAAACATGAAAGTGATTACATTGCAAACGGATTGTCTGGGGGTATGCATACATGAAAGCTCTTTATGTTCTCTGCAACAAGGATACTGACATATTAAACTTTCGGCACACACGATTACCACAAAATCAAAGTTTTTTAAAAAATTTGTTATGCTTTCGGAGAACCATAACATGTAAGTATTTGTAATTATCTGTAAATATCTATACAGATAAAATTTCATAAGTTGTCGTTTTGAATTTGTCGTTCATTTAAGTATTTCTCAGGAACAATTTCATGGAGTGTAACTTCCTTAGAAATTGTACCAATTTGCTATCCGAAAAAAATATTATATCGATTATTGTGCATACTGCCTACGTGTCTGCAGTTCAAAAATTTTCTTGAAATGAAAGAGACATTCCCATAAAACGGCGGTGATTACGGTAATAGCACAACATAAAATGTTTGTTAATTTTGGTCTGTGAATAAATAATTAATCGTTAAAAATCCAAAAGTCCTTCCGCATCGCGAGAATTAATGAGAATTATAAGACCGACGCTGATTGTTTACGTTAAATAATGTCATAAAGTACAAGGTTTTTAGGTCATTGCAGATACCCGTCCACTCAAGCTGTATTCAGTTACTCACCATTCCATCTTAAACACTTTCTGTAACATTAACAAGAAAGGAATGGAACAGCCTAACGTCTAAGGCGTTTGCCGCGCTTAGGAATCACTTAATACCATAAGTGATAAAAAATGTTTTCATCTTAATTTATCCATGACGAACCTAAAGAATAATTATTTATGTTATCCACAGAAAAATAATTGGTTAGAGTCAAATTTCATCTTCCAGTTGTCTACATTTCTTTATGGTTTATATTTTTTTAACCTTTCATTTTATATTTTTTATTAATTAAAGTCCACTTTGCCCGTTATTACTGTTTTAAACATTTTTTTTTATTTGTATTCTAAGAAGGCAGCCGATAATGTCTAGTTTAATTCTGTATGCAACTATTACCACAGTCTTTAAGTTCGTGTACTGACTGGCATCCCCAGTGTAGGCAGCCACACACCACGATGGCGTTTAATATGTTTGTGGCCTGCCCCGCACCACTGCGTTCATGAACTTATTGAACCTTGATGCTTAGCTGTCTACACCAGGGAGCACCACTTCACGATCTTACTGACTCTGGTAGTATATACAGGTTTATATAATTCATTAACAATAAATTCCTACGTATTCAGATTTTTTCATTATGGTATAATGAAGTAGTTTTGTTTTAGATTTACACTTTGAGCACATATTTTGCACGAGTTCATAATTTTCAAACATTTATGTAATTAAGTGTTTTATTTTCTTAGTTTAATAGGAACGTATTATTAATTTAATTGGGAAAAGTGTATAGTATCATTATATTAATAAAATATTAAAAAAAAATTTTTTTTTTCTAATATTGTTATTATTGTTATAGATCCATTATCACTTAATACATTGTTCATTTAAATATAACCCTTTTGTTAATAAAAATTTTTTATAAATTTTTAGCGTTATAAAGAAAAACATTAAAAATATTTACAGGTAAATAAATCATAAGAGATATAATNTTTTTTATAAATTTTTAGCGTTATAAAGAAAAACATTAAAAATATTTACAGGTAAATAAATCATAAGAGATATAATTTTATAAACATCAGAAACTACTCATAAAAGAGAAATATTGTTCTTTACAAAATATTTTACCGAAATATAAAATGTGTTTGTTTTCTTTTAATATATTGTATTTAAGATTTACAAGCACATGACAATAAATAATAATGGATTAAGTAACTTAATTTATATTTCTGAGAAAATCGTTTTCCAATTTGTCTTCAGAAGAGTATATTATTTAATTCAGGCTTCTGCACGACATAATTTAAATTTTTTTCAAATTTCAAATAAGTTGAGCTAATTCAGATAATTATACATTATGCTGTTTTCATTAACACATTTATTTGAAGATTATATTTGTCCTCTTTATAAACATAGTAATTATTTAATACAAAATATTACATATTAAATAAATATTAAAGTGAGGAAATTATAAAATTATTATACATAGACTACCGCATTAAACAAAGTTTAAATACTGTATTTTACCATCATTAAAAAATTATATTATTATTTTTTAATAAGCTATTAATTCTGTTGGAATATTATTACAAGAATTTTAAATATTGTATATTCTTATCGTTTTTATTATATACACCAGTACCGAGGTACTATCGAACATTAATTTATTACGTTTTATGGCCATGAATACATCTACAAACTACTTAAAATNACCAGTACCGAGGTACTATCGAACATTAATTTATTACGTTTTATGGCCATGAATACATCTACAAACTACTTAAAATTTTATTTTTAAAAATTTATTTTATATCTTCATTCAATATTACAAACATTTATCCCCTCCTCTAACAGCTGTCTAGGCAACTAACACTTCATCTGATTTGTTTTTCTCCCCTAAGTAACACAATTTTTTCTTCTTCCAATTCAGTTTTATTTATTCTTGTCCATTCGACAGAGTAACATATATAAATAAAACCATGAGCTGTTACCCCCAAAGCCCCAAATGTAGAAATTAAGGTATGTAAATATCCGCCCTAATTTTATTTAAACCACATATTTCTTTTAATATTTACATTATTGGTGCTAAATATGAAGATAATAAAACAAACTTTCCTGATTTTAATTTTTATTCTTTTTTTACGTGTTCTTTAAATAATAATCATTTTCAATGTCTTTTCTCCTTGAAAAATAAAAATTTGGAAATAATTTTTATCTTAATGTATATAAATATAACCGTGTTTTATTTCACAATAAAGACAAACATTTAATTAATACTATGCTAGCTTTATATACCAGCATATATTTCTGCTGCTGAAGAAACTGCAGGAGTATCAATCNCATTTAATTAATACTATGCTAGCTTTATATACCAGCATATATTTCTGCTGCTGAAGAAACTGCAGGAGTATCAATCTCCTCGCATATGTTAATATTTCTAGCAAAAATGATATTGTCAGAGTTAATGTTGCAAATTTAATCCACTTTATGTCTTGCTACTGAATCTTTATTGTTTCTGCAGGGTTTTTTTTCGTGTTTTTCCCAAGCTTCACGTAACCAATTTATTCCTGCATTAGCTTTCTTTATTCTTGCAATTAATTTAGTAAAGAACATAATCATGACAACTCTGACACATTAATTTAAACTGTTTATAGTTAAATTTAATCTAAATATAGTACATCTCTTCAGAGATGTAGCAAGAGTTATACAATTTGAATTGTATTAAATGTATTTATTATAATTATTCATTAGAATATGTTTTTTATAACGTACTACCATTTCTAATACCTGTACTGTAATTACCTGGCACTTTGTACCATTCATGTGCATTCAGCAATAGTATTGACTTTATGTTTTTTCGACCAATTAAATGTATTATATTTATATGATTTCATTTAGAATATACTTTAAAAGTGATCATTTTGATTAAAGCGTCCATAACAAGATGTATGTATAATTTAATTTGTAATATAATATTATTTGTCTATTGGTAAAGCTTACCGTTTATATTGCATTAGCATAACATAATTTTCTTAATTTTTGCTAACAAATCAAAATGAACATACTTTAATGTAATTCAACTTAAAAAATGATATTTATATAATAAGCTTTATGTCACAAGTGTTAAAGTTATATTCTTCCCCTCTTATACATATGTTTATCTGAATTTTGGTTATATATTTTTTCAAAAATTTACTCTGGTAAATTGTTTCTTGTTATGTAGGAATATAATTACTGGAACAGTTTCATCGTGGTAAATTTAAGCACGTTTTTAATCATTTATCATCAAATTTAATCTTTAAGTTGTATATGTAAAGTGTATTATTAAAACTTTATCCGTTTGTTGATTTTGATTCTGCTGAAGCACAAATAATAAATGAAAACATTTCAGTTGATATATATATGTATATATATATGTGTGTGTGCGTTTATTGAATATACATTATAACAAAGCAGCACCCTTGATATTATAACAAGGAACTTGGCAATTAAAAAGACAAAAGATAACCATAGCAATTCCATTACTGATACAAACAAAAATCTTAATAAAACTTGACAAAACGTAATGAATTGCTCTGTTGATTATAGAATATGTAAAACAATATAATTTACAGATTACCAAAGAATTAAAGATTATTTAAAACACTCATAATTTGTAGATTACAATTAAAGTATTTCATTTGGCTAGACTGTGAAAAAGGGCAATTAAAAATGGGGTATCTTTATGAGCCCACTAAAGCCTCCTATTTATAAAACTAACACGTTAAAATGTTGAATTAAAATGATACACAAAATATGAAATCCGGCGGAGGCAGTCAAGTAACCCATCCAAACTCCAGCCGAATTAAAAAATTTCATAAACAAGCACAGTTAAAAAAGTAGGCTACGCTCAACGCGAGATTCGTAGTCACGAAGCATTTTAAAGAAAATGAAATAATTCTTGGTCAGCAAACAAGTCTAACATTAAGCGTAAAGCAGGAAGCACACAGCAACGCTTGAATTTAGTTAAAGCCAAAACCAAATTAAGACTGGCGACCGAGACCACAATTTTGAAAAAGACACTAACTTTACTGCATACCCAAGACAACACATCTACGCCACACAAAACATTAAAATATTAAAAAAGGCCCTGTTGACATACAAACTCAGAGTTCACGTTTCACCGTTTTGAATTGCTCAAACTCTCGGCGGCTCAGATGACGAAATAATATACAAAGTACCTCATCACGGCAATATGTCCATAGGAAAACAAAATTGGCAATATAGACCATTATTCAGCTTTTCATAGGGTGCTAACAATTGAATAAAAGTTTTGTTTTGTCTATTCATTCCTCCTTTTTATACTATACCTTATAGTTAATATTAAAAAATCTCAAAAATTTCTCGTACCTATACAAACCGATAAACTACAATATGTATAACTATTTAAGTAACTTTTCTTCTTACAAATATTACAAAATAAATGGTGATATAACTTCAAATTTAATAAAACACCTATAGTTATGTTTTGAATATTAAGAGATTACATAACTTATTTTAATATTTCTTGAAAAAGGCAACCTACGAAAGCGGCCATACATAAAAATGCTCGTTGAGTTCTAGAATGATAACTTTATTCGCCGAGTAGCTAGGTACCCCATTCATACCTGCCATCGGGTAGCATCCCGAGGACCAATAATTGTAACTGCGTTTGGCGCCCTCGTGAATGTCAATGTGTCTAAGAGTAATACGACAATATAACTGCAATCGACACAATGTTTGCCAGGAGTTAGTTGCGTCATGCATTATTTTACCTGCACTGCTAAATATAATTCAGTAGTTTTATTTTCATAAATATTTTGTAGCCATATATTTATTGCATATGTATCAATATTATTACATCTATTATCATTGAGGCGAGCATATAATAAAAAGGTATTTGTATAAACAGTGTAGTAGTGTAGAAAGTGCTGGTTTCAGTTAATATTTAAAAAAGAGCGTCCTTTTAAAAAGCATAACTTTTAATATAAACAAAAAATAAAATGAGGAAAAATTAATTTTCGCGACTGAAAGAAAGAAAAAATGTATGTTTTATAGCTATTATATATATGTAGTAGTAATAAATTAGGTATATTTAATTTTACTTGTTACTTATTGCCTAGGGGAGAAATTCTAAATAATAACACCTTGAATATATGTGGACACTCTAAAAATTTCCACAAAAACTAGCAGAAAATGAAACGCTGCTTTCGCTAAATGATAATGATAATCCGCACAGGGGTGAGTAATTTGCCACATAGTAACTATTCGTAACACGTTTATGGGGAGAGAAATTGAACCACATATGATTTGTAAACTATAAACATACATTTATTACAACGGCATCTGAAAGGAGGTGCAAAGAGGAATTCAGTGACACAGCATTTGCACAGGAAAGTATCGCAGAAACGCCAATAAATAAAGCGCAAATATTATTAAGTTAGGTTGGCCGGTAGTATGTGTCAGTGGACCTGTACTCACAGTTGTAAGTTAACGACACGTGCCATGACTCATCCTGGAAGAACCGCTTACTATAGCAGTGCATAACCAGTCACCGTAATTTGTTGTGGTATGTGGTGTGTTACTGTGTAGCTTTCCGTACGCAATGAAGTTCGCGAATGAGGAAAAACTGGACGCTCTACTTATTAACGGTGAGTGTCGTAGAAATGCCAAGCAAGCCGTCAAAATGTATGGTGAAAGGTATCGTAATTGGACGCCCATCTCACGGCAAACCATACGAAGAATTGGTACGCGTCTCTTGTCACGAGGTGATTGGAATTTCACCACGCGAGTGCGATGAATGACTGCTACGGGCGAGACGCAGCAACACGATGTGCTGGCGCATGTTGATGCGAACCCCCATTTGGGGCTAGGAATAAGCAAAACAATTGTGTTACGGATACTGCGCCAACGGAATTTTCATCCATATCACCTGGCTCTTCATCAGGCGCATGAAGGTGATTTCGAGCAGTGTGTACACTTTCGTAGGTTTCTTCTGATGTCTGTAATGTATGGCAGCAGTTTTTGGAAGCAGTTTTACCGATGAAGCGACCTTCGCAAACCACGGGAGCGTAAATTTACGAAATATGCACGCAACGGAGAATCCGCGTTGTGTCCGGAACGTGGAGCAACAACGACAGTGGAGCGTGAACGTGAAGTGTGGAATCGTTGGAGACTATATCACAGGGCCATACTGACACTGACCGGCTGCACTTATGCCCATTTCCTTATAGAGACCTTACCAGCACTTCTGGAAGACATACGTCATGATATGTGGTTTCAGCATGATGGCTGTCCTATTAATTTAGCTTTGGTGGTGAGACAAGTGTTAAATGAAACTTTTCGAAACAGGTGTTCACGTCGTGGTGGTGTTGTAATATGGCCAGCTCGCTCCCCCGACCTCATGCCTCTAGATTTTTTTCCTTTGGGGAACACTGGAAGATGATGTGCAACACAGTTCTTAAGACGCTGGATAACACACAGTAACCCATTGTTGCAGCTTGCACTGGCATTACGCCAGAAACACTTCAGGCCGCCCGTCGCTAGCTGCATGTGCGTTTACATATGTGTATTGCTGTCGATGGAAAACATCGATCACATGCTGTGAAATGACCTATAATGAAGCATTTAAAAAACAACTCCACTCTTTTGTACTATGTATGCGTACGCGATTGCATTTCTTCTTAGGTTGGGTTGTTCCACGTGTGTTGTGCATCTGTGCAATTAATCACTAGGAAACAAATTACCTGAATTACATTGGTATCTTAATAAAATGCACTTATTGATATCATACCTGCGCTCACATTGCCCGCCTTCCCTCCGCTGTGGTGCTGGTATTGGTCCAATATCGCATTCCGTCCCCCTTACTCCATTAAGGTAAATGCTTCGCTGCTATAGGAAGCGGTTCCGCCAGGATGAGCCACGCCACGTGTTGTTTACTTACAGCTGTGAGTACAGGTCTACTGCTCCATGCTAACGGCCAACCTAACTTAATCATATTTTCCCATTATTCCTTGGCGTTTCTGCGATACTTTCCATTGGATGCGTGAGTTAAAAAAAGATAACATTCCACAAAATGGGGAAAGTAAACTGAGATAGCCATTTTGTAGTAGTTAATATACTCCATCTGTTGAGTGTAAGAAGGGGAATATTCCAGTCACATATCATTGTTAAAACCAGCTTGAAAGTATTCGTTGGGTAATGTTATCCTTCTTCCACACAATGTTGCGCTAGTTGTCTCAGGAATGTTGACTGTCTTCTACACAGTATTGTATGTTACTGTGTCACTTATTTTATGGTCGTTTTCTGTCTCGTTAAGCTTTATGTTGAAACAACAACGCACTGAACTTCAAGGACCGGTGTTCCCCGTAGTTCACGAAAACTACCAAGGACATCCACAAGCATGGCCGGACCATAAACATACATGCATACATACATTTCGTGTACATGGAAGAGGTAAAGGGACATGTGAAAGCGTAGGATTCCATCGAATGGCCTAGTTGAGGACACATTCAAGCTGAATAAACAAGACAATGTGCCACTGCCTAACAAAAAAGCCTACGTTGGGTAACTTCGTATCAATCTAAACAAACGTCATGACGTCTCCAAATTCACACACTATGTGCCTGGTGAATGTGGGCCATTTTATGAAGAGATTCTTCAGTAACGTGCGTCAAACACAGCAGATAGCGACAATGATGAAAGGACTGATTAAAAAATAGCAATTACAAACAAACAAATTACAAGCAGCCAATATGTTGTTCAATACAGTACTGTTTTTTTTTAATAAAGTGATATTCAATGTATTTGTGATGTAAAGATATTTTCCGTTAGGTTTTTGGATATTGCTGTACATTTAGTGGAAAAAAGATAACATTCCGGAACATTTAATTGTTTCTATTTAGTTACTTAGTTTGCCTTTTCGCTTGGATATAGTGCAGAATGACTCTTTACTACTAGCACTACAATGGTCTTACATTGAAGATTTCCAACCAACTTTTGTTTGTCGCGAAAATAATTTTTTTTTTTTCGTTTTCTCAAAACTAGTGTAAATAGGATATTATCCTTTTTCCTCCCGATCATTCCATTGCAAATGCTATTAAACTGAATTCCTTTTTGTATGTATCTAGAGATGTCGTTGAAATATATGTTTCATTCCAGTTAACAAATCATATGTGGTTCGATTTCTCTCTCCACACACGTGTTACGAATAGTCACTGTGCAGCAAATTAATAGTTCCCGTACGTACTATCAATTAGTGATAACCACATTTCGTGATCTGCAACCGTTGTGGAAATTTTCGGGGTGCCCACGCTAGGCGGACCATCCTGTATACTACTTCAGAGGGCTATTTAACTTCAAGAAAAATCGAAGGGCTGAAAAAGTTGCAGATAGTCACCAGTATGTTGGTTGATTAACAAAATCGTCCAGCAACATTGTGCTGCCATACGGCAGTAGTATCGTGAGGACAAGCTGTTTGTTATTTTCATTATTGATTAACTTAATACAGTACATTTCCCCAAGGAAAGTTCTCAATGTAAGATAATTTCATTTTAACCAAGTATAAAAAAATCATGTTTTGCCCCTAGAACATCAGTATCTAATAAATATTTAAGTTTATGTCATTATTCATAAGGTGTAGCCAGCAACTCCTCATTAGTAGATGTATCTTCGAAAGAATCATGAATTAGTCGCAACCATTGTTTTTCCGTGGAGAAACCTATTTATGGACTATTCCAGTGAACGTCCCAACCTTCAGATGTATCAAGCATCCTTAACTTGTGTCAAATCAGTAATAATGCAAATGTGGATAATTCACATGAATTTTACATGGCTAGCTCTTAATTATTAAATATGTATCACCTCAAGTGATTACAATGACATTCCAAGGCTATAAAAATGGTTCCTTTTTCGCTACAACTTTGCAAGCAGAAACACAATTAACTCTTTTTCTTCTACTGCCGCTTACGATATATGAACAATTCTCTTCTCGATTTTTAATAATTGTTAATTTTTAGTAACATATTAAATACGACAAAATCTTCTAATTCTAACATTTCTCTGTGTAAAATAGAAAGTTTTTTGAATAACTTTAGTGACACCACGGACAGCTTTTCTCTTTTTTCATTCTTCGGAAACTGCTGTCACTGATTAATTATCTCCATCGTCAATGAAACCTAAATTATTTATACTACTTTATCGCGCATCAAAATAGTCAAGACAAGCATCCTTTTTCATCTAGAAAAGACATGTGTTACAAAGCGGTGTTCAAATACTGAGGAATACTGAATAATTCCTTTCATTTTATTTATATCATATGTATTTGGTTCAAGCATCCAATAATTATGAAAAAATATTAAAATTACGTGCTGTTAATAGAACCTTGGACATATCCTCTTGTAATGGATAGTGGAAATATTTGGGCGGCTCTTAACATCGAGGTCTAGAGAACCGTTGCGTGTGAAGAGAGGTGAGTATGGAGCAGCGCCATAATGAAGGGGCGGGGAACGGGAGATCCCCGAGAATACCCGCCGACTAGCGGCATCGTTCTGCACGATTCCCACATGCGAAAATCCACGAGCGACCCCGCCGGAAGTCGAATCCTATTCGTCTAGGTGGAAGGCGAGTAGCCTTACCACTACACCACCACGGCCCCGCTCTTGTGATGATTTGTTGTTTGGTATATGATCATAAAATATTTTATTCTCATACTTATACCACCGTAAGGATAAAATCGAAGGAACAATGTTCCTATATCATTTTCGAACGTTAGTAATGTCGCACTAAAATTTCTCTGCCAAGAATTTACAAAAATTGTGTCGATGAAGTAAAGCATATTTAAGAATTATTTTACGTAAACGTAAATGGTATCAAATATCAGGTAGGATGGTATATATGAGTATTGGAAAAACCGACATTTTATTTATACGTATTACTAATAGAATAGCAATGAAGTATAAGAAAGAGATCTTAATTAAATAATAAACTAAGAGCAATTTTATATATCTCTTATTAACCATTTTAGGATTAATATTTTTATTTATATCCTTTATCGTTACGGATTTCAGTTAGTTAGAGGCAGTTCACTTTAAACTGAGCACTTTTGAAAGCCCTGATCAAAATGTATGTAAAATGTGTAAAATTATTATTGCCATGTGCCTCATCACTTTATTCAAGCGTTAATCAAATGAAACTGTGACATTTTTAGAGAAGGAAATGTTTTACTAATTGACTAATTTTTATACTTGCGAACATTAAAAAACAAAAAAACAAGGGAACTAATTTTAATATTCACAAATATTTACCTAACACTTATAATTCAACGTTATGTCATTTAACTATTTGCCCTTCCTTATTGCCAACTTTTCTGGGCGCATGGCACTCGGTGTGCGCGTTAAAATATATGCTGGTAAGAGCAGTGACATTTTTCAGAGGTTGATTTTCAAGTGTTGAATTAACCGTGAATAACCTTTAGTAGAAAATAGGTGTGATTTTTACCAGTTTATATAACGTGAGTGAATCTACATTAGCAGGTGTCTATAAAGTCTCGATGCACTTCCGTGAAAAAGTCAGGTTTTCTCTTTTTTGTTACAGGGATCCAGAAGGTAGTACATCATTTAAACTGTAGAGGAAAGAATCGCTGTTGTTCGGGCACGACTAAGAGGATTGTCCTATGACGACGATAGAACTGCTTTTGTGCTTAGATTCAAGAAACCTGCCTTACAAGAACGAAAACTCTTCCTCTGGAAACAAATTTAACAGAACGGGAAGCGTAACAGATGAACAACTTTATGGCAGGCCACTAACATATCAGATACCGTGCGGTCCATTCAGCATTCAATTGAACGTATCCCGACAGCATCTACCCACCATCTCAGTAGGGAGCTAGGTGTACCACGTAGAACCGTATGGAAAGTGTCACCTTTTTATTTTAAGAAACGTTTCTACCACATCCAAGTGCTACACGAACTTGAGGAAGAAGATTTGGCAACACGGCGAGCTACGTTTTATGATCTCCTTGAGGCCGCAAACCACGACAATTTAATGTCTAACGTTTTTTCAGTGATGAGGCCACTTTTTATTTCTGTGGCCTTCGTTCTTGCTGGGCACAAAATCACTTCTATCGTCGTCATAGGACAATCCTCTTGGACGTGCCCGAACAATAGCGATTTTCTCCTGTACAGTTAACATTCTGCACTGCCTTCTGGATCGCTGTTACAAAAAAGAGCAAAAGTGACGTTTTCACCAAAATGCATCGAGACTTTAAAGACATTTTGTATTTATTTTATCAAATATGTAAGTGACATCAGTTTACATTGATGTAAAAATATTTATGATCACCGTAGAAGTCGCATTAAGCGCAGGTTTTATTATTGAGCGTTCACATGAAAGTATAGAACATTTCTTGTAGCTAAGTTCTCTTCACGCATGAGGTATAATATTTGAAATTGGATTTGCTTGTTTTACAATTATTCTTAAACGAGGTGCAAATATATAAAACAACAAATATGATGCGTGAAAAATAGCAAAACAGTAACTATACATTCGGAAATCTGAAATATATTGGGCATAAAGTTACTCTATATTCTGTAAGAGTATTAATCTAATAAGCCTACCGTACCTCGGAGCCACAAACGTATTGGTTAATTCATAATTAAGTTATTAAGTAGATTCTGGAGATTGGAGATATGTTAAAATGTGCGCAAGGCTTATGTTACGCTGCACTAAAATAATGGCATAGGTTAAACAAATATTTATAATAGTTGTAGACGCGTGCAACGTAACATCAGCCATACGCAAAACTTTCACTTAAATAATGGTGGTATATACCATTCACGGTTTCTTCGGATTTTTTGAAACAAACCTTTGAAAAATCACCCTAGGAGTAACATGTCAACCTTTTTTTTTAACAACTTGTATACCACAAATATATAACACTGTAATTAACTTTAAAGTATTGTATCCATGAATAAATGAATCATTAAGTTAGTATCCTCTATTACTTCTAATATTTATTTCGTATTCAATACGAATTAAAATAGAGATAGTAGCAATCTGTTAGCAACGGCAAGTAAGAAGTAGTTCACAGTTAAAATATTGTTTAACCTAGTTTTTTGGTACGCTATTTGTAAATTAAACGTTGCCTGTTAAAATCCTTAAATTTTTTGGTAGCACTGATGGAAACATATTTCATTGTTACAGTTACAAATATCAGCGCAAATTACTGTGCATAGGCCCTACTGACATGGCGTTTTTTTTTTCGTTGGAAGAAGGAACTTGGATATGCGGAGCAGAGCTTGTCGCGCGCTCTCTCTCTCTCTCTTTCTCTCTTTCTCTCTATCTTGGGAAGTTTAGCACTGCTAATAGTATAGCTGAAAAGTATACATGTTTTAAATTTTAACATATATCATATTTATTTCAGCAAAAAATATTATTTTGAATTTTTTATTTAAAATTAAAACGAGATTATAATGTTTGGATACTTAAGTAGTACGTTTATGCCGATTCTGGCACAAGGGCTGAGGACTGTAGTGCCTGGCACCGTCCGCCATCTTGTTTCCGTCCACTGTCTTGTTTCCATCTGCCATCTTGGATGACATACAGCCACCGTCCGCCATCTTGGTAGCTGCGACTGGGCAGCCATATTAGTCGGTGCAGTCCGCCATATTCGTAGGCATCACAGCCACCCTATTACCTTCGTTCGACACCACCATATTGTTTCCAGTAGTTCCTTCATCGCCTGTTAGGAGTGCTGGTGTCGCTCTCGCACGGCCGCCATGTTGGTTCTAAAGTTGGCCGCTAGGAGCGCTGCTTTTTTATTTCGGAGCTTAAAATATTATCAGACTAGATCGAACTGACGGACCATGTGTCGACATGCAGACGCCTTAGACCACTAGGCTATCAGGATATGAGGTGGTACAAGGGTTTGAAATAAGTATATCAATTATAATGTGTGTGGGAAACGAATAAATATTTTTAAAAAATATTAGCTTTGTTGTAATTATGATTTCAGAATTACAATATATTAGTCATTTTTCTTAGCAAAATTTTTCTTATAATTATTATGAAATGATGTAGTTAAAAAATATAATATCTATTTTTTTTTATTTAGGTTGCTGGAGTTGAGTTTGCGAGCATGCATCCCCGCCGTCAAAGGTTATTCATTCAGGGAGCATGATGAGTTCTTTGTACGTCTGTGACGTTGTCAATCCTGTCCTCGTACCATGTCTCAACACACTGCAGAAATTCGAACTAGTATTGAAACTCCCGAGGTAAAGGGCATCATTTTAATTTGTGGAAAACAATAATTTAGCCCATAACATTGCAAGTAAGCAGTAATATTCTAAGTGCTTCAGCAGTTTTAACAGAAAGCAAGGTTCCATGCATACAAAGAAGAAACCAAACTTCCCGCACGATAACGTGCATTCCCATGTCGCTAGAGCAGCACAGCGTGCGCTACAAGTTGTACACATACAACCTTTGCCCGCTAGATCTTGAGACCTCAGGCCCATCGAGCATGTGTGGAACATGATGGCAACGACTATAGCCCAGCTACGCCAATAAGTAAAGCGAGCACGGGATACCGCACCCGAGACACATTTAATATTTATACGACAGGTCACTTGCCAGAATTGCTGCATGTGTGGCCATTCGGGATGGTTACACTCATTAAGGTGTGTGCTATATGTGTAGCATTGAATGTTCTGGACGTCCCACTGACTTGATGTTTTAATCAGTCCCACAAACTGAACCTTCTTGTGTACGAACTTTGGGGTGGATATGTGTGTTCTAGTGTTGTTACGAATGTTGGATTTACCACATTCGCGAATGCGAATGCGAATATTGGCTATTTCAATATGACACCCAAAGCATGTGCCCACGAACTCACATTTTGACCGCGCGTCGCGTTTAGGACCGGCCATGTTTAAACTGAAAGTAGCTGATACTGCACGAAGTAAAATAACCGTGATTGCTAGCTCATTAAATGAAGTTAGCTGCTAATAGATTTTTCGCAAAGATTTGTTTTGAGGTTACTAACATTTATTTCTTTAATATCTATAGAAACCATTGTTAAATTGTTATAAAGTGATAAGTGATTTTTCAACATAGATAAGTCGTATGTTAGCGAAGTTTGGACTTATTTTACAATATGAGATGCTGAAAATGTGAATTGCAAAATATGTAACAAACAATACTCGCGCAAAGGAATATCAACTAGTGCTATAAGAAATCACCTGTAAGGTATGCATAAAAATGAGTATTATGAATTTAAAAAACGGGAAAACGAAAAGCAGAATACTTCTACAACAAATTATTTGGTGTCCTCTTCGCGACAATGTACTAAAACCGACCTAAACCAGATGTATCCAGTGGGATAATAACAACGCCAAGTCTGTAGAAATTAACAATATAAAAAGCGAAATGATTGCTTTGGAGGACTTACCCTTTAGTTTTGTGGAATGCATTGGATTTGTCAGATTGATGAACCACCTATGTCCGTCGTATAATTTAAAAACTCGACAACATTTGACTTCATTTATATGCGAGAGTTTCTACAGAGAGGTAANATTTATATGCGAGAGTTTCTACAGAGAGGTAAAAGATAAAGATTTGGAATTAATCAAATCATTTGAAAGAATGGCGTTTACAACTGATTTCTGGTCTGATTCTTGTTCAGGAGTATCGTTGCTGAGGTTTTCATGTCACGACGTAACAAAATAAATTGAAAGAAAAATTATTGTGTTAAAAGCAGAGGTATTTAACGATGGCCGACATACTGGTGAAAATATAGCTATNAGAAAAATTATTGTGTTAAAAGCAGAGGTATTTAACGATGGCCGACATACTGGTGAAAATATAGCTATAAAACTTTAAACCATGTTGTCATTATGGGAAATACCCAAAGAAAAAGTGCAATGCATTGTTAGGGATGGTGGTACTAACATGAAAAAAGGTATTTCCTTGTTATTCATTAAATACATTGATTGTTTATCACACCAAATTCAACTAGTTGTCAATGAGGGGCTTAAGGCACAAGATTCCGTTATTGCAGTGATTACAAAATGTNATTCAACTAGTTGTCAATGAGGGGCTTAAGGCACAAGATTCCGTTATTGCAGTGATTACAAAATGTAAAAAGATGCCCACTCATTTTCACCACTCAAATATTGCTCAAGATGAACTTGCAGCTCTACAAGAAAGACTCAATACACCAAAGCTTAAGATTATACAAGAGTGTGTTACAAGATGGAATAGCAACTTTTATATGTTGGAGCGCATTTTGAAAAACAAGGATTCGTTGTGTCTTTACGCTTCCACAAATAACAACATTTCACAACTAACTTCCCAATAGTGGATAATTGTGGCAAAACTAATTACTTTGCTCAGGCCTTTTGAAGAAATTACAAAAGATCTAAGTGCAGCCAATATTTCCATATCTTCAGTAATTCCATTATTGGCCACCTTGGAAAAGGTAATTGATGAATTTGATGTGACACGATTCTTGTTCTAAAACAAGAATTAAGTCGTAGATTTTCTCATTTGGAAAATGACGTATTGTTTGCTACGGGTACTTTCATTGACCCGAGATACAAAGTGAAATTTTTCAAAAATGCTTCAACCAATGATTAAGTTGCGAAAACTATTTTAGAATCCATTGGAAACGATGAATCAAGCCTATCTTCTTGTTCAAATCCTAAGCGTGCCAGAATGACTAATCATGGGATTGAAACCTATAGATGCAGTGGCTATCTATCAGGGAAATCTACATCTTTAAGATACACCATGAAATTGCTGTTGGATTCCAGTGAAAGTGAAGAAGAAGGAGAAAATGAAAGTCCAAACCCTATAGAAGATTTAATTAAAAAAACCATCAATGAATACTTAATAGATAAATGTGTGGAAAATGATGTAGACCCACTTACATGGTGGAAGTTGAATAAGAAGAAATATGGTATTCTTTCTCCTATAGCCTGGCAATATTTAGTAACACCACCCACCAGTGTACATAGCGAAAGAGTTTTTAGTGGGACAGGCCTTCTGTACACACCCCACCGAAATAGGCTGCAAGAAGAAAAGGCATTAAAACTTTTATTTTTGAAGTTAAATATTCCTCTACTAAAATTTAATTACTAAGTGTTTTATGAAACTTACATAACTTACGTGAGTATATTTGGTAATTAAATTGTCACTTAATTACTATTATAGTTTATCTTTTATTGTTTTCAATTCAAGAAGAAATGTTAAATGGTTGTGTTAAAAATAATATAACCAAAGTTAAAATTAACATGTTAATTTGAAGAAGATAAATTTTTAAATTAGTAAGAATAAATGTTTTCGTTTCCTTTCTCAAAAAAGATATTGTTAACTTCATTTATAAGTAGTAGATTTAATATACAATATGATTAGATACAGAAATCTCTAGTAGATTTAATATTATTTAGATACCTATCAAGTTGCATTTGTGTTCTTACAAAAAATCTCATTTAATGTGGATTAGTTTAATTAAAAATGTGGTAACATATTTAGCTCCAATGTTTTGTGTTTAAGAAGTTCGAAATTTATTTTTGTTTTCATACAATTGATATTGTAGTTTGCATGTTTGGTAAATACCTACCTAAATTTAAATTTTCCTTAGATAAATAAGAATAAAAGATTATTTAAAGTGTCTGTATGTACCTAATGAGTAACATCAAAACTGTTCCCCAATTAAAACTTTTTTATTAAAATATAAATACCTAAATGAAAATATTATAAATCTTAGCAGTTGCATAGTTATTTCATAATTATTAACATTTTTTCATTGCCAAATACATTTGCTACATATTTGCATAATTGTTTGCGAATGCGAATGCGAATGCGAATATAAAAACATGCGAATATTCGTAACAACACTAGTGTGTTCCTACGGGTGTCCTTAAATGCATTTACACCGGTTTACATTAAGAGAGTATACTATAAAATACATAAATGTGTAGATGTTTTTGTAGTTTTGTTAATAAATTGGAAAATTGAATTTTAGTATTTTAATTTATTTCAACCTCTAAACCTTCACGCATTTGGCCACGCCCAGGAAGCTACAACATATAGTTATATTACATTAATAGGTGGAATTTCGTAAGGGAATTACATTGCTATAAATGTGTTTGTGAGAATTGATGTATAAAAAATCGACAAAGGAATATTTTTCTTGGTGCACGTCGTTTTTATGCAGAGAGAATCACAAGTGAAGAAAAATTTATGATATCCATGAATCCCTCTCGTTGAGAAAACATAGGCCAGCTCTTTAATTTTGCGGGAATTTGTTTTACCCAACAAGTGTCCCATACTTGTTTTGCAATAAGTATTAATATCTTTATTGCATATAACAAGAACACTTCTGTTTAGAGCCTTATATAACCATTTTTGCTAGAATATTGTTCACAATATTATGGGAAACTTTTCATGGCATGAAATTCAGACATAGTGTAGTGTCGATGGTATCCGTGTAGTGTCGCTGGTAGCCGTGTAGTGTCATTGGTAGCCGTGCAGTATCGCTGGTAGCAGTGTAGTGTCATTGATAGCCGTGTAGTGGCGCAGTGTATTGTCGTTGGTTATAGTGTAGTGTCGTTGGTATTAGTGTAGCTTAGCTTTGTAGTGTCGTTGGTCGCAGTGTACTATAGCTGTGTAGTGTTGTGCCATTGGCAGCCGTGTAGTGTCCCTTGTAGCAGTGTAGTGTCATGTATAGCCATGTAGTGGCGCAGTGTAGTGTAGTTGGTAGTTGTGTAGTGTAGCTGTGTAGTGTTGTTGGTCGCAGTGTTGCGTAACTGTGCTGTGTCATAGGTCGCAGTGTACTGTAGCTGTGTAGTTTCATTGGTCGCCGTGTTGTGTCGTCTAGATGAACTTCAAGTGGCGGCAATGTGTTAAAATATGTTTGTTGCAGCAGTACTGAAAACCAACTACATTTGATTGTGTTTACGGAAGCGCAGTTTATAAATCGATATTTTGTAATAAATTGCATGTTATAAAGTTGCACGCATGTAATCTGTGTGTAATGAATATGTTAAAATCCGCATTTAATAGTTTGTGCAATTGTCTTGCTAATTTCATGACTGAGTGTCTCACTTAAGAAACCAATTTACTTATTAGCAGTGAAATAGAAAAATACTTATGCACTTTCATAGAAATCAATTATTTATTGGTAAAAGTAGTCTACATTCATAATTAAAATGAAGAAACGACCCTAGTATTTAAATCATGGGGTTTGATCACAATAAAATTTTTCCAGGTCTCAGGAGTTTTCATGTACAAAACGCACATGGACGTCCTTCTTTAATTGTTTCAGATTTACTGTAATTTAAAGCACTTCTCAGCCACATTTTCATAATAGATCGACATGTATTGATTACTGCAATGGATTGCTACCAAGTCTTGTTCATGTTACCAACCTACAAGTTATAATACTTTTTTGTTGTGAAATGTATGCACGGATCCTTTTAGAATGGTGAATTTAATTAACACTAACAAAAAAAGAAAAATTTTCAGTTGAATACATATATATAATATTATATATAGAAGGATTTAAAAGCCCTGGCGTAAAGGATTCCCAGGATGTCTTTGGTGCCAGTTAATGACCTTAGAATGCCCGAGTGTTTAAGAGTGATGTGTCTGAGGCCCAATATGTCAGCTTATATTTTTATGACCTCTTGATGTCCTTGAAATTTACCCCATATACGAAAGTGTTCAAAATTCGAGAAAAAAGATTTTCAAATAAAAAATTTATTCTCATTTTTACCATTAAGTTAATCAAACTTTTAAAGTAAAATGTTGCATTTTCACATGTATTCCACACCGGAGTTCAATTCTTAAGTATGTTCGACCCTCTACGCCATTGCAAAGTAATGTATTTCACTAAGAGTTTGCAATTGTTTGGCAAGAGACACCTAAGACAGTTTTAGCAGCACAACCAACTTGCAACTTGTTTATCATCTTCAAAATCACTGTCTAGATGCTGCATTATTGCATTAACAGTTTTATTTCGACACCCTTTTGCTATAGAGTCACTGATAATGACTGTCGTGAGTTAAAAAAAATTATAAATGTAAAAAATTCTGAAAGTAATAAAAAGTTGATAAATTACGAGGTCTGACAAAACCACACGCAAAGGTGTCGCACCCAAAAATTGGAACAGTAAGTGACGAGGGATACTACAATACAAGCTGTACCAATACGGATAAATATGGCGTCGTGGTCAGGCCAGAATGTGGCCACTACCAGTAGTATTACGCGCATGGCAGAATATCACAAATGCAGTTGTGCAGCAAAATGATTTAATATCACGTAGAAGCCTATAAATATATTTTCAATAAATTAAGCACTAAATGGGTTTTGTACTTTGAAATCTACGTGTCATTGTGCACCATCCTATTTATTTTAGCAGCAACAAAATTTAGCCTTGGAAAGCATAAACTTAAAAGTTTTTTAAATCACAACAAACCTTACTTTGCAGTGCAGTGACGGCGGTAAAAACTTGGGGAGGTTTCAACTTCACCTGCCAGAGATGCTTCATCTACTTCCATGTCCAGATATGTACTGATAGATTGTATCAATCGTAAATTATTTTTCGAGGAAGTGTTACGGGGCAATTCTGCGGTGGACTGTTCCTAACACTGCAGAAGAAATTAGGCTTTACACACTCTAAGTATGAATCAGTGATATCAATCAGTGAAATAACTTTCACTGAAAAGCAGTGATAATCTACTACCGTCTGCCAAATCAAGGAAAATAACTGAGAACCAGTGACTAATGGCAGTGGAATTCTCGACATTCAGTGGGAATCAGAAATAAATCAGTGACATTTAGCCACCAAATTAATTAGTTATGAGGAACTGATTATCAGTCGCTCAATTGTCACTGTTTTCACTGATTTGGTTCAATTCTCACTGTTTCAGATTTAGAGTACATTGATGTTGGAAATATTTGTGCTATATTTTCATGCATTCTCTCTCATTTAGTCTCTAATGTTTTATAATAGTAATTATTAGCTAATGATCTAATAAGCTGTTTAATATTTGTTTAGATGTAGGTGCAGCTATTTGTAACTGCGAGTATGTAAATATTTATGTAGATGTTAACACATAATGATAGGCCTAGCTATATGTTAGTTCGTTTTTGGTAAGGGACTTAAACTGTTTATGTTTGAGTATAAAACTGCTTAAAGTAATTCTTCTTTGTATTTTTGTTAACAACTATTATTAATTTTGAAAATTCCTGCGCAATTCATATTTCTAAAATATATATTTTTTATTTTATTGACCTAGTGTATGGAAATATTTTTTTTTCGTTCAATTAATTTAAATTCAATATTCAAAATTTAAAACTTCTATGTGTAGTTAAACTGAAATGAAAGCATTCAACGTTAACATTACAAAAATATTATTTAAATCGTTATTTATTATAATATAGCCAATATTGAAATACAGCAATTTTCAAAGTAATAAGTTTAGTAAATTACAAATGAGCATTTTTTATCTTGAAATAAGTGGACATTGGTTAATTTTTACTGTAAATATTGTGTTCTTACTTGAATGAGAGATAAATGCTGCTCTGTCATTTTTCCAAATGCTGGTTTGGTCTCTTCTAGTAAACATTCACCTGCCTGTAAAAATATTTGTTTGTTAATAATTAAGACTTTTCTTACATATTTCAATCTTAAAACTAACTGCTTGCTAATACTACTTGACTACTATTAAGTAACATACGCTATCAGTACAATGTCCGACACGATACCAGCGTGTTTATTATTGTACACAATATAATTCTCCTATGTTACACTGCAGTGATTTGTCTGACGAAAATGTTAACATATTTAACATGATAATGCCGCATTTAGTTTATTTGAATACATTATATTGCTCCAATGGCCTGCAGTTTACTCCAAGACACCTTTACGTGAAAAAAAATAGACTTATAACAAAAATAAGGCACATTATCTCTGTCTCCTGCTTCATCCGAGCCTCTTCACTTCTCTACAAATGCATTGCCGTATTTAATTTTTATTCAGCTCTAAAATACAAAGTATTACAAAAATGCATTTGTTTCAATGTACAAAATAATGTTTGCAAAAGTGATTTGTGTTTTCTGCAAACAAAGCTGGCTTCATTCTTAAATATACTTACAAATTGAGATTATAAATGAAATTATTTTATTTTTATTAAAATATTTATGACATCAGGAAATGTATGTTTCTGTGACATTTTATATCAAACTAATATTCACAAATTAAATACCCGAAAATTTGGCGCAGAAGTCAGGACGTCTGGCTGCTGGAACAGAATTCTCAAGTTACATTGCAAACCCGATTAGGTCACGTCATGATCACTTTCACCCTTAGTTCCAGTACTGGGTGTGGTGGTATGCTTTTAACTCAATACTCTGAAGGGAACGACAAACCATCGTATGTATCGTCTGGCAAATTATTATAAGAGTTTTGCATATTTCATCTGGGCGACTTCATTTTTTTAACATTTTACATAAAATAATTTATTTAAAGTTTTATGAAAAGTACACAGGCATGTACTTCCATTCAGTTAAGAAATCCACAAAACTTGGATGCGGACTCCAAGTTTTTCTCAGCACTGTCTTTATTACATTTTTTATTAGGAATCGTTGAATAAATTTTCTGTAAATGTGTCACTACTCCAGACTTATGATATAGTGACAATATGTCAGTGCCCAAAACTCGATAATTAAGGCCTTAAACACGTAACAATCCAATACAGGCTTCTTTGAGAGTGCCTAATTTTTCTTGAAAGCGGTTCAAGACATCAAGAAATTGACGGACGATAAACTCGATGTTGTTTTCTATCCTTTTGATCTCACTGTTATTATGCACACGATAGCTAAAAACTATGGGGTCTGATAATAATATTGAACTTCGAAGGACTTGAATAAAGACCCGATGCTGATAGTCATGCCCTAGAGGGGTGTGGGGGAGGAACTTAGTGAGTTCTGCCACTAAGAATGCTAGTTTACACACAGAGTCAATATTTTCTGTAGACGTCAAGAATTTTATGGTTTAGTGGCATAACAATATTAAGAAATATGTGAAATAATTTTAAAAAAATGTAAAAATATCAGTAAGTACTTGAAGTGGAGCGACAAAAATAGGAATCGCGTTTCATGAAATGGAGATTGTAAATCCAATAAAATTTGTTTGCTAAAATCGCCCCCATTCATCGCTTAAGTAGTGGAAGCCACCCTACTATCGCAGGTAACTTTGGGACACTAGGGATTAATGAATAATTCGAGGCAAATTACTACTCACCATGGCAAAATGAAGACTAACGGTCCTCTTGTACGAACTCGCTCCGGTAAGCCGTTTTTGAGAAAACGGCACTCAAAATTTTGAAGGTGCGGTGTAACCCTACGGTGTTATTGAACACTACTACCACCCGCGCCGTACATGTGGCTGAGGAAAAATGCGAGGATGTAATCGGCGCATGCGTGTAGATGAGGTTGGCTGCTGGCAAGTTAAGTATGTGCCTGCAGCTGCTTGTGGAAGCATGGAACGATTTACGCGAATGGAGTTAGCCAATATGCACGGCAAACAGTGAAGCTGTACCGGCTGCACTATCCAGCGCGTCGTCGTCCATCTTGTGCGACACTTGCACGGCTCCATCAGAGATGGCGGAATGAAGGCTTAACAACAGTGACGTGGCTGAAAGCTGGAGCACCACAGACAAGGCGAACGGCACTATTTGACGAGGACGTGCCTCGCCATAGCACATACTACGTACACATGTGTCATATTTTCCTCCCATTTGCACTATGTTCCTTATTCTCTACGCTTGTCCTCCTACAAATTAACCAGTACTTACATCCGCATAGTGTAGCGCGGGTGACAGATGTGTTGACTTTTCTCACAGGGCTACATCACACCTCCGAAATTTTGAGTGGCATTTTCTCGAAAACGGTTTATTGGAGCGAGTTCAGACAAGAGAACAGTTTGTCTTCATTTTGCCATGGTGAGTAATAATTAGCCTCGAATTTTTCATTACCGCCTAGTGTTCTAAATTTACCTGCGAGAATATTGTGACTACCCCTAGCTAAGCAATAAAGTGGAACGATATAACCAACCACATTTTTATCAGATTTCCAATCTCTATTTCATGAAATACGATTCCGAGTTTTGTCGCTCCATCTCAAGTACTTCCAGATATTTTTACATTCATGCATTTCATACTTTGTTTTTCAATGCCACATACCACCCTTAAAATTCACTACACGTTAGCGTTTGCCAATGCATACCCCATCTTATTTTTCATAATGAATAACCTCCCGGAGATTGGAACATGAATTCCGTCAACGTTGTATAAAGCACATATAATGTTAAAGTGTTAGTGTTAACAAATTACTAGCTAAGGTTTCCCCAAACTCTTGTGTCACGCTAACACGAAGAACAAAATTTTTGTTACTATGACATTAACGCAATGTTTGACCAACCCCAGTTCACGCTGACATGACATTAACGTCTCTTGTTTCATGTTCATGTCTGTAGCCTCGCTGCGTTGTAAAATAGCGAATACTCTTCGATAACATCGTAAATTGTAACCACTATAATTTTAAAACAAATATTCAGAACTAAATGTATATTAGATAAGCTTTGAAGCACTTTGAAGCAGTTAACGTGAGCCAAATATGCATCTACATTTTAGGGCGTGAAATATTTCATCATAACGAAAGAGTACTGCAGTTTGATGATATATGTTGTAGAATAGCTACATCTTGAAACACAATAGTAGATCGTTTCCGAGATAACTTAATCACTTAAAAAAAAAAAAATATATATATATATACAATTTTTTATCAAAAATTACTCAAGTTTTATATTAACATTACACGTTTTTTCATAAAAATCACTTAATTTTTTATTTACTAAAAATATTTTTTAAAATCAAAATTACTCAATTTTCCATCAAAAATTAAATTTTCATAAAAATTACCCTTATTTTACAACATTAACATAAATTTACCAAAATTCATGCCAATTTTCTTCCGACTTTTTAATTAAAATTATTAAAAATTTTCGTCAAATATCAAAAAGTGATAGAGAGTAAAATCCCGTTTTTTCGCTAAATTAGCGAAATTCTACTCAAAAAACTGCTATATAACCAATTTTACATAACAAGTTAATAAATTTATAATTGAAAATCTTTTAGAGAAAAATATTTATCTTAAAAATAAATTATATATTATAAATCAAGACCACAATAGAGAACAATATTTAAACGGATAACAATACAGAGAAAACTTGTACTAAATGTAAAGAGACAAAGAAAATAAAAGAATTCAGAAAATGTTAGAAAAATATTGATCGTGTTGTAAAAAAATGTACTAATTTTCTACAACGCTTATATTACCAATATAAGAAGAAAAATAGAAAACAATAAAGTAGAAAACACTATAACAATTGAATAAAATACAGAAAAAAAATTGAATTAGATATAAAGATCAAAACTATAGATGAATTTAGGAAAAAGTTAGATAAATAAAAATCGTGCTATAAAAATTGTTGATTTGGACAAAGGTGTACATACAATGAGAAAAATAAAGTATACAAAAATTAATAATATTCTATTAGAGAAGCTGGGAAGAAAAAATTTACAATATGTAAAGAAATTAAAGATTTAAAATTATTTCTGAATATAAAAAAGCAAAATATAATCTCTCATATGAATGTAGAATTTGTGAAAATTAATACAAAAGACAATGGAGAAAAACTGTAATTATTAAGTACAAAGAAAAATTCAGTACCTAATTATATAAAATAATAAACTTTGTGGAATTGGTAAAAAATGTATTTACAGTGAATTTAATATCAGTCATTGACTTACATTCAATATTTTTTATAAAAAGTGTATGAAAATATTTATGAAATTATTTATGATATCCAGTGGGTGATGATTACTCCCACTGAATTTTTTAATATCTTTTAAATTTTTCAAAAATAATTAAAATTAAAATTTAAAAAATTATAAACAATTTTGGGAAAATATTTATAAAAAAGTAATAAAATTTAAATAAATTTTATATTTTAATATTTATAAAACTTTAATAAGCCCTAAAACAGGTCCACTCAAAAAGTAATGAAAAATATTTTAAAACTATTTATAAAAATACTAAATCACAAATAATTCAATATGAAGCATAGATTCACAATTTTTTATTTCCTTTAAACCTTTATAACAGATATAACATTTTTCATTCATAACTTAAATTGTTATTTTCGATTAGTTTAGCATTTCTGTCAAGTAAAATAATTTTAAAACGGTCATCTTAAACACAAATTGTTTTTTTTACCAAAATTTGTATTTATATATTATAGGTTTTATGATTTATATTTAATTAAAGCCTATAGTTTTATAAAATCAATTGAGTTAGTTAACATGTTGAAAATTCAATCCATTCATATAAATTAATTTTTTTTTTAAAATTAACAATTAATTTAAATAAATCGAATGTGTAAAAATGCAGCAAAGAAAAAGTTTTAAAGTATTTTCATACACATAAAAATTTAAAAATGAACATATTAAATAATGTATAACATGTTTCAACAAAACAAATACATAAGAAAAATTTAGAAAAAATGATTGGCGATGATTGTAGGAAAAAAATTTCTATACCTCATCTTGAAAAATGTAAACAAACCAATTAATATATGATTAAAAATACATAAAATACAACAAAAACAAATTAACATTGTCAAGAGAGTAATATAGTAATTTATTTCCACCACAGCCATATACAAGTGAAAAATATAATTATGTTTGTAGTTTATGTAGGAATAAATATGTAAGTAATATATAACATAAGAAAAAGCAAAATAAATACAATATTATCCCAATTGAATCTGTTAAAAGTCATGAAGAAATTGATTAAAATATAAATTTTGAAGATGATATTAATGTAAAAGATAATAATTATTATTTTAAAAAATAATTTAATATCTTTCAAAAAATTAAAAATTAACTATATAATAAATATTAGTTTTTAATTTATATAGAGAGCAAAATGGCAAATGCAAAACTGAGTGAAATATAAGCAAGAGAATTGAGAAAAATAGCTAAATATTTAAATATTAAAAATATATATAAGTTTAAGAAGAATAATTTATTAAAAACAATAAAAAAAAATTATAATAAAGTTAGTGAAATGAAAGTTGCAATACAAACTAAGATAAATGTCCATAAAAATAATCTTAACGATTTTAAAATTAAAGAAATATATACGATAGTTCAATATTTAAATAAAACAATTAACACAAATTAAAGATTAAAGATCTCATAATACTATTAAGAAAACAGTCAACAAAATTTTAAATACTAATGCTGGAATTAGTAAAGAATAAAAGTCAGATGAAAAATATAAAAAAAATATTTCCATTCTCTAAGAATGTATATATGTATATATATATATATATATACATAAATCCCAAACNTATATATATATATATATATACATAAATCCCAAACATTGAAAAATAACAATACTTATATTCTAAACAATGTCTTTAACAATATAATCCAGACATAAAAATCGAAATAATAATAATTTTTTAGAACCTTATCATGATGTTAATTCAACAAAACCAAAAGTGTAAAAAATAATTAATAATGTTATTAAAGAACACAAAACACTATAGGCTAATAATAAATAATAGGTAATTTTCACATGTCAAATAATAATCAATTACAAGAGTTTGCAATCCAATCTATTAACTATAAAATATCAAATGAAAAAGTTATTAAAATTTTTACAGAAAGTAAAAACATAAATACTAGTTTCAAAGAAGAGAATCTGGTTAGAATTATCTAATATTATTGGTTGGTAACTATATATTAATAAATATAATGCAATAAATGCTTCATTTATAGAGTTAACAATTAAAATTTAAATTAAGAAAGCTTATAAAAACATAAAAAAGATGATAAATGTTTTCAATATTTTATAAAATCAACATTTTATCCANAAATTAAGAAAGCTTATAAAAACATAAAAAAGATGATAAATGTTTTCAATATTTTATAAAATCAACATTTTATCCAGCATCACATCATGTTTATACACTTTCCAAGTACAAAAATATTACTTTAGATATTAATAATATTTTAGAAAATTTTGAAATACCAATGAAAATAAGTGTACACGAAGTTGATAAAATAGCTAATATTTGTATAAATATATATTCTTATGATGAAAAATATTTTATTTTTCCTTTACAGATAACAGAAGAGAAGAAGGATAAACACATAAATGTTTATAGTTTACTAATTATAATAATAATCATTATATTTCGGTTAAAGGTTTATCCAAATTAATTTCATCACAAAATAGCAAACATAGTAGAAAATCTCTCCCTTGTGATAGATCTTAAANAAAGGTTTATCCAAATTAATTTCATCACAAAATAGCAAACATAGTAGAAAATCTCTCCCTTGTGATAGATCTTAAATCATATATTATTCTTGAGCAAATTTTAATGAACACGACGAATATTGCTTAAAAAATCATGCAGTAAGAAAAGAAATGGCAAAATTAAATGAAAAATTATATTTTTTTAAATTATGATAGTTCCCTTTGGTATTTATGTTGATTTTGAATGTTTATCAAAAAAATATGAAAACATGTAAAACAAATCCACAAAAGTCTTATATAATAAAATATCAAAAACACAAAACCGAATTTTTTTCTTATATAACATTTTATAATTGTGATTATGTAAACATGTATAATATATTGGTTAAAATGCAGCATACATTTTTCTTGAAATGTTTATAAAAGAATCACAAGAAATTACAATATATTATGATGAGAATTTAAAATTGAAAAAAAATGACTCATAAAAATTATAGGAATTTAACTATGCAACCATATGTAAAATTTGCGAAGAGAAATTAGAAATTATAACTCAAAATCTAGAAATATATTTGTTAGATTTTAAAACTAAAATAGAATTTTATTCATTTCTTGCTACAGTACAAAATTTAAATTAAAAACAAACAGCTTTTTAAAAAAATCATATATAGAAATTTAAACATTGTAATGAAAATATTAAAATTAATTTAAAAAAGTTTTAAGATCATGACTGCTTAACTAGAAATTATAGAGGAACTGATCATTCATATTGTAATATAAATTATCATAATGCAACATTTTTACCAATATATGTTCATAATTTTTCAGGTTGTGATACTCATTTATTTATTAAAGAATTAGGAGAAAATAATGAAAATATTAATTTAATACTTTGTAATGAAGAAAAATGTATTTCGTCTTGTGAGAAAGTTAAAAATGGTAAGAATTATGATTTTTAGAGACTTTCACATCAATGAGTTTGAGTATAAATTACTTATCCAAAAAATTTAAAAAAGAAGAGTTTAGAGGAAGAGAAAAATATTTTAATTATTATAATTAGATTAAATAATAAAACAGGTGCTTATCTATATAAATATATGAATTCTGATGAAAAAAATAAAGAAATAGAATGACCAATAAAAGATAAATTGTATTCGAAATAAAATAAAACAGAAATAACTGATGAAGATTATACTCATCCAAAAAAAACGTGTGGAAAAAATCTAATATAAAATATTTACAAGGAACACACAATTATATAATAAATGTAATGTATTAATTTTATTTTATATATAAAAATTTTTTAGAGATGTATGTTTAATAACTTATAATTTAGAACCTTTTTGGTGTTATACAGCTTCTGTAATATCTTGGGATGAAATTTTCAAATTAACTAAAATATAATTATATTTATTAAATATTATGAAATTATATTATTTTTAGAAAAAGGTGGAAATTTGCAATGTTGTAAACGATATGTAGGTACATGAAAATAATAATAAATATTTAGAGTATTATGATGAATACAAATAATCAAATTATTTAATGTATTTTGATGCAATTGAATTATATGTTTGGGCAATGTCACAATATTTATGCTATGGCAATTTGAATGGATTAAAGGATTTAATATATATATATCACAACAAAATTGAAAATCCAATAAATGATTTCGACGAAGATACATATTAGAGTGATTACATAATTTCCACAAAGATTTCCCTTTAGCACCAGAAGCAAGAAAAAGTTTATTACAACTTTAGAAAATAAATAAAAATATGTTTTACATCATATACCTTTAAAATTGTGTTGAGAAAATTGTGTAATATAAAAAAAATGTAAAGTTTAAAATTTTATATATTACATAGGCTTTAAAAAGTATTTATCTTAATATGCAAATGAGAAAAAAGCAGCAAATGATTTTGAAAAAGATTTTTATAAATAATTGAATAATTCAGTTTATGGCAAGTAAACCTATAGAAAATATAAGAAAAAGATTAGATATAAAAATAGTTAATAATTTAGAAATGAAAATGTTTATCAAAACCTAATTATAAACACACAACAATATTTAATGAAAACTTGGCACCTGTCAATATGAATAAAACCAAAGTATTATTAAATATCTAAATATATTTTGTAATATCAATATTAGAAATTTTAAAAGAATTAATCTTTAATTTCTTATCATAAAATTATGAAACCAAAATAAAAATTATGTAGAATTATATTATCAAGGCACAGATTCTTTATTCTATAATATAAAAACAATGATTTTTTATTCAGGTATGAAAGAAACGATTAATGAATTTTACACTAACGATTATCGAAAATATAATGTATATATAATAAACCACAAATTAACAATAAAATTGTAGGTATAATGAAGGATGAAAATAATGGAAAAATAATGTCAGAATTTTCTGGATAAATATTAAAAATGTAGGCTATTAAAGTTGATAAAAATTATTTTAAAAATCTAAACGAGTCAAAATATTAGTTGTTTAATTGAAATTACATTTTATGGTAACAAATATTGTCTTTTCGAAGCAAAGAAAATGATTAGAAAAATTAATTTAATAACATATTATAAAAATTAAGTTTATACAGTTCAAACAAAAAAAATGGACAAAGTTACTTGGAGACTATAAAAAAATCACATCAGGTAATAAAATAGATGTTTTAACACANATTAGAAAAATTAATTTAATAACATATTATAAAAATTAAGTTTATACAGTTTAAACAAAAAAAATGGACAAAGTTACTTGGAGACTATAAAAAAATCACATCAGGTAATAAAATAGATGTTTTAACACACAGTAATAAAATAAAATAAAATGTGTAACATTAATTTATTATTTTTAGAAGTAACATATTTAAAATTATATATTTTTGAAAATATGTAGTATTTGTATAAATTTAGGTATCTTTATTATGGAAGTAATTAAAAATATAATCAGCTTTATTTTCAATATTGCTAAATATTAACACTTTATTCCATTTTTTCGTCTTCAGAAAATACATTAAAATCAGTTGTTTGGTCATCATCAAAATAAGTATCTTTTCGAAAAATATATTATAAAATTATTTACTGTTACAGATATATTATTTATATTTTAACAGTTGTCATTCTTGTTAAGTTTTGTGTTTCCTTACCTATATCGAATTTTCTATAAAATCTTGATAAAAATATTATTCTTCTTGATTAATAACTATAATATTTTGTAATAATGAATAATCAATTGTTTTTCTATTTATTTATGGGAATTTATTTATAAAAAAATTTTGTTTTGCTAGTTTGGATCGGTTATAATATTTTCTACGTCTTCATCTTTTTAAAACCAAAATAATATTTTCTCAATTCAGATTAAATTTCTTAATGTAAATTTATAGTTTTAATTTTTTTAATTAATTTTTTTTTCTTTTTAGTTATTTCCTTTTCTTAATATTTAAGTTCTTATTTTTAGTCGTTCTTTCTTTTTTCAATTTATAATTTTCTTATATTAGAGTCTTAATAATACTTAATAAATCATTGTGATTGTAAACTACTTTTTTGTCACATTCATTAATTTTTTTAATTCTTTCTAAATGTTTTTTTTAAATTTTATATGTCTCGCTAAGTTTTAAACTTGTACTCCACAATCAAAGTTAATATTTTTAGAAATAGAATTTTTTTAATGAAACAGGTTTTACGTGTTGGAAGAATATCTTGTTTATAATATTCGTCATTTTTTTCTAAGTATCAAATCTATCAAATTCGTATAATTTATTAAAAGTCAATTTTATTATAAATACTAAAACCACTCTAAATACTACAATTATCAAAATTATATTGTAGAAAATGGAGAAATGTAGAAGGTAAATATTTAAATCGTAAAATTATGTTTCAAAATGGTATTGAAAAATTATATTAATAGTTACCTATTAAAAAAAATGATTTTAAATGAAAACTTAAAATTACTATTTAAAGTTGATATATTTATAGTATAATTACCTAAATTATAAAGCACAAAATGTAGACATGTAGGTAGGTACATGATTTAATAATAAAATAAATTTTATATTGGTTTTGAAAATTACGTTACTTTCTAGCTATATGTATTTATATATGTACAAACAATAAGTATTAAAATAAAACTTCAAATTATTATTTTTAAATATATATATATATATATATATATATATATATTTGTGCTGTAATATAAAGATAGAATAATTAATTTTTCAGCTACCACATTTCTACATTTTCTACATTGTGCCCAAAATGGATCGAAATCTCACAGCTGGTACTACCCGGTCAATCATCCAGCGATCGTCACGACATTACAGAACGAGTATTCAAGCAGAAACCGAATGCGCTCAAGGACTTCATTGTGAAGTATCATGTCTTCGGAGAAGTGCGATGATGGATATACTATGTAGAGTGGCAGAAAAGAGGACTGTCTCATGTACATATTCTCCTGTGGATGGTCGAGAAAATAAGACCGGATGTAATTGACGCCATCATTTGCGCAGAAATTCCTGATCCGGAAACAGATCCAGAGTTGTATGAAGTTGTGAAGACGAATATGATTCATGGACTATGTGGCAATCACAACCGTGAATCACCGTGTATGATCGAAAACAAAAGCTCCAAACGTTATCCGCGTGCTTTGTTGGCTGATACAATCACAGGTAATGACGGTTACCCCGCTGTATCGTCGTCGCTCTGCAGAGGATAACGGCAAAACTATAATGTTGAAAGTCAAGAATAAAGACCTACTAGTCGACAACAGCTGGATATTTCCGTATTCGCCGCTGCTTTCCAAAACATTCAAAGCGCATTGCAATGTTGAGTACTGCAATTACAGTAGAATCCCGATAATTCGTATTGTCAAGGGACTGAATGTTAAATATGAATTATCGAGATATTCAAATTAGCGGGATTGCCAATAATCGGGAGCAAAAAATAAAAGCATATATAATAACGAGATTAATGCAAATTTGAATTAATACGTAATGATAAACGTGTGGCTACATATTACGTATACATATGTACTTTATATATAAATCAATAATTACATCATTACAAAACACATTAAAAATTTACGCTTAAAAAAAATCTGTAATTTTCTTTTGGGGCAAGTCTTGCAGACGGGTATTGTCGATGACTTTGTCAGGCATGTTCAAAGCAGAAAATACTTCATCGCCAATGTCTGATTTCGCTAAGAAATGGTGCACGTTGACGTATTGCTTAGCCACTTTAGGTGTAATTGTCGGCGCATCATCTTCATCACCTTCACCATCAATGTCCTGAGATGGAGCCCAAATTTTGTAATCAGTTATAATCCCCGCTACCGCTAGGCCATCGTCAAAATGGACGAAATCTTCAAACATTGAAGAATTTCCTTAATTTTGAGGAAGACGATTCCAATTCACAGGGCATTCTAAGTCTTGTCAGTAACTGCTGATGAAAGTTCCACCTTCTTGAGTCCACAAGCACGAAAACAGTTTTTTATTGTGCTTTCGCTAACACTTTGCCACGCCTTGTGAGCAATGTTCATGGCTGAAAATAAGGTGATTTTATGATCCTTCCCATCCTCGATGCTGTCAAGGAGTTGCATCACTACTTCCTTGTAGTAAAAGGGTTTGAACGTTTTAATTATGCCCTGGTCTAGAGACTGCAGCTTAGAAGTAGAGTTGGCAGGCAAAAACACAACATTAACATGACTGAGCGGTGGGGTATTGCTATGGGCCGTAAAATTATCCATGAAATGTAGAATTTTTCGCTGCCTTTTCTCCATATCAGCATTCACTGATCGTATCCATTCCTTGTCATCCACGCTTTTTTGTTTGCACGATAGGTCATCGGAAAATTTTTATGTTTTTAAAACATCTTGGCTTGGCTGATTTGCCTATAATGAGCGGTCTTAATTTCTCAGATCCATCCATGTTGGTGGCCAACAATATTGTTACACATTATTAATTTTTTTTTCCGCCATGACACTTTTCTTTCTTAAAACACATTGATCGGTCGGGGAGACACTTATAAAATAACCCCGTCTTATCGGCATTAAAAATGTTATTGGGCTCATAAGAATCGATTATTTCTCCCAATTCGTCTTTCCACTCAGAACAAACGTCGGCCGATACACTCGCACTTTCAACACTAAGCTTCTTAAATGTTATGCTGTGCCTTTTTTTAAACCTATCAAACCAACCATCACTCGCACGAAAGTCATTAATTCCCATTTTTTCTGCGAATACTTTTACTTTTTCTCTTCAAATGTTTCCTCCAACTGGTACACTCGAATTCTGTGCTTGCGCAAACCACTTTTTTAAATTATCTTCTAGTTATGGATATTCACCAGTCTTAAAGCGCAGACTTTGCTGTCCGATGTCTGAGAGACGATTTTGTCCTTGTTATTCAGAATTGATGTTATTGTGAAAGGAGGAACGTTATAACAATTGGACACATCAATTTATTTATCACCACCAGCCACGGCGTTAATGATTTCTTTTTTTTCTCTAATGGAAATACACTTATTAGCTCTTTTCGGAGGCATGGCTAAGACCGAACTGACTAACTTTTCACTCGTTCTGCTCCTTCCTACCCTCTCATAACCGTAGACCGGAGACAGCAAGGCGCCTCTTATTTCTGAGAATCACAGACACATCGCCTCACAGCCTACTCGGCGTCATTACCTGCAAGGCCAATCGTTGGATGTGTGTGGAATAAACCTTGAATTGCCATGTTTTTCCCATGGGCAGTTGTACGTGGCGTGCTGGAGAATAGGTAAACCATCGGCGCTATTCGTTTTCTCTCCGACACGGAAAGACAAAAATATCGTTCATCACCAAACTTTGCGATGAACGCATTACTTAATTTTTGTAAATGTTTGTATTATTAAAATATGGGTGCTATGCAACCTTGTCTCAAAATTAAACCCTTATTAAAATAATCTATCTATCTTCTATCTATATCTATTTTTGAATAAATTAACAGGTCAACGACTGTCGGGTCAGCTAGTTTAACATAAATTTAATCACCTTCTTTCAAAACCTTTTCAAATATATATTGATCATGATAATTAGTTTTAAAAGTCACGTATTAATAAAAATTGCCTCTTACTTCTTCATCATTAATATCTTTAAAAATATGTATTAATATATTATAACATAAAACTATGAATTTTGAATAATTCTGTTGACCTATTTATTGTATATCCTTTTACAAATAATTTTTTTGTATCACTTATTCTTACAATATCACCAATTTTATACTTTGGTTCAGTGGCGATAATAATCTTCTCTGAATTTTTCAATATTTTTAATCATTTTCAGCAGATAAATTTTAATCAGCTAAATTTTAAAAATTTTTTTTAAATATTTTAGTGCATAATATTTATCTACTGGATTTTTAAATATTTTGTTAATTATTCTTATTAACATCTATAGGTTTCTTATTAGTAGTTCTATGGTTAGGATTATTATATTATTTAATTACTTCATATTAAATTAACACCCAATTTATAATTTCCATTCAAAGCAAATTTTTTCCAAATTTTAGTTTTTAAAGTTCTATTAAATCTTTCAACGCCAGCTTTAAGTAATTCTTTAGAATTGTAATTTAAATTTCAGAATCATTAGCTGTATGTAAAATTTAAGGATATCTATTTTTGAATATTGATTCAATAGCTTGAATAATATTTTAATAAGTATTATCTTTAACTGGCATAGCAAAATTATAGCTAGATAAATATCGATAATTGTTAAAATATATTTATTTCCCTTGCCAATTTTTAAAATGCCATTAAAATTTCTGGAATTTTTTTTTCTATTAAATGAGCTTGCCTTAAATCGTCAATTCCATATGAAATAACTTTTGTTCCAGGAAATTTTTTCTAACTGGTTTATATAATTCATTAATTATTCCTTCAATAATGTCCAACTTGTGCTTTTTTTAAATGCAAATTTTTTTGATCTACATATTGATCATATATTTTTTTGTATTTTTATTTTATTTTTGTATTCTCAATTGTTAAATTATTATTTTTAGTTACTTATTTACTCTTTAAACACCATGTGGTATCCATTTATATAAAACAATATTTTTATATATATTTATAAACTATAAACCTACAAATATTAATTTCAAAAGTTTTAGTAATTGTAATTCTATTAACTAATTTAAAAGTAATTTCGTCATCATTTTTTATATGAAATGTATTTGAAAATATATATCATAGCCTCTCCTGAAAATTCTTCAAATTGAAGAATCATATAATACATATATATATATATATATATTAATTCTCAAAACTGTACAATCCAATAAAAATGTAAAAATAACATAATCCAGCATGTCATTTTAAATTTTGATTAGATTTTGCAAAAGTTAATTTAATAGATATAATTATGGTTTGTATTATATATGATAGAATATATTCTTAATTTACAGCATCATTTGGAGCAATGGGATTTGCAATATTTGTTAGTCTGTTGTTTAATTACCATAATTTTGATTTAAAAATTTTTTTTGTAAAATAATGAATTGCCATAATTATCCATTTATATAATATTATTTCATTTTACTTCACTTATTACAATTAATATATTACATTACTAATATGCCTATATAATTAAATTATATTATTATTTTTTAACTAATTCGTTTATCAATGCTATGAATACATTGATCATTTAAATAAACAACCTCTGCTTTAAATTTAATAATGTTATAATCAACTGTCTTTACGTCTAAACCACAATGATTAATTTTAGTTAATACATAAATAAGCTCTTTATTCTTAACATAATTTAATTCAGATTTTAGAACAAGTTCATTTTTAGAATTATCGAAATTTTTATTTGTAACAGAATCATTCAACTCAGATTTTAAAGCACCATATTTTTTAAAATGATCAATTTTTAAGTTTGTAATTGTATCACAATGATTAATAAGAGATGTATTATAATATTTCAACTCAGTTTTGAAAGCAACTTTATAAAATTTTTTTAATGTAATAATTTAATTAGTTTTGAGAGCTTCATAAATCTTAAAATTATAAAAAAAAATTTTATATAATAATTCAACTCAGTTTTTAAAGCTACATAATTTTTGAATTCTCATATGTGTAATATGTAATATAAATACTTAATTCATATTTAAAACTTACATCATTACATATTTGTAATTTTTAATGTAATTTTATAATTCAGTTTTCAAACAACACAATTTTTTAAATTATCAAATTTGTTATGTTTAACATATTAAGTCAAACTAGATTTATGATGAATGATTCTTAATTAGAATGCAATTGACTTAATATAGCTTTAATTACATAAGGAATAATAATCTCATTTAAATTATAAAATTCCAATTTTAATTCATATTCTGGTTTTCTAGATAATTTTTAAGTCGTTCTTAAATATCATCACATTTTTCTTTTTTAACATATTCATAAAAATTTATATTTGTAATACACTTATGATTCTATCGCCTATTTTAAAATATCTATCCCAAAAACTGATTAATGGATTGCCGAAACAATCTGTAATTTAAAAATAGCGAAATATATTAAAATAATTATATCCTTTAGAAAATAAATATTATAATATTCAACATAAGTGAACATACATAACAGAATCAAAATGAAGTATTCTAAAATTATTATAATAAATTAGAATATTATTAAATTCATTAATTAATTCTGTAGGAATATTTCAACCTAAATGAATCGAAATAATAAATATTATTAATTTTATAATAACAAACCAAATATATACTAGAACTTGATGATAATCTAAATTTACAATTGCACATTAATTTTTATTAACTATATTTTATACTTCATCAACCTTACTAATATTTCAAAAAAATTTTATGTTCAAATTTTTTTACATAATTTTGAAATCAATGTTTGATAATGGAATGATTTAAAACTTTTTGGAATATCTTGTTTTTTTCTTTGCTACAATTCCTTCACCTTTTTTTGTTTCATTTTCATTTCCATAGCTAAATTATGTTCTTCTAATTCCTGTTTATTTTTTCTATTTTTTCCCACCAATTTTAAAGCTGATTCTGTTTTTTCTTTCTATACTGTTTTTTGTTATTGTAATGGAAATGTTATTATAAAACCTTTTTCATCTAACATATATATTATTTTCAGATTGAGTTTTAGTGAAATATTTATCCACATATAATTATTTTAATTAACTAATAAGAATATGAAAAGTCATATTTTTTATCTTCATCTATGAATAAAAAAATTACAGAGATATTTTAAATTTTTAATTGATAGAAAAACTAGTATTTTTATAACAAATTATATATATATAAATCTATTAATTTAATCAATTTTCAAGTATAACTGTAGGTGTAACTTTAAATTTTTAAAATTAGACCTCGCCAAATGCTATGTTAAAAAAAATTAACATATTTAATTCTCCAACATTATTTTCTTTTAGGTAACATAGTTCCAGAAACAATAGCTGAATAAATTTTTTCACCAATTTGTGTATTTCTATCTAACATTATGTCTTTAGCTCAATGTAATATATTATTAGCTTCATGTTTAGATTTCAAATATTTATAATCTTAATGAGAAATATCATAATTTTTACTTAAATAATTAAATTTAATATTTCGTTTCTCATTTCTTTCTAATATTACATCCAATTTTGTAAAATGACCACAATAATTACCTCTAGGTAACTTTATTGCTGGTAAATTTAAATTATTTCACGCCCAATTAATTATTCCATTTCCATGATGTTTAGGATTCCAAAAAGAATAAAGAATAACATTTAAAACTCTTATTAGTTAAGGAATTTCTTTAGGATCGTTATCAAAAAAATCAGAAAATTTATTACTCAACATATTCATAATACTAACATTTCTTCATATTATTTCCGTAATTTTCATCACCATGAATAACTAATAATTTATCAATTAATTTTTTATATTAGTCATGTTTGGTATATAATTATATTTTTAAAATTCTTTCACAATATTTTGGTATTTTTCGTGAATATAATTTTTCTGGTGTACTTGGTTCTGACCAAGATGATGGTCTTTTAGTATATTTTTCATAAATTGGTTTAATTATATTATTACATTTCCAACTTTTATAAGAATTAATTTTTTTATTTGGGTCATAATTTTGATATAACAAATTTGTATCTAAAGCTATTTGTGTATAATTATCATAGTTTTCATTAGCATATATAGTTTTTTTAATTTCTTGGTACTAATTATTTGTTAACAAATTAACAAGTGTATGTGTTACATAACATTATTAATTTTTAACAAACAATTATTATTTATATTTGCTTGTGTATCACAAGTCAGAAATATTAATTTTTTTATCTTATTCCTCTTATACCAAATTTATAATTAATACCATAAATTTTTTGAGAAATTCCTTTACCAAGAAGGCTATATTCTAGATATTGTATCTTGTTCATTAATATTAAATATTTTTTTCAAATGATGTTTTTTTTTTGTTTTTTTGTGGATAGTTAAAATTTTTTACTGCAATAGGAACCAAATGTGATATTAAATTTTTATTTTCTTTAGTTACTTCTTCAACATTTTTACCAATATCTTTTAATTCGTTAATTAAATGTATTTCTTTCATACTACTTTTTCTATATTCAACCGCTTCGGTTTTTTTTAATTTGTAAATGGTATTATGAGTTATTTAACTTTAGATTTTTGTTTTCCTGGATATTTAATTTTTTTAATTATACGTAATATTTTTTTTTACTAGATAAATGACCTTTCAACCTATCGAAATTTTTAGAGACAAACATTTCTACCAACAGATCAAACAAAGAAAATGTTTAATATTTATAACAATAGAATCGATTAGATTTAAATATTAGTGATGGATTTTCTTTTCCAAATAATGCATTTGTTTATGAAATATTCAGTTTACAAAAAGGTGACACTGCTAGTTATTATGTTGAAAACGATAATACTGATGTAACTTACATTTCTCTAGAGTTGAAATTTTAATTTATGGACAAATTATTGAAGCTATTGATAATCGTGGTTTAACAACTATAATAAATACTATTGTTAGTTCGCCATCAGAAATATTTAATTTAGAAATGAGTGGTTTTGAAAATAATTATCATGCAAAAAATTATATTCATACTAATAAAACACACTAAACTATTTCTCCATCAAAATATTTGTTTGGTTTCCTTAGATATAATAATAAAATATATATTAAAGGTTGTTATGAAATAACATTTTTTAGAAATCCATCTGGTAAAAATTATTTACTTATTTATCAAAATAAAAAATCTGATGGAACTGTTGATGAAAGTTATGCTGATTCAGGAACAGTTGTAACTCAAATATTAGAAATTATGTGGTCAGTTGTAGAATATAAAGGAAATACAGCAAATTCTTTAAAAGAAAAATTTATAAGATTCGAACAACACATATTAGTTTTAATTATTGCCAATTTTTAGAAAACCTTCCTCAAGACAGAAGAAAAATTAATTTTTATATAAAATATAAATTTCATAATTTACAATTCGATGTGCCTGATTTTATAATAGCTGGTTTTCAAATTAATGTAAGAGATTATAATGAACATAATATTCATGCTTCTATGTTTCATCATTGTGATGTGAGGAAAATTTTTGTCATAAATGAAGGAAATAAAAATGTTCCTAAATAAAATTGGAATTTAGATTTTCATGCTGGACTTTTCCATAAAATGTATTTAGCATATCACGATTTTAGAAATAATGAAACAAAAACTACTACAAATTATATAAATAATGAGCTTTATTATACCAACAACTTTAAATCCTGACATTGTATTGTAAATATTATTATTTCATATAAAATCATTATATATAATTGATTGTACTTATCGAAAGTCAACAATGGTTAACTATAAATCAAATATCAAAATTAGTCTTGATTATAATAAAAATGTTCTAGCAAATACAATATGAAATGTTACATTGATTAGTCAAAGAAATCTTACTTATGATAGATTAATAGAAAAATTNTAAATCTTACTTATGATAGATTGATAGAAAAATTACAGAAGATATATACATTTTTCTATTAATAATTTTATTAAGAATTTGTTGTAAATATTGTTTATATTTTTATTGAATGGTTATCAACACCTATTATTTCAAATATTATATCAATATGATTACAATTAAGAAAATTACAAGTTAATTATACCCGAAGTTGTATAATTATATATATTATTAAAGGAACACGTTTATGAATCAATAAAATGTGTTCATAGCTTTATAAATATGCAAAGATCTATTCGTAAAATTTTCATTTTAATAAAAAAAATGTTTTTCTATGTAAAATGAATTAAACGAAAATTTTGAACACACTTAATAATATTAATAAAACAAAATTTTGAATTGGAGTCTCGTCGATTAAAAATATTGATTGTATTTGTAATTTAAATCGTTATCGACCATTTGTTGAGTTAGATAATACATTTAAAGTGATTTTGCCATAAAGATATAGTAAAATTATTTCAAAAAAATTAGAATTTATAATGGATGGCATTATGTAGGGAATATAATGGCAAAGTTAAAATTGATATATAAAGATTCAAGCAAGAAATAAACAATTATTATGTTTTATTTTGATAGTAAAAAAAATAATGAAAATTGGTAATTTTTTAACAATACAATCTATTTTTATCTAACCATTTTCTGAATGCATCTACTTTCTTTGTCTCTTTTTATTTAGTACAAGTTTTTTTCGGTATTCTTATCCATTTTAATATTGTTCTCCATTATGGTCTTGATTTATTACACATAATTTTTATTACATGAAATATTTTTCTAGACCAGATTTTCAATTAAAAAATATAAATTTTTTATGAAAATTTAGTATGAAGCAGTTTTTGAGTATAATTTGACTTATTTACCACAAATACGGAATTTTACTTTATGCCCCTTTTTCTGATTTGACGAATTTTTAAATAAATTTTTACTTATTAGTGGGAAGAAAATTGCCATGAATGTTGGTTAATTTCTGTTATGTGATTTTGATGAAAAGTTAAAATTTTTTTGAAAAATTAAGTAATATTGAGAAAAATATGATTTTTAAATATAACTTAAATGATTTTGATGAAAAATGTGTAATATTGATCAAACAAATGGAGCGCTTTTTAATGAAAAATGGTATACTTACTTCCTAAAAAAAAAAGTGGTTTAGCTATTTCATAAACTATCTACTAAAAGTAACAAAATCAAATTTGGAGTTGTTAGGTCGCCTGACTTTGTGAATTGAAGTTTGTCATACATACAGTAGGTGGGTTCGTTTCTCTCCAACACCTAAAAATTTTATAGGTAATAATATTTTTCTGACAAAATAATTGTAATTAATTAATTTTCTCTGGGATTCTTGTTTTTAAGCAAAAGAAAAAATAGAAAACTGATAACACAAGTGTTAACATTATTTGAACACAAATTTGTTTTGCCGCAGCATAAACATCACGTTAATGTTGACAGTACAGTAAGGAGGTAACATTGTTACAANAACTATCTACTAAAAGTAACAAAATCAAATTTGGAGTTGTTAGGTCGCCTGACTTTGTGAATTGAAGTTTGTCATGCATACAGTAGGTGGGTTCGTTTCTCTCCAACACCTTAAAATTTTATAGGTAATAATATTTTTCTGACAAAATAATTGTAATTAATTAATTTTCTCTGGGATTCTTGTTTTTAAGCAAAAGAAAAAATAGAAAACTGATAACACAAGTGTTAACATTATTTAAACACAAATTTGTTTTGCCGCAGCATAAACATCACGTTAATGTTGACAGTACAGTAAGGAGGTAACATTGTTACAAAATAACTTCATATTAAGTTAATTTTAAAAGCATTAACAGTGCATATATTACATCAACAAAACCTTTGTTACTGATGGCTCACAGAAAACAAAATATTACTGTATTTGTAACATTAACACTTTTGGCATAATATCAGACTTATCTGCGTGCTTTTATTTAAACGTAAAAAAATCTGTTTTAATCTAAATTATTCTTGTGAGAGTATTCACAACTAAGCGGAGTATGACTTTGGAAATGTCGATGTCCACCTCTGCACCTGCCTTGGCTGCAAAACAGCTGTCTAGTTAATGTTGTCTTCACTGCTCAGTAGTGCGAATTCTAAGTGGTTTTGCTTCTAGAGGTAATAACTTAAACATCCTGTTTGCTGTGCATAGCAGGATTAAACCACCCAAGTACAAGTTCCTTTGGAAATCATAGTCGACGAAACACTTTAAGTGCTTGGAGTAGAGGTGGCTCATATTTTGTTCCTGTCAACGAGGTTTTCAACAAGGCCAGACCTGAGAACAACGTAGGTCAGTTACCAGGGTTATAAATGGGCACTGCCATGTCAGTCGAGTAACAAATGTGGAGTTAACCATGTTAACTCCAGCCAACACGAACGAGCGACTCCACTCCTAGCTGTCTATGGGATTGAGAGCTGAAGAAACGTATACGTCACTTACAAACTACGACGAGATGTTTCAGTACCAGTCAGTGCTTCATTGTACCTTTAAGATATTTCGATGATGAAACGTGGTACGATAACAAAAAGGAATTTGGAAATTAAAACTAAAGACTTTTTTCTTTGTTAAAAATATAAACGTCTCAATATGGAAACAGTCATGTATATACGATGTATATAAAAAGGGTATATTTTAAGAGTATTCCTTGGGTAAATAATAACAGTTCTAATATATATGAGACTGAATATATTTGATTTCGGACTTCAGAGTATGCAAGGGTTTTTTCGCCAAGTCTGCTTAAGCTTCATTTCATAAAATGTGCTAGATATTATACAATCACCTGTACACATGCTTAGTTTCAGTACACATACTTAGTTATTGGTAATAAAGAAGCAACTTATCTAAATAAGTACTCAACATTTCTTATCTTGATTCGTTTAATCTCCTGATCTATAGTTACATATTCATGATATACTCTGCTGAAAACTCATGGTAGTATGTGTGTTTGTGACTAGTTACTAAGAAAAACATATTAAGAATGCAAGTTCGGTTGACTAACCTACATGAATAGCCACGCGGAGAAAACACTCTTTAACTAAGTGTTTCTTAACCCATGCATATAATTTGTATATTTTTCCCAGTGAAAGAGCACAACCTTACAACGTTTTACACTTATTTAAAAGTATAAATTGTATATATAATTACTCTATACTTTTATTATATTTCTACTTAAAATTATTCATACACATTAGCATTGGTGCGTATTTTTGTTTTCCTTTTGTTGGGCGATGTTTTTCGCATTTCGAAGAAGCTAATTTAAATAATAAATTAGTGAGGATATACTCATATTTAGAAGTGTTAAAATTTTAGGAAAACAGTAATTTTCTCATTGGGACTATTGAGATAATAGCTTTAACTATATTGTATCTCTGGTGTTTTTATGCCTCATCTTCGGATTTCTCATTATTATTTGAGCAAGGTGATCTCTAACATTGATGAATTGATTTAGTGAAATGGGTCAACTGGTGGCCGATGCCCGTCTGGGTTGTGACGTTATTTATGATAATGGACATAACTGAAGTGCTGTATTTTATGGATTGTAGTAGTGAAAATATTTGCATTTACTGGTCATGAAAAATGGAACAAGGAATCAGGTGATCACCAGAGATCAGGTGAAAATAATATTTTATTAAATGATGACCGATTTTGAGCACAGTGACCATGATCTGAGCATGATCATTGTGAACATATGTGAGCTTGTTGAACGATGGGTATTTCTGGAAGTGGAGAGTACAATGTGCTGGTTAGGAATTCTGTATATGATCAGTTACTCTAAAAAGGTGTGATCAGTTTCTAATTCAGATCATGAGATTCGCGTGTCGCGAACCTTAGAATTGCAAGCAGGCATTGAACGCATAGATCACATCAGTTTGATATTAAAGTGTATTTTTCTTATCTTTACATACCTCGTTGGCAAAATTAACACTATATAGACAGCTTTATAGAAAAAAATCAGGCAAAAGTGCCACTGCAATAAATATTTTCCAATAATTATTTTAACATAATATTCAAGTACTATCTATTGGTACATTTGTTCTTTTTTCGGACATAATTGGTAAACTAAGTTTCATTGACTAATTACAATAAAATATATATCAGAGAGGAGAACAATTAAAATCCCAAAGCACATTTTGTTGGTGTCGTAACTTTAAGAATAGTTCAATTATTTACTGCGCAGTAGTTGTCACGAGATAACAACATCTCCAATCTTTCTTGCATAAATGCACAATATGTCCGGAATGGTTGTATATTGTATAAATATATTGCATCATATTAGTGGAAATTGTAATTTATTGTTTTATAATCACCGCAATTTAAAAACATTGTGTATAAGTACTTGCTTATTTCTAAGATTCATATTAACAATGCGTGCAATACAAGTGATGTTTTAAAAACCATACTGGTTAATTACTTAGGGAATCCTTAACCAGAGAGATAAACTTGTTTAATGCTTTCTGTATTTTGTGTAAGGAAATCCACCATTTGGTTTACATCATCGATAATGTAAAGGGAACACCAATAAAAATTATTTAAGGTTAAATATAATGAAAGACAGTAGCCTCGTTAATAATTACGAAAGAAGTATTTATTGTTTAGTCTTACTATTAACCACGCCCATTAACGTTGAACATAAAAATAAGTGCTTTCAATAGATCATTACATCTCCGTTACAAAACTACTGTTAGCTTGATTTAAATGTTTTATTTTATTGTGTTCTTGTGGGTTTGATGTGGTACAACTCTATGGATGTCCCGCTCCTTCTGTACAGAAAATAACAACGGTTCTTAACAGAACTTTCGGTGGTCGTTGGATCGGTCGGTCTGGAAACACAAAGTGACTTGCCCGTTCCCCAGTCTTAACGCCTATGGAGTTTTATGTGTGGAGGAACATTAAAGAAACAGGTCTACGAAGACCCACCGACGCTTCCGAAGTAATGAAAGGCCGTATAACACTAGCATGATCTGCGATGTGTCCAGATGAAATTCTACGCGCGGTATTGTCGGCACAAGGGCACCTAATATCATAATGTAATAACAAAGGAAGCATAGTCTGAGGCTGGCGTTTGTTTAAACAAACGTCAGCTACAGGACGGCTACAGTCGCTACAGGACGGCGCTACGTCGGCCCATTGTTCCGTGCGGCGGCGTAGTTGGCTTCGTCACTGACCTTCAGCGATCTTGAATGACTGGCTATTATCATCGTATTTTTTACATCTTTATCCGTAGTGTCGAGAGGTGTTATTAAAAATTATCATTCCTTTTAAAGAAACGAAGTTGACCTTTGTATCTTCTTTTCCCTTCCACATATCGGGAAATTATCACTTTCGAGTTTTTAGCGCCTTGAACCGAAGGAATTTTTCTCTGAAACCTTTTCTTCTACCACTCAAGGTATCAGTGTTATTCTGGTGGCCTGCCTTAGGTGTCTCACACTGTATATATTGTAGTAATAACCGAGTTATTTACTCCTGAATTTCAAAAGTACATGTTTTCACTGTATTGTTAGTTTGAAAATGGAAGATGCAACATTTTATTGTAAACTTAACATAATATCACTGGAAATAGTTCACGTCATAAATTATGATTGAGTTAATTGACGAATTCTCCAACACAAAAAGATAAAACGGGATGTTTACGTAGCGTTGCACGAGTTAATTATTTATGCTTTATTAACTCATTATATATCCTTTTAATTGACTGAAGTGCCATATTTACAGAACGATTTTATTTTGTTCATTTATTGTTTTTTATTGTTAGCTTATTTATTATACAATATTCAAATCATCAAACCGTGTAGGTTAACACAAGTTAACACAACCATTTACTTACCTTCCTCTGAACGAAACAAGTTTGCGACACTATTCCTCTGTGTTTTTGTGTACGTCTGTTCATCTCTGAAAGACGACCCTGGCCAAACCGATTCCCGAAAATTAACGTTTGAAATGTTGACTTAATATCGCAAATATAACTTCATAAATGGCCTGTTATTTTTTTACAAACACCACCTGCGCTTAAACCCTTAGCAATATGTATTGAACAGCCGAACAAAATTATTTTGAGCAAATTTAAATTAAGTCTATATTCGATTTTTACAACATACAGGCAGGTAGGTCTTCACGTCTTGTCGACAGCGAGGTCATTACAGACGGAGCAAGTTTCTCAGAGAAGCAAGAACGGGGAAGTAATCTGCAATTGTCTGTATGAATGTACCCTCCCAGCATTCCCCTGGAGGGCATTTGTGTAACACTGGACTACACGAAATCAGGATGGCCGGGACCGGGATACGAAGAAAGGTTCTCCCGAATGTGACTCCGAATGTTTGCCACAACGCCACCTCGCACACGTCACAGAGTTTAGCGCAGGAAAGGTAGAGGCGATAGGACCTAGTACTACTGATTACCCGACCAGTATTTACCGACGTAGCAATTATTGACTGACACATGTCGCAGATTAGTTTAAGTTTTCACTCGCTCTACCACGTCACCGCTTAGTGTGTGACAATATAGAGTACGAGGAAACGCGGATGCAAGTATGTCCATAATTCATTTCATTCCATTCAATCAAGACTAAATATTTCAGTGATGATTTGTATACCAGACCATATAAGATAAAAATTCGAGGTTTCTATAAAATTTCATGTTTAATACTTCCCCGAATAAAATAAATATGGTTTGACAGGATAAGATTAAAAACCATTTGATTGGAGCTGGAAGACTCAAAGTTATACTGGGAGCACACCTAACTAAACCGCGATTAGTTATCATACTTGTCTATTGTCATTACCTCCTTGAAACAAACCCCTGATCCTTTATTTCCACCCTAAATGCGAAACTAATCCCTAGGAAAAGTATTAAAAAATAAAAAAATTATATTGAATGTACCAAACCTCTGATAAATGACATGCGTGAAGATTGCAAGTGCAGACATTTGTATGATTACGGAGTTTGAGGTGGCCGCACATTCTATTCAATTCAATATTTTGGTTAATCAGTACTGGCCAGGTTCATAAACTATATGGGTTACCATTCCCTCTCCCCGAAAAACCGGAGATGATTTCAAATAAAAACAAGACGTTACTGATGTAACTAATGAGCCTACTTTCTTCAACATGGGTACAATTAATGTTTAGATAATTTCTTAAAAGCTGAGTTGAAAGGAAGGGCTTGACTTCTCTTTGAAAGCAATAACTTTAGATCCGGAAAACCTCGCTCATAGTGCGAGGTTTTCCGGGTTCAAGTCCCGGGTAAGGCATGTATGTATTTGTAACTGTCTAACTACTGTTGCATAAGTCTCTGGTTTCATTTCTCGGATTCGGAGCATCAATTTCGGATTTAATCAGTCTAACGTTTCGAATGATAGTATTTACTAACCTAAAATATTAACAGGGCCCTTATTTTGAAAATGAGTGACTTGGCAACATAAAACACGTATGTTTACACGGGTTACCGTAGCGCTACTTATGAGAAGAATTTGATGGAAATCGGTTGTTTGGTCCCTGTGATATGACATGAAATCTTTATTTTCTTTTTTGATGCTATCGTACAAAATTGCCAGAAAAAGAGGCTCTATATACCATGCTTCCAATATATATACTGTCTACATACAAATTTTGGTTGAATTTCGGTAATTTGTTTTATATATGTGTCAAACTTACATAGATGATTTATGAATCTGCCATTTTGAACATCGTTGTCTGACCCGTTTCAATCATGAAATTTTACACGGCCATCTGTAACATTTGGTGAGCAAAATTTGGTAGAAATTTATTTGAAATATTCCCATGTAACATTTGGCTGGAATCGGTTGATTGGTCCTTGAGACATGGCATAAATCTGCCATGATTTTTATGTGGCAAAAAAATTATGTAGTACCAATTTCGATGATATTATAGTGCCAAATACTAAGTTAAGTTAAAAAGGATTACATAGTTTCGTAGATATCGGCCACAAAACTAAAATTATTTAATAGCCGCCATTCTGAAAATAAGTGTGTCCTACTTTTAAAAATACATGTATTATTATGACCTACCATATTACAACATCTTCGCCAAATTTTGTAAGAATGGGTTGTTTGTTTTCCGAGAAACCAGATAAAATGATAAATTTTTATTGGTAGAGCTATCTTACAAAATGGCAGAGAAATGAGTATATGCATAATCATATTTTATTGTTGTAATAGGTACTGCCATCATAAACAGTTAAGCTGGAATTTGTTTAGTTAAAATAAAATACTGAGCTGAAATATTTATATAGCCAACATTTTGAAAATAAGTGCCTGACATAAATAAAATATGCAATTTAAAACCACCTGCTGCAGTACTATTTGTTTCCCAAATTTGGAAGGAGTCTGTCAATGGTTTCCCGAGATCTGACAAAAAAAAATTTTATTGAAACGTACAGAATATGATCTACGTACAGAGAGTTGATAAATTTAATACATACTGTGAGCATACCAATTTTTGTTCAAATCAGTTCAATGGTTCACGAGATATGACATATCGCCGAAAATTATAAAATGGACTTGGCGTCTATTTTAAAGTAAGTTTTGAAAGTAAGTTTCTGACGTGGTCGAAAACTATAAAAGTTATATGTCCATACTAAGTATTATGTGTGTACCAAGTTTGCGAAATTCGGTTGAAGCGTTTAAAAATTGAAAAGGTGGGACACACACGCACAGAAACAGACACACATATGCACACACACATACACACACAAACAGACAGGAAAGTGATCTCATAAGTATTTCATTCCTTCGGAAAGTGGTCTAAAAATCTATCCACAATTAAAAAACTGTCAATTTCACTTACGTGAGTTATCATATTATCTTTAATATTCTTGGACGGTTTCAAAACTGATTTCAAAGTTGAAATTAAAGACATTAAAAAAAAATAATTTTTAAATTCAAACATTAGCCATTTATTTCTGATGAGCTAACCTCTGTTCTATAAACCCCNTAATATTTTTACATTCATTGAAAGATTTGTCATTAATTATTCACAAACTTTCATAAAATCTTAAAAAAAAAAAAAAATTCTCATCTACAATTCTCTATAAATTTTGAAACACAAAAAAAAACAATAATTTTTTTTACTATATAACCCCATATTTTACTATGTAACCCCATACATATTCCAACAACATAAATAAAATATGTCAAACTTAGATATTCTCTACAATCGAGATACTTGCCTCAAGCTATGCGCTGGCCGTCTCTGCCAGATCGGTCACTACGCACACTATGCTCAATGCGGCATTTCCAGAACAGTCTCTCTTAACATTACATGTTCTAGAACCTTCTTGCGCCACTTCTGGAATATTCTGTTATAACACCTCACGCTCCAGGAACTTCTTGATCATTTCCGATGAATCACGAAGCAATGGTGTCAAAAGGTGTTCGGCAGGAGGGGAATGTCGGGGAAGGCGACGCAACCACCTGTCGATTCGGCGAGCGGTCATTTCATGCCTTCCATTATCTGCAGCAAACATGACTCGCTACGCCTCATAACGTAAAACTGGTTCTTGAAAACACAAATGGAGACTAAATATAAATGGCACCTCGTTACACTGGTAGCCGGTGTGTTCTTTCCCAAGTTGTCCTTTGACCAACGTGGGCGAGAACACGTGAAACTCCGTCACAACTATTCTTATTAAATACTATTCAAGAATTGGAAAATTGTACACCATCTTAAATGTTTTATACCAGATATTTAGATATTTGAAACATTTGAAGTTATGTACTTCCCCGTCATGCATTTGGATTATTATTGACAACNCTTCCCCGTCATGCATTTGGATTATTATTGACAACTAACCTTTAAGACATTTTGATGAAACTAATTATGATATGTTTGGTTTCAGATACATTTCTGCCATGAAATTATGTTCTAAATAGTCCTACGATTAGATTTCCCCCATTNACTAACCTTTAAGACATTTTGATGAAACTAATTATGATATGTTTGGTTTCAGATACATTTCTGCCATGAAATTATGATCTAAATAGTCCTACGATTAGATTTCCCCCATTTTTTGTTAATGTTTCAGTCTCCTTCAAAAGTTCTCGACAGGCAGGAATAAATATTTCTTGACCCATTTGTTGTTAACACGGGAATTTTAAAAAGCGGCTTTTGGGAAACCACATATTTTCCCTTGAATTTGCAGAAGAATGATGAACTATGCTGAGTGACAACTTGTCTGCAGTTTTCTGATGTATGGATCTCGGACTGGGTCTGTAGCAATTATTATTGTCTTTTGTTAAGAATAATGATACATGTTTAATAATTTTGAGTACACTAAAATTTAAATGGAATGATGCAATAGAGAAAGTAGAATTATAAAAACCTTACAATATCAGTTAAAAATCTTAGAAAAAAAATAGAATGACGTTTAATTTTGGCGCTTAAATAACAGAGCATCCAATAACTTCGAAAATATGAAATATACAAATATTTATACCGTTTTAATTACCGTTGTGATTTCTATATACATAGGACATTTAAGGTTGAAGAGATTTATAATATATTTTAATAAAATGAATGTTGGATTAAACTGGTTGGGGAACACAACATACACAAGACATAAATTATTTTATTCCCAATAACAAACATAACTCTCGTATATAGTTTGTTGTGCGTTATCGAAAACCCGGAACATGGCATAAAAATGGAAACAATAAAAATAAAATTAAAACATGTTGTCAACAGATGTCTAAATAACACAGATACAATTTTAAAAAGACTTAAACGCGAGGTCTTGTACGCCGGGGGGGTTGAAATGTCAAAGGCCACGTCCACTGTGTTTTCCCACGCGCAAAAATTCCGGGCGACCCGCTGAGAGTCTAACCTGGTTCGCCTTGATGAGAGGCGAGTAGTCTGGCTACTGTGCCACTGCGGCCCCCATCCGACAAAGCAATTAAACCCCTATTCATGAGATAAACAAGACAGAAACACCACAACGAGTATTCAAACGAACGACCAGCGACGACAGATTATACGTATCCTACTTCTATTATAAATGCGAAAGCCTGTGTTTGTGTATGTGTGTGTGCATGTTTGTTAACACTCAGCTCCATAACGGCTTAACGGATTTTGATGCAATTTAATATGTAGCTACTTTAGGTCCTGGAATAGGACAAAGGATACTATTTATCCCGGAAAATTGTACGGTTCCTGTGGAATAAAAAACAAAACCTAATTCTGCAACGGCCGGGAACGTGACCGAAACATTTTTTTTCCTCTGGTGTCAGAGTTTATCAGGCCGTCCAAGGACCTCTGAAATGGCTAAACGACTGCTATCAATCGATAACAACCGGGACAGAATATTTAACATTCCCTCCGAATCCCGGAAGCGCTCAGATGTTATGCCACTAAACGGTCACCCATCCAAATGTGTGCCGCTGGGAACGTTGCTTGACTTTGGTGATCGATTAAGATTCCTCAGCCAAGCGCAAAAAGTAGTACCTAGGTACACTTATTTCTAAAGCTACAACTTGATGAAACTCACGTTTTGATTTTCATACATCGAAAGCAGAAATGTGTTAACTACGCGATAGTTGCACATATATACTCCAAAAACAATACCCTACTTGTTGGCTATCGGGTAAAAAATATTTCCTTCCTTTTGGGTTGCCGTAATCAGTTAAAAACCTAGGCCAATATAGTATAAATTTATCAATCTGTTTTCACATAAATGAGTTGTCTTTTCCCAATATATTTATAAGTGTATCACTGTAAAACTCAATTGTACCCGGGCGAAGCCAGGCCGGTTTGCTAATTGTATATATGCAGACAACGCTGGGTTACACAATTAAAGCTTTGTTCAAAATGAGAAACGAGTACGTGTTGAACAAGTGCGTTTTAAAATGAAGGTAGTTAGCTAGCCCTTATTGTACGGTTCACAGTCGTCTAGTACGAGTCATATAGGAAGCGACCCCAACTTGCAGACCTGTAGGAACACGCGACATTTTTTTTCCGATCGTGTGCATGAGAAGTCTCAGCCAATAGGATCGTTTGAGAAACAAACAAAAGACAATTTACATTGTCTGATATTCTGATATTCTTTAACGCAGTTAAACCGTGTATATTTTTAGTGCAGTATAATTATTTATTGTGAACATTCAGTTCAATTGATAATGAACGCTAACGGACTCAGTTATTCTTCCGAGTCTTTTAACGACGGTTTAGACGGACGTGAAATGAGGTTTCTGTTTGCTGAAGAACAGTACAGCGATGGTTTACTCATATCAGCTGTTGAGTGATATCATCATTTATACAACCGAAAATTTAAAGATTTTCGGCATTATAATTGGAAAGAGAATTCGCATTAAGAGTTTGGAAATGTAATAATTATGAAGCATACATACAAAAATTTCTTTGCTGGAAATTGCTCAGTGGATTTCGATTAGGTTTAATGTACAAAAATAAACATTTCTGTTTTGTCTGCGTCCATTATTTTTTACCACTTTCTTTGTATATCAAATGTTTGTCCAATAGAATACAGTTGAAAAATTATATAATTCCCCCTTCCCCTTCCCAAAGTACATAGAAATTTAACCACCTAAGTACTTCACAAAATAGAATCTAAAAAACCTAATCCCGCCAAGGTATTAAAGTCAGGTTCGACTATGACTGGCTGAACGAGAACAAGTACGTGAACATCGTGAACCTCAGTTATTATCCTTCACACGTACATGTTATTATGCACTCGTTCAACACATACTCGTTTTTCATTGTGAAACAAGCTTAAGGAAACCCGAACACGGGAGAAGAAAAACACGAAACTCATGTTCAGGCACAAACAAAGTCCTAGGTACTACAACAGATTTGTCAACTGTGACGTGCAAAAAATCCTTGCAGTGTCGCGTGTCCTAATTAGCCGTTCGTTATAAAATTTACCCACAATACAAAAAAAGTTCTTAAAAGAGCCTATAGATACGCTCTGCGTGTTAATGCATTAGCTTTTAGGCTTAAATATTTTTACGAGTTATGACATATTTATTTAGCGTGTTCGATTGTTAAATATGTAAGTGGAATGTATTTGAAATATTTTAATTCACTTAAGCCGTAGAAATACCTATTACGATCATTACTTTAGGGCCAATCTTCTTACCTAACGCATTGGAAAGTTACATTAAAATACTTTGCTATATTTTAAAACGACTCCTGAAATTTTGGCAAAGACTTATTACAAAATACGTAATTAAAAATTAGTAAAAACTCCATACGCTACGGAGTTTGAAAAAAATTTACTGTGCCAGTGAAAGATGCACTGACATGCAACAAGATTGAAGCAAATCGTTTATTCGCTTATCCACAGATTAACAAGGTTAAGTAATATGAAATGTGAAATTATGAAGAAGAAAAACTACACACTATTTTAAAAAATATACACACTTGCGCTACTATTAATGAAAGCAATTTTTTTAAGATTGTAATTATCGTATTTTCAAATTCATCATTATGTTAGTTTTTAACATTTGTTCAATGTATTTCACACTAATAATTTAATGTTTACACTCAGTGTCGTGGAAATCTGCAATATTATGAAAACTAAACAACATGCTGTTTACTAGGTAATCGCTTCTTGTTGCATAAACTGAAGTATTGAGAAGCATATCCTTTGCGCCCACGAATTCACAACGACCTAAGTTCAGATGCCAGCAGATGCGGTCTAATTACGAAGTGAAAGAGGGGCGACCGGCACGGACATTAACGGCTTAGATTGAACGTCCTCTAATTGACAGCAATTAGAATTATATGAACTGACGAGATCCTTCACCGTATCGTCCGTCTCTTTGTATATAATCCTCGTTGCAAATATATGTTAACATTTTACATCTAATGCTACATGCCAGCGCGCTAACGTAAACCAGTTTATAACGGCTGTATTTTGGTCGTTTAGACAGGCAACAATTTAACAAATATTATCTTAATTTTTCACACTATTTTTACAAAAAAAAATACTCAATGGATTATTATTAAGTACGTCACTGATTACTAAAAATTAGCAAAATAAATTTTATTTCGTATGACAAAACAGCGAAATCAAAGATTTAATGAGTATGAATAAAATAAATTGATAAAGAATTAAACTCTTTCCTCTGTCTGTCTGTAGACTGTAACTAAACAATAAGATACTTAACCTAAACCATCCCACCCCAATAAAATTCTAATTATGTAAGGACTAATTTATTATAAAGATTAAAGAAAAAATTAATATTAAAACTAAAATAATAAAACGGTTAATAAATAAATCACCTCTTATATAATCCTTTCTATAATAAATAATTAAAGAAGAGATAAACAAAACAAATCCCATACAAATAAAAGATACCCAATAAAATAATAAAGTTATTAACAATTGAGAGAGAGAGAGAGAGAGAGAGAGAGAGTGTGTGTGTATGTATTAGTTCCCCTATCATATATATGCGGGTAAAACTAAATGCATTTCATATCTCTCGGCTTTAAGCTGCTGCAACCTGTTATAGGGTGGTAGAACTACTTCACTGTGCTCACGTGATGTCTAATGTTCAGTCTGATTAGCGACGCTTGTTAACCAGTTGTGTGAACGATTGCTTAATTTTTGCGTTTGGAAATTACATGTAGGCGAGTTTTTTCAAGTTGTCAAACAGTGTTTTGAATTTTATTAACAATGCTTATCATTATTTAAGGTAAAGTATATGAGGCAACAATAATATTCGTATGAGTTTACACTTCCATTATCATCATGTTGGGTTAGGAAAATGTTCATTTTCCTATATGGCGAGTCAGGTGTTTTGAAACAGTAGGTATTTAATAATACCCGACAACAAGATAAGTATTCCATATTGACCACCTTCTTAATACAAAACAAACATAGGATATTAATATTTTAACAAATTAACATAAAACCAAAACTCGTTTAGTGAAATTTTGTTATAAATTTGAACGAATACAAAGTTTCAATCCCCAAACATCATAATAATTAAATTATTACAAAATTGTTGTTGAAAATTATTGTATGTAACCAATATTTCATAATTGTTCTTCATAACGACGTAAAATGAGATACAATTCTTTCTGTTTTACTTGCAGAGATGCCTAATAAGAAGAAGAAAATCGAACTAAGAAAAGGAAGCTATGTAAGACGGATCAAATGGCAACAGCAACACGTAGCTGCTGTTCGGGAGAAGTTAGAGTATATCTAGGCATTTCAAATGTTTCACTCTTTCGTTTAGCCAACAGCACGGAGTCAGACGTCAAAAAAAGCTGCAGCTACTGTGACGTTTATGACGTCACATGACAGTATTTTCAATACTTCATGTGATTGTTTATCAGTTTTAAATAATTATCTGTATGTTAAAGCGTGACGCGTAATTTTAGCCTACTTTCCGAAGGAAAGAAAGGCTTATGAGATCAATGTCCTGTATGTGTGTCTGTGTGTGTGCGCGTGTGCGTCTCTGCGTGTGCGTGCCCCCACCCCCATTTTTTCATTCTTTGATCACATCAACAGAATTTCACCAAACTCGGTACACATATAGTTCCTAGTTAGAACACCTGACTGTTATAGTATTTGATCAAGCTGGGCAATTACTTTCAAAATGTAAGCATTTCTTAAAATTTGGGATGATATGTCATATCTCGAGAACCATTCAACCAATTTAAGCCAAATGCTGTTTTCTCGCAAAGCATCGAGTAATCATTGAATTTTTAGATGGATATTGATGTTGGTCCGCCATTTGAAAAGTTAGTGCCAAATGAAATAAGTTATATTTCTCATATGTTGAAAACTATGAAACCAATTCTCTCCCAATTTGAAACGTCAGTAAAACTATGATAGACCAAGTAAACATATGTGATATNAGCATCGAGTAATCATTGAATTTTTAGATGGATATTGATGTTGGTCCGCCATTTGAAAAGTTAGTGCCAAATGAAAAAAGTTATATTTCTCATATGTTGAAAACTATGAAACCAATTCTCTCCCAATTTGAAACGTCAGTAAAACTATGATAGACCAAGTAAACATATGTGATTTAAATAGATTAGGTACTTATTTTCAAAATGGCTGTCATACAAATATTTTAGGTTTATTTGGTATACACAGAGGTGACCAAAATCATGGGAGAGCAATATGCAAAAATACAGATGGCAGTAGTATCGCGTACAAAATGTATAAATGGGCACTGCATTAGTTGGGCTTTCATTTGCAGTCAAGTGATTCATGTGAAAAAGTTTCTGACCTGATTATGACCGCACGATGGGAATTAACATACTTTGAACGCGGAATGTAGTTGGAGCTAGACGCATGGGACATTCCATTTCGGAAATTTTTGTGAATTCAACATTCCAAGATCCACTGTGTCAAGAGTGTGCCGAGAATACCTAACCTAATTTCAGGCATAACCTCCAGCCATGGACAATGCAGTCGCCGACCACCTGCACTTAATGACCGAGACCAACGACGTGTGCGCTGAATGGTCAGTGTTAACAGACAAGCAACACTGCGTGAAATAACAGCAGGATCAATGTGGGACGTACGACGGACGTGTCCGTTAGAACATTGCGGCGAACTTTGGCTGTACTGGGCTATGCCAGCAGAAGACCGACTCGAGTGTCTTTACTAACAGCACGACATCGCCTGCATCGCCTCTCCTGGGCTTGTGACCATATCGGTTGGACCCTAGACGACTGGAAAACCGTGGCTTGGTGAGATGAGTCCCGATTTCAGTTGGTAAGAGCTGATGGTAGGGTTCGAGTGTGGCGCAGACCCCACGTATCCATGTACCCAAGTTGTCAACAAGGAATTGTGCAAGCTGGTGGCGGCTCCATAATGGTGTGGGCTTTTTTTACATGGAATGGACTGGGTCCTCTGGTCCAACTGAACCGATCATCGACTATAAAGGGTTATGTTCAGCTACTTGGAGACCACTTGCAGCCGTTCATGGACTTCAAGTACCCAAACAATGGTGGAATTTCTATGGATGACAATGCGCCATGTCACTGGGCCACAACTGTTCGCGATTGGTTTGAAGAACATTCTGGACAATTGCAGCGAATGATTTGGCAACCAAGATCGCCCGACATGAATCCCATCGAACATTTATCGGACATAATCGAGAAGTCAGTTCGTGCACAAACTCCTGCACTGGCAACACTTTCGCAACTATGGACGTCTATAGATGCAGCAATGCTGAATATTTCTGCCGGGTACTTCCAACGACTTGTTTTGTCCATGCCACGTCGAGTTGCTGCACTTGGCCGGGCAAAAGGAGGTCCGACACGATATTAGGAGGTATCCCGTAATTTTTGTCGCCTCAGTGTATCTACCATACCATTCTAAATATTATATACTACAAGTAACCATTACACGCATAACATATTCTAACACAATAATCACTTCTGCAGGTAATTTTGTAAGATAGCACCATACGAATCAATAAAGTTTTTATATCATATCTTGGTAACCTATGAACAGATTCCTACCAAAGTCCGTAAACAAGTAGTTCTGACGCAAGTGATGTTAAGTGATATTTTTTAAGCATGTAAGACACTTATTTTCAAAATGGTGGCCATATTGCCATTTTAGCTTACAATGCTATGTCGTGGAAATAATGTAATAAAATCCAACATAACTTTGTACGCTGGCAGTAGATATTACTACTATCAATTTTATCACAAGAAGCCTCTTTTGTACAATAGTCTTTAAGATAGCACCATTCATAAAATAAAGATTTTATGTCATATCCCAGGAAACAATTTACCAATTCTTATAAAATTTGGCAAACAAGTAGTACTGTGAAATATGGTGAAAAATTGCATGTTTTCAGTACGTCAGATACTTATTTTCAAAATGCGGACATGTGGCTATTTTAGCTACATATCCAATATCGTTGAAACAATGTAATCATTTTCAACTTATCATTCTATTTTGGCTGTAGATGTTACAGCGATCAACTGTAACTATACATACCATCTTTTTTCCGTCAGTTTGTGTGATTGTGTGCGAATATATACAAGTTTTGCCATATCACGGGAAAAATTTGACCGATTCCTCTCAAATTAAGCAAACGGGTAATAGTGAGTCAGATGATGTTATGTGGTATATTGTTGGAACCATATAATATATTCCAACATAACTTTGTATGCTGGCAGTATATATTACAACTATCAGATGTATGTACATAAAGTATCTTTTGTCCTCCATTTTATAAGATAGTGTCATGCAAATAAAAAAATATTTATGCCACATCTTGGTAAATATTTGACAGATTCGTACCAAATTGGGCAAACAAATGGTACTGCAGCTGATGGTGTAGACTGATATGGTTTAAGTAGGCCAGGCACTTATTTTCGAAATGGTGGCTATAAAATTAATTCAGTTCACTTTATTTTACTAACGAAACTAACTTCAATTTAACTTTGTATGCTGGCAGTACTTATTACGACCATCATATTTGTCTATACAGAGTGGCATTTCTCTGCCATTTTTAAAGATAGATCCACCAATAAAATATAAAGTTTTTATCTTATATCTCGGGAAACAATCAACCCATTCTTAATATATTCTTTGTAGATGCTGTACTGTGGTAGGCCATATTAATAAATGCTTTTCTTAATTATCACGCACTTATTTTCTGAATGATGGCTATAAGATAATTTTAGTCTTTTTGTGCGAATATTTTTCCATATTTCTGGAACAGTTCTACTAATTTTTACTAAATTATGGACACTATAAATGCTACATAAGTCTATGTAAACTTTCTTGATTTACGGGGCCAGAAAACGATGTTCAAAACGGCGTCTTCGTTAAAAATTTAGGCAAGTGTGCCACATATATTAAAAACAAATTAACCAACATTTGAACGTCGACACTATATATAATAAGCATCGAATACAGAGCCTCGTTTTCGGCAGTTTTGTAAGATAGCACGAAATATGAAAAAAATGGTTTTATGCCATATCTCGGGGGAAAATCAACAGATTTTTAACAGAATTCTTCACACGAATAGCGCTACGGTAGGCTATGCAAATTTGCAAGTTTTAAGTGGCTCAGTCACTTATTTTCAAAATGACAGTCCTCTAAATATTTTAAGTTAGTAAACTCTATCTTTCCAAACATTATACTGATTAAATCCGAATTTGAGGCTCAGAATCCGTCCTCCGTAATGCAGTTAATTGCAGAGTAGCTTATTGTACGAGGTTTTCTGCGTGCAACTCCCTTGTAATGTGTGTATCTGTAATCATCTCACTACTGTAGCATAAGTTTCTGGTTTTATTTCTAATGATATTGTTTTCAAAGGGAAATCAAGTCATACTTACCAACTCAGTTCTTAAGAATTTATATAAAAATTAATTGCGCCCATATTGAGGAAAGTAGGCTCATTAGTTATATCGGCAACTTCCTGTAAAATCCTGACATGGGTCTAAGGAATACGACGAGACAGGCGATATCTTGATTTTCACACTAGACCAGTCCAGTAATGTGCCTTGACTACAATAATTCCAGTAAATAATTGAACGCAAGGTATCAGCGTGGCCGTTGAAATACTCCGGATGAGTGCGACCGGTGACAACTGTCAAGACAGATGTCAATAGACAGGCGTGCAACGCTGCTGCTAATGATATCATAATTCAACTCCGAGACTTCGGCGAACATCGATGGGGACTGTGCAGTGTAATTTGCTTATTTTGTATGGGGTTTAGGAACATATGCACAAACTGAGTAGAATTGTTGACTACAGCACAGACACACCTGTTTCGTCTAGGATTGAAAACTCCGCTGCTTGACACTTTACGAATGGAAACTGGTAGCCTGGTCTGACGATTCACATTTCCCACCAATTCGGGCAGACACAACACTAAGCTTGCGGAGAAAACTCCATGAATCTACGTTCCCTGCACGCCAGGAAAGAACTCGTGAAAGTGGCTCCAAAATGGTATGGGATGCATTCAGCTGGGACCCGTCTTTTAGCTTTTATATATACAAACGTCTGTAAATGTTTGCAATTAATGGGCATTTAATATCATACTGCACAATTTCGTCTCCTCAGTTATTCGCGATGAGTACGACCTCGTTGAGCAGTAAATTACTCCACCACACATAACCAGAGCCACCATATTATGGTTAGTGGAATGCGCCTCCAAGTTTAAAGCCGTATAATATTCCGCTAGTTTCGTTGATATAAACGTTTTCGTGCATATCTGGTATGCCCATCAATGCGCTGTGGAAAGCACAAATATTCCATTTCAAAATAATGCAGAATTTTCCACCATTTTTTGTGAGGTATGGTGTTCACTGGCAACATTCTTCTTCGTAAACATCACGGCATCCATGCCCCGTCACGTTTATGGAATTTTACAATCCAGAAGAAAAGGTACATGACATTAGACGTGCATACAAGTTTTTCTCGCTCTTAAATGTAATTCTGTTCCATTCCATATTTATGGAACCACTGAAATGATTTACTTAAAAGCGTGTTCCAGCAGCAATTAATAAGATAATTCATACCTTTTATTATTAAACATTTACTTCTCTTTTGTGAACAATTTGTGTCGGGGTGCTGCTCCTGCATGTTTGGTAACAGGTAGTCTACTACCCCCTAGTAGAACAAAATATTTCTATGTTTTATCTTCCAAGTCTCTGTTAGGGCTTGAAATATGTTTAAATGCGTCTAGCTTCTTTACTATCAAAAATGTTTACTGATCTTAAAAAAAATAGCATTATGAGCAATTAAAATAACCACTTAAAATAGAAAACAGAATGGCTGACAAATTATCTGCATGTAACTAGGAGACTGATATATCTAAAACAATAATTAGAATGAATGAAAATGTGCTGAATATATCTGCTACCATTCCAGACACGAGATATATAACTGTATAGGAAGTAATACTGAAATATGAAAATACTTGGGCAAAAGAACAGAATCTCACAACAAATTAATATTTAAGTAAGATAACTAAACTCCACTGATATTCCCTGGGAAAAAAAATATTATTATCATTTTTGTAATTAATCAGAGCATCAAGATTTGCTGTTTCCGAATAAAATAGGTTTTTTTAATTTATTATACGAATTCTTAGGTAAACAATATTTCTTAGTAATAATCAACAATTGGCAAAGAATGAACCTACAGCCATAAAGAGTTGCGTTCGTCAAAGACTTTCTCAAAAATTCACTTTAATCGCAATGAAATTAATTTAATAATATAAATAATCAAGAAGTTACTTATAATAAGCCTACTTTCCTCTACACGGGTGCAAATATATTTTAGTATAATTCTTAAAAGCTTAGATGGCAGGAAGGCGTTAACGTCTCATTGACAGCAATATCATTAGAGATGAAACCAGAAACATGTGAAACAATACCAATACAATAAAAATACACGAGTGACTTACCTGGGATTCGAATTCAGAAAAACTCGTAAAATTAAGCTAGCGTGCAATTAACTGCAATATGGAGGTAGGATTCGGAGCATAAGCTTCGGTTATTATTTGTCTAATATTTTGAATGATAGGGTTCACTTACCTAAAATATTTATACGGGGATCATTTCGAAAATAACTGTCTGAGCCACTCAAACACATATGTTTACATGGCCTACGGTAATGCCACTTGTGAGATATATTTTGTGGAAATCGGTTGATTATCTCCGAGATATGGCATAAAAACTGAATTTTTTTTAACAGAGGTATAATATAAATATTGCCTAAAAGGATTTTATGTATAGGCCATTAATTATATTTACCATCAGGATAAAAAGTTTGATTGCATTTGGTTAAATTGCTAAATAAGTATACCAAACATAGCTAAATATTTATGTGGTCGCCATTTAGAAAATCAATGTCTGGCCTTATTAAATCATCTAACTTTACGTGACATTCTGCAGCTGTGCAAAATTGAGGGAAGATTAGTTAAATTGTCCCGGAGAAATTGTAAAATGTTCCATTTACACACCTGACACTATTTCATAAAAAATTCTGCAAAAGAGGATCTCTGTATGCATAAATAAAATTTCTAATCAATACTTTTAGGGTACAAAATTTTAGTTGAATTTGGTTAAAATGTTTTATAGATATGACAAATTAATCTTAACTGTTTATATAAACCCCATTGCAACATGTCTGCCGCAATAAACACACGTTCATCTACTCACTCTACTGTAGCAATACTTCGGGCAATTTTTGTAAGAATCGGTTTATTATTCATCGAGATATGGCATAAAACCTCCATCGTTCATGTGAAGATCATCATAAATGGAGGACAAAACCTTTAGCTCATTCAAGCATTGTCGTAGATAAAATAAACAAATTTAAATTTTCATCTGTGACGTAGTTTCATAGGAATAGTACACTAAGCCAAAATGTCTGTATAGGCGCCACACTTAAAACACATAAATTAATATGACCTACCACAGTACAATTTCTTAGCAAAATTTGAAAGATGTCGATTGTTTGTTTCCCGAGATACGACCTAAAAATTGTATAAATTCATGTGGGGCTATCTTACAAAATGGTGGAGAAATGAGGTTTTGCATAGACCATTTTTATGGATATCGTTGATAATGCCAGCATACAAAGTTAAGCTGAAATTGGTTTTGTAGTTTCGCAGATAAAAAATTCTGAGCCAAATTTTTTATATAGTCGCTATTATGAAAATATGTGTGCCAGACCCTCTTAAAGTTTACCAGTTTACATGTTCTGCCATAGTGCTACTTATTTGCCATATTTGGTATAAAGTAGTTAATTTTCGGAGATATCGCGTAAATTTAATTTGTCATGTGATACTATTTTACAAAATGACGGACAAAAGAGATTTAGTGTGCACGCATTTGATGGTTGTTATGTATACAGACGGCATACAAAGATTCATTGGAATTAATTAAATGGCTTCGACTATATAAAATATGAAAATAAATTAGCTATATGGCCGCCATTTTGAAAATAAGTGTCTGACATTCCTAAAACAGATCAGTTAACATCACCTGCAGCAGTACTACTTGTTTGCAATATTTGGTAGGAATCGGTGAATTTTTTCCTGAGATATGGCATGAAATTATTATTTATTCTTGTGGCACTATCTTACAAAATGTAGGACAAATGAGGCTCTGTGTAGACACATTTTATGTTAGATATATGTACTCCCAGCATACACAGTTAAGTTGGAATTTATTATATGATTTCGAAGATAAGGCATACTATGCCAAAATAGTTATATGGCCACCAGTTTGAATATAAATGTTTGACACACTTGAAACACATTTGTACATGTCAACAGTCGCAGTACTACGTCTTTGCCAAATTCGGTAGCAATCTGTAAATTGTTTCCCGAGTTATTACACAAAAACCTTATTCATTCATTTAGCACAATCTTACAAAATTAAGTACAAAAGTGGTTGTATTTTGACTTATATAAAGCGTGTAATAGATACTGTCAGCGCAAAAAATTTTGTTGAAATTGGTCAAACGGTACAGTAGGAATACGAAATAAACCTAAAATATTTTTATGGCCACTATTTTGAAAATAAATCCCTAATTAACTTTAATTACTAATATTTACCTCGCCTATCACAGTACTACATGCATGCCATATTTAACGAAATTTGTTTGAGTTTTTTTTTATATATAACAGAAAATCTTTATTTATTCATGTGACGCTATCTCCCAAAATGACGGACTAGCAACAATATTCACCTCATAATTCAAAGCATGCATTTTGCGCTGACAGTATATAGTATTTGGTTTAAATCGAATGAATGACTGCCAAGACATGACATATCACCCTAAATTTTAAAATGGTCGCCATTTTGAAACTAGGTGCCGGGCGTGGTCAAAATTCTTAAGTGTCATGTGTCATTACTCAGTATTTTATGTGTACTCAATTTTTGTGAATTTCGGTACAAGCGTTCAAAAATTGAAAAGGGAGGTCACACACACATAAATACACAGATACANAATACCCAGATACATTCACACACATATACACACACAGTAACACAGATAGCAAAATGATCTCATAAGTCTTTCTTTCCTTTGTAAAGTAGGCTAAAACTGCAGACGTTTAGAAAACAGTTTTAGTAGTAATAAAAAGCATGATTTTTTCTTGTGGTATTGAAGAAATAAAAAAATTATGTGGCACTTAGCTGCGCATCACAATCAAAATTTTTTCAAGAAGAATAGCCCTAGAAATAGGAAATTTTAATCCCTCTGAAACTTGAAAACTGCAAATGGAACATGCGTAGCAGCCTGGAAAGTAAAAATTGATAAACGACGCCAAAAATGGTGTAACGTAAAAGAAAAACGCTTACACCGAGGGTTACACATGAAACTTAGATGATGTAGATTCACACAATAAAGTTTTTAAAATCACTTATTTATGACTGTAACTACGTGTTAAATTACTTCTAGTGCTTTATGGAACAAATGTAATTATAAAACACCAAGGAAACTAAATTTCCTGTAACTAATACCTCCTCCGAAACCAAGTGAACACGCAAAACACGTCATTGCGTCTTGAAGGCAGCAGCAAAAGTCATTGAGAAAAATGCAGAAGGATACAAAACCAGAAAATCAAGTAAACAAAAGAATAACAACTACATTCAAGAATCGTCACTAGGATTTGTAGGCAGCAACATAGTGCTTAAAGATGGTTGCTCACTAGCTGAAGGGAAATAAATCAAGTGTACTACTCCTAAAAGAAAACTACCTACAATCATGAACTAACGGCGTGATAGATCATGCTGTTCAAAGTACTGACACAGTGGGAGCTTTTTACTTACTTCAAATGCATAAATTCCTCTGTGAAACCGGGGATAGATTCCAAGAGGATATGGAGATTTCAATGAAACTATCATCCTAAAATAGAAATTAAATCAAGATCACTTTCTCATCACTACAATGCTGACCCAATCAGACAAAAAAAAAACGAAACGCATAAAATTAAGTACAATTTCATAATAAAACTGCCAATTTTTTTTTACATAAAGTTTTAAAACAACACAAGCTCATCCCTTCAAAGTGAATGGTAGAGTTAAAAAAAAAAAATACAACTAACAAATTTTAAAACCCCGACTGAAAACTTTTAACACATTAAGCAAAATGCAAAAAAAAAACGCATTCAATAAATAATAGGTCATTTTAGCAGAAACTTACACAAAATTGCACAACCTTAACAAGTAGGCCTGTATGAATAAAAGAAAAGGAATACAGTATACTGAGTAACGTCACAAATTAAGAAAAGGATGATAAATGTTGAATAACTAATAATTAGGTAATTATACGCTCAAATGAATATAATGAGGAATTCAGTGAAATTGTTTATGGAAATGCAATCTCTGTACAATTGAGTGAAATGTGACTCCTGTCCACTCAAAAGCAGAAATGGGTAATCGGTTAAACCCAAGAAATTTATTTTTAATAAATAAGCCAGAGTAATAAAACGTGTTTTTTTGGGGCCATTGAAACACACGTCGTATAACTAGCATTATAAGTAACTGAATAACATTAAATAACTTAAATCTAACGACAACTTGTAAACATCCCTTGCCTTAGTCTCCTAATCAGCATTAAAAGCAACATAGGTACCAATATGTAACGAACCATCAAGACAAGAACAAAACGGTCTAATAGTATCATACTACTACAAATAACAAATCGCAATGAACAAAGACATATTTGAATATAGCGACACAGTTAACATCCGTCGGTATTAATTATGTGATTGATGGGACGAGCCTAAGACATCTCAACAATACACTTAAGCAAAATAAAAAAACAATTGCTGAAAAAGGGCGCCAACACTAAAATTTAAATAAAGTAATGAATATTTCATCAGGCATGAACATTTCTAAAACTTCACTTCATTGAATAAACGAAACTTTTAAAATGGTACTCATGATGGCACTTAGTTTGAACACTGACTGAGAGAGAAAACTAATAGATGCCGTCCAAGGATGAGCATGGAAACACTATAACTCTCGCAACAAGGTTGGACATGTGGGTGCCACAGTGCATCAGGCTGTTACACACTTGAACCCTGATTCAGTGCTCAAAACAAAATTCATCTTCGTCCTTGACGAAACACCTTGACCATAGTCCACAAATGTATATCTTACAAATTAAGATTAAAAAAAAAATAGATTTCGTCTGGATGTCAGAAAACTTCAGAGAAAAATACTTATACATATTTAAAGCTGAAAAATAACTACACTTATTTAGTTGTGAATATATTCAAATTCAAAACACACAATGCAAAGTGTACAAAAATGTACTTAAATTTAAACTAACTGTGTGAAAATGAAGTACAAAAATAGCAAAAAAACGTAAACAAATTATGTGCAAATGCCATTACACCTTAAAACAAATAAGTGACCATTTAATATGTGTAGGCGTCTACAAGTATTTAAAATATTTTTCATTGTATTATTCTTTGAGTAAACCCGAAGTGTACAATTATTTAAATACTGGCAAATAATTAAACTTATGTACGAAGATTATATAAAAAAGAAAAGTGGTGTAAGGAAACTAAATAAAACCCAAGCAATCAGAAGAGAGGCTGGAGAATGCAAACTCAACTAAATGACCCAACAGATCATAAACCCGAATACAAAATAAACACGAGCCGAGGATAAAGGTAAACAATTAAGAAGCTGGTAAACGAAACGTATCTACAAACACCGAATAAAAATGGAAAAACCTTGCAAAGAAGCCACAAAATAGATTGTCAATGAGAGAAATTTATGTCTCAAGTAGAGGAATTTGTAAACAAAAATTTATACTCCAACAAATATTACAATCTAAATGATTTAAAAAACGCGACAAAACGGTATACACAATAGCAGGAATATAATAATATAACTTCTGAATAACTATAAATCAAATTTTACGAACTCAGAAAGTAAACAAATGTCTGTATACCTGTTGGAAAAACTATTCTCGAAGTTTAAAACACTGCGCCACAATGGCGGCGATATTGTTGTGAACACAACGCACTTGAGTGCGGAAAATATTCTTCTGTAAAAGAAAAATATGCTGAGAGTTAAATAAAAAGTAAAATACGTCCAAATAACACGAAAAATGAAAAACTATTACTGGCGCCCAATTTAAATCACTTCGAAATTATCTAGTTCAAAACTAGCCATGAGTCAATTAGACAGTTAAAATAGCATGGCACAGTAAAACGGCAGTAAAACAGTTAGGTAATGTATCAAAGCCAAGTATTTCAGACAAAAATTTGGGAAATTAAGAAAGCGAACTCACTGGACTTGAAAATTATCTGGGGTACTTCAAAACAATAATTGTAATCAACAAACACTACGAACAAGTGTGAAATAAATATATCCGGTGAGTACAAACAAAAGGAAATGTTATAAAAAACTAATCTTAAAGAGCAGGAAGAACGGACTTTGGCTAAAATAAAGACAATCGCACAGCCTGGTTTTACAGCCACAGTAAGACTGAAAACTTAGTGTGCAAAGAAACGACTCTACGTTTCACAGAACTGCACATATATTCTCAGAAAGAGATAAAAAAACGACTAGCGGTGAGATGTGCGGAACAAAACAGTTAGCTTCAAGGTCAACAATGAGTTAACCTAATAACAAAAATTTTAGAAAAGTTATTAAAACGCAAATAACGGAACAAACTCAAAAATAAGTTTTTAACACTTTTTGACAATCTCGTCAAATTTGAGTAGAGATTAATTTACTTTCTTGCTGGTGTGCCGTAGCACAAATAATACAATGACGGTGTCACTTCCAAACTCGGTAATTTCTGAATATTTTGCAAGTTAGCATAACCTTAGGATTGAACATTTGCAGAAAATATGACACGTAAAATTCTAAACGCCAAATGCTCACAATGCAAAAAACATAGATTAAAATACTCATACAAATAAATTAAATTGCTCTATGAAAAATGCAATAAATATTTAACTGGCAAACAAGCCAACTAAGGTAAAACGTTTAAAAAATATCACAAAGTAACTCTGTTGACTTAAAATACTTCAAACACTCATACAAAAGATTAAATTGCTGCCCAACTGCTTATTCAACAGTATTATTAAGTTACTCCAAAATATACAATACATATGAATTGAAAAAACGAGCATAGTAATACTAAAACCTTTCTAAAATGCAAATAGTTACTTTGATGACTAGATCAATTCAATGTATTTAGTGGAGCAATTAGACTAAAGGAGGGCGGCGTTTCAGGCTCAGTAAATCCTCATTTACGTAAAAATACAAGTTAATAATGAAAAAAAAATTATTACGTTAAAATAGTGAATTGATGGAGGCAGTCCGTAGATCCTAACCGTAGATCTATCGTATAAAATAATCGACGACGACAATTAGAAAACCTCAATAGACTACACTCAACGCGTAAGTCGTGGTAGCACAGCAGCTACAATTAAATTAAATCATTGGGCAGCAAACAAATAAGCTCTACACAACACGTTAAAGCAACTGAAACTAAACAGAGAAGCAATAAATAAGTAACTCCAAAACTTCAATTTAGGGAGGCATTAAAAACCAGAATTTAGAAAAAATCTAAAACACTGCAAAGCCCAAGACAAGCACTATACTACGCTACGCAATTATTTAAAAAAAAATACCCTAAACTGACTCACAAATGAAAAGCTGCGACCACGTCCAACGTTTTACAAATCCAGCATAATCAGCCGCTCACACAACTGCATTATTTTAACGGCGTTTCATAGCACCCTCGTCCAATGACGGGTAAACTGGCCATTTTAGCTCATATTACAATTTTAATTAGCTCTAGCAGTCATCAACCCGACGATCTTCTTCACAGGCACAGAATGAGGCGTAGAATGAATGCACCACAAGGCGTGTAATAACTTATATAAAGTAGCGCCTGAATTTAAAAAGCTGACGTAGAAGGAGGGGTAATCAAGGGAGTGAAATGAAGGGAGAAAACAGGAGGGGAGCCGAGTCGGCCAAAGAGCAGGCCACCTTACAGAGGAGCGAATCCAAAAACGACGCGCGCGGCGGCGCCATCGTCGCACTGGAAAGTTAATATTTTGTACCTCTGACATGGTAGCTGTTATAATAGGGTCTTATTTTGGCAGTTTAAATTCTTTGAGAATATAAACTGTGGTACAACCGAAGTGGATGTTAAACTGTTAGTATATTAATACTCAATTTTTAATCTTTTGTCAATATAGAAATGTATTGATGTTACTTTATTTACCTTGAAGTGTTATCGTTTTTGTACGGCCTTGTTAATCGAATTTACAAATGTATTTTATTTGATACATCTCTCGCCGCTAGGAAGCAACAGTGACTGTTTCCATGCTGCGCTCGCCGGTTTGATGGGTGAAAATGTTGCCCAACTGATTCTTGTTGTGGCCCAGTTTGAGGGAAGTTTAAAAGGTTAACTAAATTTTTGCTCTGGTTGTACAACTACGAAACTGTTGAATGCACGATGTTGTTCCGTGAGATCTGTTTGAAACGTATGTCGTCTTTGGGGATAAATGTTGCCGTTGATGCAAGGTTATGCAGAAATATAACGTTTTGACGAGTGATTTCCAGCTGGTGCTTCATATTTTCTGACCAGTAGCAACGGGAATCAAGAATTGGCATTTATCTCGAATTTGGCGTTGAGATCGCAGCGATCGAAGAGGCAGCCCGTTTTAACTGCGGGGCGTTTTTCTGCAACATATAAGCAATTTACGTCTATGCAACCTACCACGAGTTTTGTATGGTTCGTACTGGTATTGTCTTTGCATGAAGGTACTGTACACAAGATTAGGGCACGTAGTTGCAATTTTTATCTGCCCATGTTATTTGGTAGAAAAACTGTCGTACTTAAGATTGTTTTCAAATCGTGTTACCGTAGTTGATGCTAAACAACCTTATTGGGGGTGCGAAATAATGCCAGCAATAAAGGGTAAGGGGTTTGACGAAACAGAAGTAATTAGTATTTCGTCAGAGAGTTCATATTATTGAATTTCAGTATCTGATTTATTTGAGGGACCAGCATCTTCTGTGTTCTCTGAGGCGGGACCTTCTGGAATAGATTGCCCATTGGAATCTCCATGCGCTGCTGATAGACCAGATTATATTGTTTCTGAAAGAGCACTCGATATTGATAGAATTTATAGATAGAATTTGATGTCATAGTTCTTTGTGATGTGGCATTGCTAACCTATTAATTGGTCTCCCATAAAGTAAATCACGATCGAAGTATACAACCAATTTATATTAATTTTGTATGTTATGGTGTGATACTAAAGATTTAATTTATGTATATGTTTACCAGCTTTTATAATGCATAATATGACATGCATTTAATTGTTCTCAAAATATGGATATCCTAATACTTGCCAGTTATTTTTTTATTAATTAAGGTTGGCACTTACTGTGAACAATTACCAAGATTACCAGTATACGAATAATCCCTTTTTACCAGTTTTCTGTTAATGCATACTGGCATCTAGGAGGTAAATATGAACAACCATATCCTGGGCATATATATATATATATTGCAGTTGGATTGAATATAGCATGTTCATTAAAGAATATTTTCATAATGATTAGGTAAATTTTTTGAGCTGCACAATCCAATTTTGGAAGATTTCCTTTTGTATCAGACTTGCAATTTGATAATCTAATGTTTAAAATTTTTTAGCATATTGTAAATTGTTATAAATAAATAAGTCTGTAAATTTTATTGTGTTGCATTTTATGATGCCTTCTTCTTTTTAGAACTCTACTTCCTATATTGATGGTCATTCCTGTATATGTATTTTTATATCTTTTTGCTGTCGCAGGATCCTTGCCACTCCTTTCTTTGCTTTTTATATGAAATGAATTATATATTGGATACAGAAGTGGTTTGGCTTGGGCCCTGCGCCCTCAACGGGACAGCCGTGTAACATACTAAAAAAAACAAAAGAATTTAAAACTACCTATTTTAGTACCAAGGTGAAAACCTTTATTATTTCTTTACGTGAACTGCACTTAAAGAAAACTATTGTTGTAGGATTCATAATTCTGTAGCTGTAACCCTCCAAAACTGTTAAAATAGGGACAACTGTCTGTTTGGTTCCAGAAACCGTAAGAATATTGATAAAGGTAAATGGTAACGCCAACAGAACATATTGTAAATTGTCAGTGCGTCACAAATCAGTGTTGTCATTACTTTCTACAGAAAAGAATGTTGCTATTACAAACGAGTATGGTTCTGAAGATAATCCAGTATGGTATTCCCTACAATGCTGCTCTGATGCCGCTACAGAGCTGATGGTGCACCCAGTAGTTACATATGGCAGTGCTTACAATCTGTTCTGTTGCCTTATCTGAGCGGCATGGTGGATCCAGCATAAGTGTATGGTAATCCTGACTATCTGCTCTGTAGCCTTTACTGAGCGGCATGGTGGCCCTAACAATATTGTGCGGTCTGTTGCAATTCCCTCGTCAGCTCATAGGATGTGCTGCTATATGTACTGATTTTTCAGACCTTGAAAAATTCCTCATAGAAGCAGGCAGCTCCTAACTGCCAGACCTCGTATTGATAGACGGGCGCATTAGACCACTCAACTATTATATAAATTACGAGATTCAGGTTTTTAAATGTATTTGTTTTACATTGTTTAATTTTTTAAAGCATGTCACTATAACGTGACTGCAGACGACATCACATATGAGTAAGCTTATTTTTTTCATAAAATAATCTTTTCTTTATATTATATTATACAAAATTAGGTGTCACCTGATATAAGTATGTTTTTATGTGTAATGTTTGTGTTAAACAGATTTTCCATTCACATCGCATAATTTGTAGTTCCAATAGAGATATGGTGTTAGTTATTTCATATTTATGTCCTGTGTGTGTAAGTTATATACGTATTGTAGAAAAAAATAGGACATTCCAGCAGCATTGATGCTATTATAACATTTAACGCCTAACATGGCGGTGTCAGTCAACACTTTAAAGGGTGCCATGCACCCGAACAGAATGTCAACAGCCTCTACTAAATAAACACTACTTCAAAATAGCAATATTTGCTTATTTATCTTCTGTTTTGACAATTCTACTATTTCTATAATATTAAAAATAATTACAGGGTGCCCTTAACAGTCCGCGACACTGTTATAATTACCATACTTGTTTGATATCTCTAAAATACTAGCCCTGCAATCTTAACGAAATCGGAGGGTACCATCAACAGTCCACGACACTGTTGTAGTTACCATACTTTTTCTGTAAACGTTTGAAAAAACGAGGTGATTTCTACAGAACATTCTGTTGCAGTTACCTAACAGCACTGTTGGGTTATCAATATATCGATCTGTTATCGTAACAATAATGTAAGATTGTGTCCCCATCTATCTTTATATCCTACTACATAAAATACTGTTCCTGCTACAGAAAAGATGGTTCCCACAACAGAATATCTTAATAACTTTTAACAATATTTAGATTGTTCTGCTAACAATTTGGACTGTGAAGTATTACAGAACATTCTGTTGCTGGTACTAAAGTTTAGTTGTCAATACTATAAAATTCCATTTCAGAACTGTTCTGTTATATTCTCTCTGCTGATTTCTTTCAGTGTGAACTATGTGAGCAATGTAAGGGGAGGGGGGGGATTCTGCAACAGGGACCAGGAATCGGAGGAGGAGGCAAATTAGCAATATGAAGTGATAAGTTCTCGTGCAGTTGGGCTGTTATTTTGGTCTGCCATCTTGGAATACCTAGAGATAAACTTAAAGCTGAAATTTCGAGCAAATCGAAAAAAATTCCCAAAATAAACAAATAGAGAATTTGAATAAAAAATTTAAAACGTTATAAAAATTAGAAGTTCCAGATTTTTGTACAATATATAAACACCCAGAAAGCAAAACATTATTAAAAATGTAAATAAATTAATTATAAACATATATTTCGAAACAATTTAAATAAAATAAATAATTTAATGTAAGAAGTTAATGGTTTAATGTATATAGATGACAGAGCGTTCTCTAAAGGATAATGCAGAACCGAGCACATGCGTGATAATGAATGGTAGTTGGGGTAGAGAAGAGAAGGTAGTTGGTTTAGGGGCCGACTTACGAATACAAAATATTTTGATAAAGTTTTAAGAAGGGGAGGGGGAGGGGCGGAGCAATCTTCTGTTGTCCATGGTTCAATTTTCAAACCGTAGTAAATCACGTGCAGATTTACAGCGGCAGGCTTAGCGTAAGAGTTCGCATGCTAATAAAGACAGCAAGATGTCATGAGAAGTGTTACCTTATATCATTAAGATTAAAAATATTCTTTCTGTTAAAACTGTATAAAATTAGAGAAAATTTTGTCATCAATAGCAAATAAAAACGTTTTGAATAAATAATGGCAGTGAACACAATTATTATATTAAATGTTAGTGTTAATTTACAAAGGTTTCTCGTAAATTTTTAGAATATCTTTAATACAAGTTTTGAGTTTTACACATTAGTGATAATCACTTTTAAATAAAGAACTCAACAAAATTTTGAATTTAAAAAAATTGCGTCAGTCAGTCAGTCAGTTTCCCGTCTTGAATAAACCAAAAAGGTTCATTAATAAAAGCGAAATTTTTGGTGAATGACCTCTCCGTGACAAGATGTTTGATTATAGTTGAGAAGGGCGCTTGTAAAAACTTTACTAGATGTTTTAGACATTTCTCAACAACACTTTATACGATATTTTCCATTCCTGTAATGTGAATTTCAGCAGTGTTCAGTATTGTAGCCTACTCCAACACTTTACTCGCATAATTTTCATTCACATTAATTTTTCTTGTTATGTTTTGATAAAGAGAAACATATGTATTACAAAATAAACTTATTCTGTCCCACGCTTGCATTTAAGTGACATGTAACAGGAACCATTTGAAATTAATTTCATTATATTAAAGCAGTTTTCAAAACGATGCAGCCCCGTGGGAGTTAACTAGAAATAAAATATAATTTTTTGATGTTCGTGTTTTATATTACGTTATTTAGGAGACGATTTTTTAATATCTTCGTCCGCACTCTTCATCCGCGGCATAGGTGGTTAAAATGTTCTCTTGGGACACGAAATTCAGAGAAAATATAGAAATATCTGCTGTTTTCAGATGTAACTTAAGATCGTTTTAAATTTATAAGCTGTTGACAATAATCCTTATCGTATTTTTTAGAAGAGCAACATAAATAAGTAAAATACAAATGTCCTACAGTCACAGTAGATTGGTAGACCACGGAAGCATGCAATCCACACTGGAACATTCATCATTCCATTTCTAATAATTGCACGTCTTGTTGTTGTGTTTAGCAGCTGTATACTTTGCCTTTGGAAATTGACCCAGGGCAGTAAAGAAGAGCAGTTCGATGCGATAACGCAAGAAGCCACATCGACTGAAGTGCAAGTGACCCCGGGGCAAGAGCTCGCGTTACAGTTCCTTACGACATCGATTTGACTCGTGAGCGTTTTGCCTCTAGTTAACGCCGCGCCGCTCTGAACTGCCAAGTTTTTATCCATGCCCACAGAGGGTAGGATTATGGGCGGTTAATCTCGTGTGGGAAGTGTGATGAACACTTTAGTCATGTCGGAGTTTCCTCGGGGTAATGCTTTTTCCTTTCTCTTCTTCATTCCGCCGCTGCTTCACCACAGCATAGTGTTCCTTTGATATGGCGTGCCCATTCTCTAAATGGCAGTTTTGGATCTGACTGGCTTCTGTGCGCTTCGTATTTCTGTTGTCTGGCTGGGTTGCCGGCTAGCAGGCGCTCATTGGCGAACGGTGTTCCGACATGTTGCTGGCCAGTGATACGATCTCGCGTGGCGTCTACGGCTCGAGTTCGCGGTATAAGCGGCGGTTTCACTTCTGTAATATGAATTATTCAGAGGCTCCACCCTCATTTCACTTCTATTCTTCCTGGTGGCCGGAGCGACAGTTTTGTCCCTCCTCGGGCAGAGCGGCAGCTCCAATTAGCACAAGTCTATCTTGTGCTATTGACCCAAAGGCTAGACTCACAACCATCCGTCGCATCCGTCAGTCGCCCGTCCGTCCGGCGGTGACGTGACCTGCAACCAATCGCAGGGCCACTTTTTTGTTCTATCCGTCCATCCTTCAGATTTTCATCAAACTTTAATTTTCGACGGACGAATGGATGAGCCACCGCCTTCTGACGACATTCCTTAGATGTGAATATGCACTTTGAAATAAAATGCAAGTTGGTGGATCTGTGTTTATTTATATTTGGTGGTAAATTCAGGAATTTCAAATGTAAAAAAATTCATTACCAACTACACTGAGGAGCCAAAAAACCGGTACAGGCGTGCGTATTCAAATAACAGAGGTATGGAACCAACCAGAGTAACGCGATGCGGTCGGAAGCTAGATCGGTTACTGCTGCTACAATGGCAGGTTATCAAAATTTAAGTGAGTTTGAACGTGGTGTTATAGTCGGCGCACGAGAGATGGGACATAGCATCTCCGAGGTAGCGATAACATTTAGATGTTCGCGTACGACTATTTCACGAGTGTACCGTGAATATCGGTTATCCGGTAAAACATCACATCTTCGACATCGCTGCGGCCGGAAAAAGATCGTGAAAGAACGGGACAAACGACGACTGACGAGAATCATTAAACGTGAAAGACGTGAAACCCTTTCCAAATTGGCGCAGATTGGATTTGTGGACTGCCCTGCAGGATTCATGGTGTGAATAGCCTCCTGCATACCTTCACACATTAGTCGAGTCCATGCCTTGTCGTCTTGTGGCACTTCTGCGTGCTCGGGGGCTCTACACGATATTAGGCAGATGTACCAGTTTTTTTGCCTCTTCAGTGCATTATCACGTGAAAAAATTATTTCCCCAAAATATGTCTCAAGAAAATGTATTTCCAACCAAAATTAACCTCCAACGAAAGAAAGATCGCGATGTTAAGTTGTCACGCTGAAATTTAGCCGTACAGAAGGATTAACGGACGACGGATTGTTGTGAATCACTTTTCAACTGACAGTCATAAACACACGCGGATGACTGCTGGACGGACGACTGACGGGTGCAACGAATGGTTGTGAGTCCAACTTATAGGCGATAACAAACATGCAGATTTGCAATTCCTCCCCGATTTTATACCGGGTGGGTAACTTGGTGATGGCTTGCATGATGAAGTCTTCCTTAAAATTGTATCCAATTGCGCTGACTCTAGGAAGTCCAAGTGTTCCCTCTCTCTTTCCCAGGTGACCTTCAAAAGGGAGCTCATATACTGGGAGCCATCTACAGTATAATACTCATTAACACGCACAGTCATTCTATAACAAGAAACTTTTTTATGTTTTAGGTTGGCAAGAATTAATAATTAATTAATTTTCACCCAATTCGCTGTTTTGAAAATGGCACTTAAAAACTTNATTAACACGCACAGTCATTCTATAACAAGAAACTTTTTTATGTTTTAGGTTGGCAAGAATTAATAATTAATTAATTAATTTTCACCCAATTCGCTGTTTTGAAAATGGCACTTAAAAACCTACAAACTAGGATAAAAATGTATCCTCCCTTATTAAGGGTCCCGCCTACCTGCATAGTTTTTTTTCCTTTTTTTGCCGAGATGCACCAACGCTGTAACGGTTGCACTGGCACGCGCTACAAGAGCGCCATCGCCGCTACGCGCAAGGCCCTGGACTGGCGTGCAGTGTTCTCGTAGTGCTAAATGTACCTATGGCACTTTCAGCGGTGACGCGGTCATTTTATTGATGAAAAGTATGTAGCAAAGTTCAATACAGGCTCCTATCGTAGTTTGGATAGTTTCCGGCTAGTATTTTTAAGATATAGCCGTATGAAAAAGCCGCTTTTAACTATATTGGAGGTCTCCAAAATAATATTTACATTAGGCGTGGTAACTTTAAAGTACCATTTTGTCCTCGTTTGGGTTATTATGTTTTTTCGTAAGTTAACATTCTGGGGGAACGTTTAATAGTTTCGTCAAAAAACCAGGATTCCAAACACTCTGCAACACAGTTCAAGCGCCAGGGAGGCGGAAGCCTTAAAAATGGAATTGTATGTGCACGGGTGAGTCAAGTGATCGCATACAAACTGCTATAAAAATTCTAGCACTGCAATGGCGTACGTCGGGAAGTAATTTTTCATTTAGTCACTACCCGTATTGAAAGTATCATTCAAAGAACGTAACAGTTACCATAATCCTTGGCAACACACACTGAGTTAAGTGAATTAATTTTTTATGCCAAGAGAGAGAGGAATAATACTGCCACAAAATGATATTACTACTATGAAGTAAAGGATTAAAATTTCATATCTACATTAATCTTAACTAGTGTCACTCACTAGCAGTCACTTTTGTTTAAATGTTCCAAAAAACGCTATTTATACATTGTTCTTTATCAACAAAAGCACATTGCCCGCATTCAAAACTCCCGGATTCTTACTATGCGGGGCAGATGTAACCGTGAGTGACACGAGTTAAAGGTGTGGCCTTTAACAGGAAGCCTTCATGCCGTTGGCAGTAAACCCGCGTACACAACTAGGGAACGAAACCCCGTCGTGAACACCAAACGTCAGCTGTCGCATAACAGTCACCTTGTTGCTCATTACGATGGACTACGGCGCGAACTCATCGCGAGACGAACATTTCAGCCATCCAATACGTTGGACCATTCTTTCAGTGTAGAACCAAAATACGATGGACATGCAAGTCTCTGTTCCTGCACATGTTGGTTCTAGTCTTCACTTATTAACGTAATTAAAGAAGAATAAAAGACGTTGGTTACATATGCTTATCTATACAAGAAGGCAGCAATACAGCTTTGTTTCATTGTTTGCAGAATTGGAATTGCAAACATTCTCTGGAAATCTTTAAATATTTAAAAGAATGTTTGCAATTGATTTTTAAAACACAGCAAACATAGTTGATTGAAAAGTTATGAAATGAACATGGAGCTGAGAAGTGCAAAGTGGAAAGGACGTAGAAAGTACACCGTCTACACTACCGATGGTTGTCAAAATAATGGAAACACTTATGATATGGAACGCAGCATATTTGTGAGGTAGTGACACTGATCATTTGTGCGCTGCGACAGTCGTTTGGTATTCCAGTCAAGGACGTCAGTCTGCCGTTCTCTAGACGGCGTGTTACGTATTTGTGCGTGCAATCAGCCAGACGTAGGTGAAGCAAATTGGGATACACATCTGACTTTCAAAGAGTTCAGATTTTGGAGTGCGGTGCACCTGCATTTACGCTTGAAGAGCTGCAAGCAGTGGTGTACAGAGTGAAGAATGGCAAGACTCCAGGCATGGATGGTATTGGACCGTGGATTCATCAGGATATCGTATTCCAGAATTAAGCAGCATCTTCTAGAAATATACAAGCGATGTCTAACCGAGGGAGTGTTTCCACGTCCCTGGATGAAAGGGGTTGTCAGGATCCTGTATAAAGTAGATAACGAGGATAAAGCAGAAAAAAAGTTCTATCGGCCATTAAAATTGATGCCTGCAGCGTCCCTATATTTTATTCGTCCGTACCACGCTCTAACGAAGCTCACAGGCGGACGACATCAATCAGGATTTAGGGCCTGGCAGCCGTGACGTAGGGAACTGCGCCAGATCGGCCCTACAAGACGACCATTTGCATGGGAAGGCGGACATGCGGGAGAATAGCGTCACGGTATGGTATCAGGTGACAGTGGGAAGAACACGAGTGCAGTGNCAGGTGACAGCGGGAAGAACACGAGTGCAGTGGCCAGGGGGAGATCCTGAAGTATTCCCACAACACCGAACCAAACAACAAACCTCCAGGCAGAATAGAGGGACAGACGCCATACTCCGCGAGCAGGCTGGAACTGCGAGACGTATTTATGACCTCGCCAGGCTGTGTTTTGTCCCAGGCTTTTGACCACAATAGAAACCGAGAGAGCGTTNTATGACCTCGCCAGGCTGTGTTTTGTCCCAGGCTTTTGACCACAATAGAAACCGAGAGAGCGTTTGGACGAGCACACGGAAATAATAGCAGCCAGACAGGGGAACTACACAGACGCAGAAACGAGAGGCCCCTTCAATTATTTCCGCACGGACAGAACGGAGTGCTGAAACTGGTAAACCAGAACAAAACAGCAGACGCTGGACCCAAGTGCGGAGCTGGAGTACACGC
>NQII01000147.1:194252-229982 GCA_002778355.1 Clitarchus hookeri
TTTTTTTCTACGAGTGAAAGTATTTGTACGGACTTTTGAAATCTTTAGCTTAAGCTTGGAGTTTAAATAACAAAATTCTTAAGGTACGTAGTGGTTTCATGCGAGAAAATGACAGGGCCGCAGTATCAGAAGACGTTTCCAGTCGCGTGAGTTTAGCGTGTAAGGATGTGTAAATAGTTATCGTGTAATGTTAGGGTATAGGGTGATTGTGAATAAGTTGTGTGATAAAAGTTAGTACGTAAGGATATGTAAATAGTTCTCGTGTAATGTTAGTGTGTAAGATGGGAGTACGGGTGTTCATGCCCCAGCCAGGACCCAGCCAGACTTTGTTCATCCCGAAAAATGAACAACTGTGTCCCAGTTGTTTACCACTAGTTGTGAGGGCGGACATCATTGTCTACCGAGGTTTCACTCCGCAGTCTCATTGTGTAGCCATGGTTATGTAGGGCTTACCGCTGTTCATGTATTGTATACAAGTTATTTAACGGTGTTTACTGGCCGTTTACCATCGGCAAAATGTATGTGTAAAACAAGGAGTAAATAGGTATAAGGAACCAGTGTAAGTAATGGAAAGGATGTAAGAGGAGTGTGCAATGTACCCAGGGTTTATTATATGTGTACTTTTGTCAATTTTCAAAGTGTGAGACAACCCCCCACCCCCCTCATTCATTGCCTGAGAATCAGGGGCAGGTAGGAGCTCCGACCCGAGGGCTTGCGGGTCTGCGCGGTATTGTTAAATTGTAAGAGGGTTCTACCCTCCCGAACTGATTTGTAACGCAGAAACCCTAAAGTTCTCTCAGAGGCCAGGCCACGCGGGAGCAAAGCCAAGAGAGCGCGTAGAACCGCGACTAGTCCAGCGGACAACCCGAAGAGGAAGGATTTCGAGCGAGCACGGACGAAGAGAGAGCGGTGGGGTGTTGACGCCTGCGGCGTCCCTATATTTTATTCGTCCGTACCACGCTCTAACGAAGCTCACAGGCGAACGACATCAATCAGGATTTAGGGCCTGGCAGCCGTGACGAAGGGAACGGCGCCAGATCGGCCCTACAAGACGACCATTTGCATGGGAAGGCGGACATGCGGGAGAATAGCGTCACGGTGTGGAATCAGGTGACAGCGGGAAGAACACGAGGGCAGCGGCCAGGGGGAGATCCCGAAGTATTCCCACAACGCCGAACCAAACAACAAACCTCCAGGCAGAATAGAAGGACAGACGCCAGACTCCGCGAGCAGGCAGGAACGGCGAGACGTATTTATGACCTCGCCAGGCTGTGCTTTGTCCCAGGCTTTCGACCACAATAAAAACCGAGAGAGCGTTTGGACGAGCGCAACGAGAGGCCCCTTTCAATTATTTCCGCACGGACAGAACGGAGTGCTGAAACTGGTAAACCAGAACAAAACAGCAGACGCTGGACCCAAGTGCGGAGCTGGAGTACACGCCCGCGGTTGATTACCCAGGGGGGATGGTCCGCTGCTACCTGCAGAAGCGGGGGCAGTTTAATATGGCAATGAGGGCCTACAAAACCGTAGGAGTCCGAGGAAACATGGCAGTCGGCCGATGAGATTCCGGGAGGGAGGAGTGATTCCGCAGGAGACGAGCACGGCAGCCAGCCGCCATCAGACGCAGAGTCCTGCGTCGACCCGAGAAGGAGGGACGTCGAGACGAGTCACCGAGGCGCCCGTGACAGGACGAGAGCAGTTCCAGCTCACCGGACCTCATCTGCAAGAACAACTACCAGCACAGCAAGCCAGATAAGTACAGTCATCCAGCGAGTGTGAAGGACCTTTAGTTGTTATCCCGCAGTGTGAAGGATCTTTTAGAATCATCCAACAAGTGCGTCGAAGATCCCCCCCCCNTGAAGGACCTTTAGTTGTTATCCCGCAGTGTGAAGGATCTTTTAGAATCATCCAACAAGTGCGACGAAGATCCCCCCCCCCTTTTACGGCGCGAATTGTATGGAGCATACGTAGAAAAGGGAGGGAGTTGTCTCAAGGGCTCATGTATCAATTCACATGTTCATGCAACAATAAAACCTCGATTTGTGAAATATGAATTACCCTGTATTCATTCATTAGTGAATTGGACCATTAAACAACAGTGTCGAAGCATTCCTACGCCCGATCACTGAGGACTAGTATTAAGTGTTGGCGCCTCACGCCACAGAACAGATTACAACACCTACGTCCAAAACTCAGCTTTGGCAGGTGTCAAAATTGCTTCTGGTTCTGGACAAAATCAACGAAAAGCATTTGAATAGAAAATTGGTGACTAGTCCAAGTCAATAAGAAGCTCACGAAGCGGTATCCCCAGGGATCGGTCTTCGGATTGATACTATGGAACATCCTTTTCGATGGACTAATAGAGTTTCCTCATCTACAAATATGTGACAACTTCGGCTATGCAGATGATGGTCTGATATTCGTATAGGGAAAATCCAAACGACAGCTCGAATAAAAGCCACAGATATCCTGAGAAGAGTTTCAGAATTGTATAACATTGTTATGCTAGAATTTTCAGCAAAAATACTAATTATAACGACAACTTACAGTGAGAATTTAAGGAGAGGCATTCCTGTGAGTTCATAAATATAAGTATGTTGATATAATACCGGATGACAAGATAAGCTTCCTTAGTCACATACAGTATGTGACCATTACGCAAGTGGCTGTATTCCATAAATTGATAACTATTATGAATACTGAATGTAGTCTAAACTTTGCCACGATGCAGAGAATCTACAAGGCAGTTTTGAAGGAATTGTTGCCATAGGTGCAGCGATGTGGCATAACAGAGTGAAACTTACGTGTCATAACAAGAAGCTCACCAGTGCTCAGAGGGCAACACAGCTGGCTGTTGTCAAGGCTTATCAAACTCTGTCGAATAAGTCACTCCCCGTATTGGCAGGTGTCTAACATATGGATTTGCTGGTGTTTGAAAGAGGACTCATCGCAGAACGATCGGGAATACAATGAATTTCTCTTGAAGATAGGAAATAAATCAGGCAAAGAAGATGGGATTATTCTCTGAAAGGAAGAATAACACATTGCTGAAAATATGAAGAGAAAAAAGATAATCATGAATAACTAAATCACACAATTATACACCGGGCATGGCATGGCAACTTCGAGGTCAAGTTGCACACTTTTTGCTTTGTTACCTTCCAATTATATGATGTATGTGGAGTTTGTGAAACAATCTAGCATATCTTAAAGAAGTGTACAAAGACAGATGACATCAGAATGTGGCTCCAGGGGATGGCTGAGTGGATAGGACTGTAACTGGAATTGAGTTGATAACTGTCAATGAAAAATTTCGCAAGAATTGGAAGATTTTTGCCACGAAGATTGGAAAAAGGTTTGAACAGTTTGACCAGTGGCAGAATGAAAATTCTGATTACCCATGAGGTGGTAGTCGGGTAAAAGCTTCGTGTTGAAGTCGGAGTATTGCTGATTGGAGTGGATGGCAGATTTTGCATGAGAAAGCTAGCTGAAAGCTGTGTGAGATTGAAGGATTTGAAGGCACCAAGATCTGAAGATGAGAAGTGCTATGCACTGTGTTACTCATCGGAGTACAGTTGTAGGGAGGGAGGTTGCAGAGTGCGACGGCCTTCGGGCCATAAAACCTTCTGGAGCACAGTTAGTTGGAGCAAGTGTGTCGAAGACTGCCAGGTGTGTTAGGTGCATCGAGATCAACACTGTTCAAGGTGATGAGGGCATACACATCTTATGGTAAGACATCACCAGCGAAGAGTAATAGTGGACGAAAACCAATCCTCAATAATAGGTATTGCCAAATATTTATGAGGAATGTCACAATGAACCATAGAGCTACTGCGACACAAGTGATGTGAGAACTCAATAATAATCTTCGAACAACCTGTTTCTGTGATCACAGTCCGATCCGAGCTGCAAAGATCATGTTCGTTCAGATGTTTTCATTATTTTGATAACTATTTGTCTGAAAACCATATTCAAAATGTTTTTTTGATGAGCGGGTTTAATACCGTTTCCAGGTGGACCGGAATGCATAGCGAACACAGAACAATACTATATTCGCAACGGCGTCCGCAGTCTCGTCCACATAGGCGAAAATGTTACGCATCAGCCATTGTCCGGTGTTTGGGACGGACTTCGGTTCAATAGTGGTATGCCACATGACATGATGTGTTATAGTGCTATGTGTAGCATGTTAGAACAACGTGATTTACTGGTAATTTTGTTGCATGAATTAAAATACTGGGACACATGTCGGCAAAGATATATCGTAGGTAGTTATTAACATCTCGTCGACAGCGAGGTCATTAAAGACGGATCAATTAGTTCAGAGAAGCAAAAATTGGAAAGGAAACACTTATATCCCTTAGTAAGCAACCATCGCAGTATTCACCTGGAGCGAAATAATGAAAAACTTAAATTAGTGTGGTAAAACCGAGATTTGAACCCATGTCCTCCCGAATTAGATTGCGAAGGTTTGCCATTGGGTCACTTCGCTCGGTAAAAATGTATATATGGAAATGTGGCGAACACATGGGACGTGGTCGCAACCTCAGAATGGAAATTGCGTCTTAGGTTTGAAAAACTACACAACGGCAAACAAATTATCCAAGGGTGGGAGATATACAGTAAGAGTATAAAAGAATAACCCAAATTTGAAGGTATATAATATCAAAACCAAACCACCTACAACCCGTGATTAACAAATCAAATGAACCGTGGAACTGTGAAGTTTGTTTACCATATATTCATAAATGTTCAATGTGACCACCATGAGCGGCCCGAACAACATCTACGCGATAATCAAACTCGTTCCACACTCTTGTCAGCATGTCCGGTGTTACGGTCTGGATGACGTCCGTAATTCTCGTTTTGAGGTCATCAATGTTAGCCGCCAATGGTGGATGAAATACTTGATCCTTTATTTACCCCCAAAGAATAAAATCGCACGGGGTGAGGTCAGGGCTTCTTGGGGGCCAGTGATGAAGAGTCTGGTCACTAGCTGCTCCTCGACCAATCCAGCGTTGCGGCAACGTCTCGTTCAGGTATCCGCGAACAGCTAGGTGCCAATGGGGTTGCGCACCACAAAGGAAACATCAGACCATCCCCTTCACATGCGAGCTCGCTACCCCCTCACCACCTCAAACCGAGAGTTGCAAACGCCATCCAAACTGTAACACCAGACATGCTTTGAAGAGCGCGGAACGAGTTTTATTATCGTGTATATGTCGTTCGGGCCGTTCATGGTGGTCACATTGAACATTAATGAATGTATGGTAAACAAACTTCACGGTTTCACGGTTCATTTAATTGGTAAATCAAGGTTGTAGATAGTTTGATTTTGATCTTATAGATCTTCAATTTTAGGGTATTCTTTTATACTCATCCTGTGCAACGCTTCATGTTCGGCCAATTCCTACCATATACAGCAAACAGGGAAAGTAAAATAATGGGCAGCATGGTACTGCATGAACTGATAGATCATCACAAATTACAGCGACTGAATATCTGCAGTATGTTTCTGGTTCTTCACCACGATTTGATGAGAAAAGGATTCTACACGATAACCGCAAGCGGAGTGGGCAGTGACTCGACTTTGATGAAAACTGCGAACACTTTCCGAAGTCAAGGATGACGTTACATAAGGTTTAAATTTTAGTGTGGTGGACAGTACTGAGTGTAGTAAAAGTTATTTCCTCCAGGTGAAATCATTATAGTAGCCTTATACTGTGCAAATTTGAGGAAACGCGTCGGTGGTTATTAAAAAAAAAACATAGTTATTAGATACGGGGAATTCTCTTCTCTTGGCTATGCAGATTACCATGCGGCAAAAATTACGAAAGAGAAGCTGGGTGACATGAGGTATGAATAAATCCCCAAGTCTCCTTCCGCCATATCATCAGAACTCAGCACCATGAGACTAATACATACTTATGCATCTACAGATGGTCAGGTAATTCGAGGATACGGATTGCACCACACATATCTGTGATTAAAACTAAGTAGAAAATAATTTTGCGTAAAAATGCATTATGCCCTTCGCTTACGAGAAAAACGACCTAAAAGGTTCAACAACCATTGTGGCAGACATGTGGAATTCCAATTATATAAAGGTGAGGTGATGTGGAAATGCTGCAAGTAACGTGTCGGGTAATAAGGCATACGGTAAGGCAACGAGCCGAGCTCAATAGTGCCAAAAAGGCCACGAAGTTCACATGCAGTGAGTACTGGGAAATGGCAGTGAGTACTGGGAAATGGCAGTGGCCATGGGTGCATCTGGCAATCGAATTTCGTGCATGATGCTTGCATCCAATGTGCGGAAAAGTGCATTGCTTTGGGCAGAGCAATCTTCGCACACCGGTCATGACATTTTGACGTTTGATATGCTGATGCTGTACGTTGTGCGTAACGTGAAAGAAAGTCATTTTATCTACTTTAATACCGTTTTTTTCGTAAACGAAGGGCTTTAAGCTTTTCTACCAAATAGTATTTTCTACTTAGTTTTGATCACAGATTCGTGTAATGCAGTCCATATTTGCGAATTACCTGACATTCTGGATATACCCTGCTGAAGGACAGGGTATTGTGAAACATGGATACGTGCAAAATGGGCTTTTCGTGAATTCTTTGCATCACGGGAGCTACGTATCTTTAGGTATGAACTTGAAAGCCATGCGTATCGTGAACAGAGATGTCTTTGCAGACAAATAATATTTTGAGTGATGAAGTTATGTATAACCATTTCAAAACCCCTAGTTTTGTTAGATGAGTTGCCGAAATGATCAATATCAGAACCACGAGGTGTATGAGAAGTCTTAATTCTTTAATAAAAAAAATTATGTACTTTCCTATTTTTGTAAAATTTTTGTTTTTCTTTATATTGCTTAGTTATGCATTTTTATTACTACGGTAAAATTGAACTGCGCCTGGTTTGTAGAGTTTTCACTACCATAAGTTTATAATCCAAGTATGGTTTAAAGTTAAATACATATTTTTCAGTATGAGCTCAACCAGAACAATTGATTATATGTTGCAGCGTGTTCTGTTATATTTCTTACATAACATTCATTAGAGGTTTTTAATTATCGAATAATTTCTTCTCAGTAAATCATGAGAATACGCAAATTAATTTCGTGACTGTATTTTCTATGTGCGATTCACATTTGCAGTTACACTACAGTTTATTTGCAAATCTGTGTAGGCCACTTTACTAATGAGTGGCCCACAGCAAAATGTGGAAGAAATTTTGTGCATACTAATTAAGAATAATGACAGATTTACAAACTCTACCAGTCAATAAACAAATGAGATTGGCTCGAAAGCACAGAGGCTTTATTAAGTCTGGTGTCAAGGCTTTTGAACCCATTAACAAGAACTGGCAAAAGTATTAAGAAAACTAAAAGACAAGAAGTTATCAATATATAACCAATTAGTCCGCTTCATGCCAATTAATCCGCATCACAGGGCACTTTCAATTTCAAAGTATTTGACTGATTTTCTTGGTGGCCGAAACGGTATATTTTGTACTTATATTCAAGTAAGCAGAAGACGTAACATTATTAAGATTTCCTTACCACATAAGCATATACGTATTTCCCGGAAATAAGGGAGTACTTTACAGAAAAACTTATTTTCATTGTAGTATTGTTATATTTTTAAATAATATTTTCGAGGTATTTTTTGAATAAATCATTAACAGCAGAAACAAAGTTATATTGGTTGTCAATCACTGCTGACATTTCATTAATTTTGCCAGCATAATGTAAATCTCATTAATGCTGCAATTATTTTTAAATCGTTTAATAGTAAATATTTATTGTATTCTTCTTAATCGTTCGCCATTAATACAATTCTTATCATATCTTTATAAAAAGTACAGAATTCAAACTTTTTGTATGATCATGTGTATTACACTCATTAGAACACAATGAACAAATCGCGCGAGTATAACGAAGATTGCCACACCGTATCATCATAACAAGAAGTGTGTCCCATTTGGTTTTAATGCGTTTTGCTTGCGCGGATGGGCCACGAGGGTCATTCTTGTTCCTCCATCATTCATAACTGCAAGTCACCGAATAAGACCTTTGTAGCAGTGTGAAGAAAAGAAACAAGTTTAGTGAAATGGAGGCCGCGGGGTTTTAGTGGTCAGACTACTCGCCTCCCACCAGGGCGAACCGGGTTAGATTCCCGGCGGAGTCGCTCCCAGAATTTCGCATTTGGGAATTGTGCCGGACGATGCCGCTGGTCAACAGGTTTTCTCAGGGATATCCCGTTTCTCCCTCCCCCTCCCTTCCATTTCGGCGCTTCTCCATATTCACCTTACTTCACCCACATCGGCTCTCAAGACCTCGATGTTACGAGCTGCCCAAATTTCTCCATCTTTCATCTCCCTGCGATACCACCTTCAGGATGATCTTTTTTTTAATGAGTGTATATTTTTATAGTCATGGTGAATTTCATCATATTAGGATTAGGTAAAGGGAAAATATTTTTTAAACAAATAAGGACTATTAATTGCTTTGATCAGAGTTGATTTTGATAAGTAGATGTAGAGGGTTAGAAAAAAACACGAAAGATAAATTCATGATACTTACTCTCAAAAATAAATCGGAATAATATGAATGCACTATATGCTATCTACATAAAAAGTTAATTTAAAGAGATTAACTTTGCCAGGCATATAAGGACTGATTCAAAAGATTTATTAGATTCGAAATTTTGATAAGGTGATGCGATCTCTCAACAAAACCCTAACTTGCATCTTTGCAGTACTTATATACCAACTATGTTTATAATCGGTCTAATAATTCTTAAAAAATTTTACACATACTATATTTATAAATTTTTAATATATATTAAAATAACGAAAGTAAGGACTAAACATCAAAAAAATGTTTTGCCTTGTGACACTTTTATGAAATGTGTGCGCTTATAAAAATAAAATGCTTTAGAAACTGTGTATGTTCGATAGTAATAGTTCTACGCCACACTTGGTGGAGTTAAAAATATAGTTCTGGAAATACAGGATGTTTTTGAAATGAGTGCAGATATTTTTGGGAAAGTAAGGAGGTGTCAAGACAATAAATTTGATGCAATGAACATGGTGTCGGAAATGCATCCTTGTGCTACAAATAAAATAAAACTCAAGACGCATTGTTGCTGTTGAAGGCTCTCGCGGGTAAACAGTGCTTCGTCTTTCCATAACACAATAGCAGGGAAGTCTGGAATATTAATGGGCTGCTGCAATAACCGCCTGGCAATGTCAAGTCGACGACAATTATCACAACTGCAACATGTTTCGAACACAGCGGTACTGGTGCAACGTATGCCACCGTGGAATCAGGTCGACGGCCATCACTTTGAACAATTGTTGTAATACTGCACTTGCGGTTTCGATGTCAGCTCGCTTTGAGTGATTGTGCTACATGTTCATTACATAATAATTATTGCATACTGCATATGCGTCTTGCGTTTTAATTTATTTGTAGCATACGGATCCATTTCTGACACCATGTTCGTTACATCAAAACACTCGTCTTGATATCCCCTTTCATTCCCAAAAATATCTGCACTCATTTCATAAACATCCGGTATACCTTACGAAAATAATTCATGCACTTCCACCAAAATGCCAGAAAGGGATAAGTGATGTTTAGTTTACTTGTGTTATTAGCGGTTTCACAGAATATTCTTTTTAATTCGCTTTATTTTCCCACATAGTTAGCAAGTAACACTGAAAACGTAGACATGACGTCATTAAAAAAATAGGAACATAATTCGTTTAAAATTCATAATATGTTAGGTATCTTTGATGGTTTTTCATTTACGCCAAATTTGTGTTAATAAACTGAATATTTTGTTAAACACAGTCTGTTGTATTTAATATTTGTTGTGCTTACATATTGCGCAATATGTAAGATATGAATCAGGAATTTTCACAAATAAATTTAGGAAATATGTTTTCTAAGGATAATTCTTTTCCAAAACTACACAGCCTCACTACAGCAGAAGAAATGTACGTGTCGGTGGCAGGGCATGATGCAGCACGCAGCAGCAAACGGGATGACCAGATACGTGTATCTTGTGTGTCGGAAGTGAAGTTCGACGTCATTGAAATGGAATACAAGTCTGCAGGAAAGACGGACATTGATAAGTTTTATTTCCGCGCTAATTGTAATCAAGTAGCCGGAAACGAAAATTAATCGATTTCAGCACATATTCTCAGGAATGTTGAGATAGGAGCAGGTAAGTCTTCATTCTGTTTGCTTTCGGGATGTACTCACCGACCTGTAGTACATATTAACAAGTTTTGATACAAATACCACTGTAATCAATGGTTATTCGGATCGTTGTTTCAATAGACATTATTACTGTACTGCATTTGATAACCAAGGAAAGATTGATCGTATTTTAGCTCATTAGTGGAAGTACAGAATGCACTCCTAACCTCCATCGAATGTTGGCATATGTACATTCGAAGGATTTGTACTGCGTTAATTCAAGTATCCACAATAATTGCCATAAACTTTTGCGCGTCCAGTTGAAAATCATTCGGTAATCATTAACTTTGGTAAATAAACGCATTGTTAAAAATATGGACGTAATTAACGTTTCATGTAAATCATACGAATGTGCTGCAATCCCTCATCGTGAGATGCATATAAACAGTTTCCAGAATAGTCCATGCGCTGTAACTCGCGGGGATTTTTGAGCCTAATCGCCAGGCGTGATAAATGAGCATTAGGCGTGTCATGAATATGTACAAGATAGTCGTATGCACGACTGATGGAGTTTGAGAAAGGATAGATAATAGGACTGCGAGAGGTAGAGTTGATGGTGCGCCCTACTGCCGAACATTTGAGTGGTTTGGACTTCAAAGTCATATTGTTTGGGACCGACAAACACAGGAGGGTAACATGCACAACATATACTTTTTGTGAACGTCGAAACACCACAAGTTTGGAGGACTATTTGTCACACAGGTAAGGATAGATCAGGAGTCTTGCTTGTTTACCATCAAGCGACATGTGACAGGTTCACTAGAACAACGAATCTCTATAAGAAGCATTTCCAGGCACCTAGTACAGTCAGATATGCGTTCGCGATTATCTTTGCGTGTTTTGACGTTGAAACATCAAACCGTTACCTCCGTTTGCAGTGGTGTCAGCAGAGAGAAACTTGTAATCCGAGTGTTTTTGAACACCGGCAAACTCCGGCAGGTTATTCCTCACAACAATATAAGACGAAAATGAATGTACACTTTTCCCTTAAAGTGATTTTTAAGACTGCTTTGCACCCCCACACATTTCTAATTTAAAAAGCCATCGTGAGCTATTTTTGTTGCCGACCTGTCAGGCAACACAATCTGTTTTGAGAGTTACTCACGGATTTCTCGAAAACGGTTCGCCTCAGAATGTTCCGACGAGACGACCACTTAAGGGATACAAAGTTTGAACAAATAATAAGATGACAAACCTCCATTTTCACAATGCGGGGGAATTATATCAGAGGTGTAAGATCTCTATTATACAAAACACCATTCACCAATTCGTTGCTTAATCGTAATTTTTTTTTTTAGTTTTGAAAAAAAAATTTTATTCAATTTTTGGGAGCACATACCTTTCTTAAAAATTACTTTAGGGAAAAAGTAATACGCCTAATTTCGTCTTATTTTTCGTAGGGAATAAACCGCCGGAGTTTGTCGGCGGTGTTAAAAAAACACCCGACAAACAGTAATTATGTTTGGAAATTAATGGTCATCGTGTAGGAGTTAAGATAACCGAAGTTGAACGCAATGACCCTTGCTTCACTTTGCAGCGACATGTAATACATATTATTGGTTTCATAACTGGGAAGAGACAAATATCGTTCCTATAGTAAAATACTGTCGTAGTTAGCATATTTTAGTTGTTAGATACATAGACGTGAAGTGTATTAAGTTTATAAATAAATAAGTGTGACTAAATTGCAAAAATTGTTATTTTATGTGAAATATGTTCTATAGAAAGCTGAAGTAGGGATTCATTTTTGCGCAGTTGTTTGGTGAAGTAATTGAAGAGAGTAATTTTTAATAGATAATACACAATTACTCAGGGCGCGACATTATCGTCATCGTTGACACAGACAGCAATACGAGGATCATCGAAAGTACAGTGATATGTTGAAGGCATCCTGCAACCTGATTTGCTACAATTAGTAATAGTGCTCAGAAGCCGTACTGCATAAATAAAATTATGCTTGCCTGCATACATATCTGGTTTCCCGATTTTGTTTACTACATTATTTGACAGTTACATTGTCTGTCCAGTCATCTGATATGGCACGAACATTTTTGAAACCAGATGTATGCCAGCTTCCTCCACCTCGAAGAGTTTTCGATTTGGAGCGTGGTTTGTAACAACTGTTTGAAAATCTGCCACATAATAACATAAGCCATTTATTTGAGTCAATGACCGATCATTTCGTATTTATGTAGGGCACGAAACTGACGGACGTGATCCCAAAGGTGCTATTCTTCGGTGCCACAGGATAGAGTAACATTTATATTTCAACCATTTCTTAATTTTATCGTTATCGCCATATCAATAACATTTCTTGATGGATACAATGGTGTCGTCTTAATGAGCACATATTTAAGCAATGTGCGTATGCCTGTGATAATACATGAAAAGAGGGCATAGGCAAATATTCTCTCATGTAATTGCTATGCAAGATCTGTGTGTGTCATTTTGAAATACACGCATTTGCAATATTTATTTGCAATGGTATTTCAGATTTGACCATTTTTACTACTATAAAATACATTAGATAATTATAGATAAATATTTTTCGTTTCTACATTTTATGACGTATCAGTTATTTGTCTGAACATATAAGTTTTGTTACTATTTACTACAATATCATTGAAACTATAAACATTTTGTAGTCTTTGCTGCAGAATGTACGATTTTTCTGCGAAATTTCGACTAGCAGTGCAGATTTACATTAGTCGGTGTAATAGGGAATATTGGTTAAAATGTACTTTCAACAGTAATGCGAGACGTCTTACTTGGGAATACTCTTCTTATTTATATTATAATTTCTTTTTCATTAACATTTATTCATGTTATTTAATTCTTCTCCTTGCGTCTCCAGTTATTTTTACATACTCATATAGCATTAATTTCACTTTCTACACTGGCTCAGTATCATTACAGAGACTTTTGCATGTCACGGAAACACTGAAAATATATAAAGTTAAAAAAAACAGCCAAGTCTCTATATCACAAACAGATATTTTCATAACTCATGGATGACTCCACTGAAGATATTAAGTCAGTTATCACAATAAAAATGAGACAAAAAAACAAAATGTGTAACTAAACAATTATCTCTAAATAGTAAAAAACAATGTCGCTTATCCGCGTCAGTCTTCTGTGTATTCGCTTAGTACTTCTAAACTACTTTATGGATTTTGATGCGGTTTTCAACATTATTCATAAAAATTCTTAAGAAAGGTTTTTGTGCATAAAAATGTATATTTAAATAATGATAGTAGTAAAATGTTGAACGGTTTGTAATCAAGTCGTAAAAAACAGCTTTTAAGGCACTTACATGGCTTGCGCTGACTAAACCATAACAGATGCATCAAATTAATGTACTAAAGAATTGTAGCTCTCAAAAATGTCTACAGAAAAGTCTACAATAGCACTTTTTTATCTTTTAAGGATGACCCACAATAACAATTTTGGTCTTTCAAAGTATCGCTGTAAAATCTAAATTGTTACTGGGCGAAGCTGGTTCCGTTCGCTAGTATAGTATAAAATAAATGTAAATTAGGCTAGACAACAAGCAAAGAAACACGGGCGAACAAGACTTCTTCGATTACAACAGTAGCGAAGTTTCGGAAACTGGAAACTGCTTTCATATTCAAGCACATACAGATATTGGGGAACATCGACACTGGACCAAGATTATACCAGGGAAAACCGGACCATAAATGATTCCCCTCCTCCCAACTGAGCAGTGGGAACTATAAATACCTGTAAGTTATATTTGTGGCATGAAAATGACTGGGGCATAGCCACACTGGACTACAATTATGACGCGAGAACAGGACATAAATTAACACTCTCCTCCAAACTTCACCGTGGAAATTAAAGAGTCGTGTAATAAATGTTCACCAGACATTCGCCACACCCACGCAGCATAGAATTAACAGAATTCGTTACTCCACAGGATGCACGTCCATGATTCTGGAGTCCAATGGTAAACTGCCTTGTACCCCTGAAATAATAGGCGGCAATCCGTGGGGTGACTTTAAGATCACAGACTGCAGATTGTCAGTTAAATCAAAGTACAAACCCTTGCTCCACATCAAAGGTAGATTGATTATGACACTTTCCGATCCCTGTCGCTTCTTTGCCCATCACTTGCATAGAATATTTACGGCTTGACTTCACACATTGTAGGCTACGGCTGTCCCGATCTGTCAATGTTTTTTTTTTTGCTTATCGGAAATGAGTCGACATGTTTTAACTCCCTCGTGTTTTTACCTCACCACTGGTTTACCTAGTCTTGTACAATGTAGCCAGATCTTGCATGAAAAGTCACGGATGTAATGCTCATACCTGTGAGCGCCAATAATCATGCCCCACGAAACATCACTAATCTCACGTTTTGCATTCATACTTTAGGTTATAGCTCCCATAAACTTCAATCTAAAGTTAAGGTAGATTTTAAATGTATGACTTGTAAAACGAGCCCTCATACATTCGAGCCCATTAATTGATGACCGTACTGCATACTTATACAGAATGTCTCAAAACACACCGAGAAGGCCCAGTATGTGATCCAGGACAAAGAACTGAACATTTAACGAAAAGGAACACATGTATGAAAATGTGTGCTTTCGCCACTATGGAGCAACAGTCAGGTACATTATTTTTATTGGTTCCTAAATATGTGGAACTGATTAGCCATTTCACTTGGCCGTATATACTGCCAAACTGATTAGATGGACTGCAATGTCATGCATTCCAATGGGATGTTTTGTCTTCACTGCTGTATGAGGTATCACTATTGGTTCGACAGGAAATGTGGCTGCAACACGATGGACATTCAGCGCACTTTGACAGAAATTTGCGAAACTAATTTGATGCTACACATCCAAATCGATGGATTGGCAGAGGGAGTTCGTCCATGGTCACCTCGGTCACCAGATCTTACACACTTCGACTATTTTGTTTGAAGTGTTATAAAGAACATGGTGTATGAGACTCCAATAAAATCGGAGGAAGACCTTATCGCGCGAATCCACGTCGCGGCCGAAATATTTAACACACAACCAGGCACCCTGACCGTGTGCGCCGATCAGGGTACCATCGTTGCACACATTTTAATAAAGTTGGAGGTCAACAATTCAAACCACTTTTGTAATCCACGATGTCATCCTCTTGTTGGGTTTGTGGAGGTGTCTTACTGATTAAATTTGAGGCTAACCTCACGTCCTAATTCCGAAGCGGTGTAAAAATTTGTGACTCCCCATAGCGACCAAGCCAAGCATTTCTGGACATAGACTCCCTTTCGTATAATGTTCCATTCGTTGTTATACACTATTGTTTGTGAAAATTGCAACACCTAGAAAGAATGAACCAAATTAATCCAAACTCGGAGGATATGTAGAACAGTGAACCAGCAATAAGTGATTGCGCTTGCAGAGAGATGGCGTACTCATAGGCCCAGCAGCGCTCTCCCTTGTGTGACCATAAAGGTCAGTATTACACCAAGCTCAGTCAGTGAAGAGCAGTCAAACGAAGTGAAAGTAAGTGCCAGTATTCCTCGTCGACGTCAAATGGCGCCATATCAAGATGTAAGTGTGTGTGAATGGGGCAGAATGATCGGTCTCCGGGAAACGGGTTTGTCATACCATGACATTTCGGCTCGTAAAGGGCATGCTGCTATGACAATGATGCGTGTGTCGAACCAGTGCATAGAATAGGGTCGCAGTGACGAAGGGGTACTGAACCACGCAATGTGACCACAGCTTGGGATGACCGCCATATTATCCGCATGGCCGTAACGGACCGTACAGCCGCGTTCACAATGTTGGCTCGGCATTGGAGCACTGCAACCAGTGTGAACCTGTTTGCGTCGATGGTTCGACGCCGTCCGCTGTGGGCTGGACTGGTGGCACACATGCCATTGCGTCGGCTTCTATTGTCCAGAAACCACAAACGCCTCAGACTGCAATGGGCTTGTGAACGCAATCGCTGGCGAGCTGAGTGGCAAAATGTAGTGTTTTCCGACGAGTTCCACTTAAACTTGTTCTACAGTGATGGCCTCATACGTGTTAGACGCTACCGTGGTGACCGCAATCTGGCAGCCTGCATTGTGGAGCAGCCAAGCGCGGACAAACGCCAAGTGTGATGTTTTGGGGCGCCATTGGATACAACATGCGATCTCGACTCCTACATATTGAGGACAATCTAAATGGCAACTGCTACATCAGACCACATGTGACGAGGAATGTGAAAGTGTCTTCAATGAACGACGCGTACCGCTGCTTCCCTGGCCTGCACATTAGCCTGACATGTCGCCCATCGAACATGTCTGGGATATAGTTGGTCGGCAACTTGTTCGTCACGGTCCTCCAGCAACCACTGTTGATGCTTTGTCGACTCGCGTACATATCGTTTGGAGGGATGTTCCCCAGGAACATACCCAGAACCTCTTTGATTCCATGCTACGACGTTTAGAGTCTCTGATTGCAGCATATGGTTGCTTCACACCATACTGAATTCTCAAGGACAGAGATCATGTACAGTTTTGTAATCCTAATCAAGTGTGTATTGTCATGTACCTGATCTGTGGTTTAAAGTTGAAAGTTAATTTCAATCACATGTATTCATCTGGGTGTTGCATTTTTCACAAACGTTAGTGTATGTATATGTATTCAAATCTGAAAGATCTGATAAACTGGTTTCTCTAAGAGTCCTTCTCGTTGTTCGGTGTGATGAGTTTCACCAACAGTTAAGATGAAGCGACATGTTGTCAGCTGTCATAAGAACACAGATGTGTGGAAGCAAGCTGGAGCCCACCTACATGCTTCATCGTATTTCAATTCTCCAGGTCTGTGCATTATAAGCATGTAACGGTTAATTCTTAGAATCTTCACGATAACACGTTCGTCAAGTCACTTAAAACGGCCGGTGTGTAGTTAATTCATAAATAAAGTTCAGGTACGCGCGACTAACGAGTGAATGATATCACGTTGCTTATGCAGAGGACGTCAAAAGAAAGATTTAAATTTTTAATTATCTGATACACACTGGTAGAGTAGCCATATTTCCTTAATAAATCAGCCGTTATCACTTATGTTGCTCAACATGCTAGTGAAGTTGACTCCAAACAGCAGTATTCTCAGAGACTGTGACGAATACGGACACCTTTTAAAAGCAAATAACACAAGTTACGGTTTTTTTCGGTGTGCTGCCATGAATAGACATATAAAATTAAATTTCTATATTTATGACATTATGCAGTTCGGTTCTGTTTTAGCGACATTCTAAAATGTAGGAGACTGCATTTTTTAATTTTCTGATCCCTTGCATTTTGGTCACAAATAATATTATGTCGTACTGACTCTGGAATTAATAAAACTGTCTTAGTACGCGAAGAACAAATTGTATGGGCCTGCAGGGTCACAGGTTCTGGACCTGGCTGCTATGTTCAAGTTTTCAAAGCCTGCCTATTTAAATTATGCATAAATAGCTACTATGCCGATTATCCTTGCCCAATCGTGTTTACAGATACTTTTGGATCACTGCTACATAACATACTATATATGTTTGTGTCTAGCCTTAATTAATTCAGCTGTACATACACAATAGCATTATCAAGTTAACAATCTTGAAAGTGCTTATACGGATAAAGATAACGATAATATAAAATTTTTTTCTGAACCTCTTCAGCGAACTATATTGCAGGTGAAATATGGTGTAGGTGATAATATGTAGAAGCCTGTGAGTATGAAAATTTATTATTTTCCGTGCTAAATGAAGAAACTGGTGTAAAGACTTCAAATTGTTGGATCAATCGCAAAAAGACAAAATACACTCGTAGTAGGTTCGTGAGCTAGTTACTGTGTTTGTATTACGTACTTGTTTCGTGTGTTTTTAGCAATAAGTAAGAATTTAATGATGCGCAATCGACAAAGTTTTCAAGAACAAACCATATTAATCTATTATATCGTCCGCAGCCGAGGAACAAAGACTAGGAACGTAATCGTTACAACACAGGAAAAATTACTACTATTAGGTCATACTCTGCACGATTGCCGGTCGTGTTTCGCATATAATCTTTCGGTTTACCGTTAGAACTCACCTAAGCTTAAGTAACTTTTTGAGTCTAGAAGCGTAGTCGAATTGAAATACTCAGATTTCAGAAGTTGGAAACCGAGAACTACTGCATGTTGGTATTTTTCCTGTCCGAACACTGTGGACTGTTGCTGAACATTGCGGACTTTCTGAAGAATTATATCAAATTTAAGAAGCGAGTTGAAATTTGTGAAACTATCTGAACTGACGAATTATATCTAAGAGTCTTGTCTGGTGTTTGTTAGAAGCCAGCGAAGGGCACGTGACAGGCAAACATAATAGAGTTCGACTTATGAAAGGAAAGTGTAGCGCATTTTCTAATATGTTATTGTGTTAATTGTATAAAGTCGGCATATTTATTTTAGCCCATAATTCTAGTTTTTATACATAAATCGTGATGAGCATTTTAAAACCATATTTGTAAAGCTTACCGGTGACATTTATATAAGTTATAATCTTGAATAGACCCAGAGGCTAGCACGAACAATTATTTGATTCTTAAAATTATATGGCTATCCGGGTTAGATTCCTGGTGGAGTACCAGCTAATTTCCCTACCTGACAAAAATGTAGTTGTTGTTAGTCGTCGGGCTTTCACCGGAACTCCGTTCGCCCCGTTCTTGCATCTCGTCACTGCTACATCTACATTTCACTTCAACCTCGCGGGTGTTTAACACCTGGTTTTCAATTGCCCCTCATAATTATCAGTAACAATGTCAAAACTATATTACGATGGTTTGGAAAGGGTGGACGAAAATATTTTTCCTTTTGTGTACTTTAATAAATTTCGATTTGATACATATGTTTGGAAATATCAAAGAAAGGTACATAGCATTTAATTTTTATAAAACTTCACAGATCACTTTTCTATAATTGAACGACTTTACAGAGTTTATATTAAAGATGTATGCTAAATAAAATTTATACGCAAATTTATTACATGTATCTTATTATACTCTATGTGTTATTAGACAACAAATCGTATAAAACTAATGAAATGTTTATTTTTAGTGCACTCATTGAATATAAAACAAATATGACTGCCAGTCCACAATACCAATATTTTGTCTGCCTGGCAGCCTCGAGCCGACTGTTGTGGCCACAGGCAAGGAATAAATTATATTTACTATATCGCGGACGTGTGTGGTAATGAAGAACACCATCACAACTAGGGTAGCGTAAAGTATCACTAAATTGTTTAACTACTCCATGGTTTATCATCGCGGTGGTGGGGCTTTACAATTATTGTAGTTATTTTACTGTCAAGACTGTGGAGTTGTCTTTTGTTATTTGCACTCACGAAGTGTCGAACCAGAGACCAAACACTAAGGGTATAATTTAATTTATTTGAGAGGTTTTATTTCAATGCACAAGAGCTTTATAAAACTCATTCACTTTACAAGTTTTCAAACATTAATAATTACAAAGTTAATTTACATCTTTATGAAAAGCCTGCTAATTTTTTGAGTAGTTATATTTAAATATTTACGTTTAGAAACTTATAAAACGCATTTTATAAAAATTTTAAATAACATATTGAACAATTTTTTGGAATGTTTATAAAAAATAAGGTTCTCCTAAAGAATACAAGATGGCTGCCATTGGAATGGGTAATTAGAGTAAAAATAATTTTTTTTAATTGTATTTATCTAATGTAAATGTGTAATTATTGTCGATTATAAAATGTTCTGGATCAAGGCCATTGAAATTGCAAGGTAAATGCCACCAAATGGTCAAGGCGAAAGAGGTCACTCTATTATTCAAGAATCCAAGGTCATCTCGGATGGTTTTCTCTTCCTTATCGCTGATAATGAGTCTGAAGTCTGCCACAAAGTTGGCCAAACATATCAAGTTGTTCGTAACAATTCTCTTTGTGTGATTTTAACACTCGTAACATACCAAGCAATGTGGATTGCTTACATACTACACAGAAAGGCAAAGGAGTGTGTTAGGTATAGTCAAACATTACAAGTTATTATTTCATTCACAAGATAACTTACGTTACGCCCGCGACTAGTTTAATGATAAGTGTAATTATTTATTATTGAGACCTATTTTTACGAACCTGAAAACATTAAAGGGATTAGAAAATTTAACTTTTTCCCATACAGCATTTAATTCAATTTACAGAACATCGTTTAAAATTACTTATAAACTGAGAATAGCAAGCATGTTTTGCGAGTTTTAATATTGCATTGTTAATTTCTACTCCATATTATTAAACTGCATTTGTGATTAACAAGTCTATTTGCTAAGAATGTTACATCATTTTCTTGTTTTATCAAAACTTCGCGTAGTTGGACAACAAGGAGCTACAATGACGCATAGAGAATAATATGAAATCATCTCTACCAGTAATCATTTTAGCATAAATTTTTTGTAAGATAAGCTTATGTGATATATAGAACGTGTGTATATGCAACTTATATTAAACAACGAGCCTACCGTTATATAATATTGTCGTATATGTATTTGTAACTTCTGTATTCAAAATTTTTGAAAATTCACTAACTTCTAAGCAGTGATCCATACGTCAGTCATGTATGATACATCATTCCTTGTGTACTACCTTTCTGCTAGTGTGACATAATTTATTTGACTGTATTTCATTATAATTACGTATCTCAAATCTATGTGTTATAAATTTGCACTTGACCTGTACGCAATTTTTGTAGCAATGCATGACACACATAAATACAGACAATTAAAATATTTGCAGATATATTTTTTTTTTGCATATCTGCAAGAAATGATGGCAATGTTGCCACCAATTATTATTTTCTGTTCAGTATAAGTCATTAATTTGTTCTTAAAGTTACGGTACCAACATAACGGACTCTGAAGGTTAACTTTATTTTCTCTCTGATAAGTTGTTTCGGAACGATGACCAAAGTACAAAGACGATGTGAGGCCCCCAACACGCCAAGTGTACACAAAAAGGAAAGTGTACGCCAACAGATGATAACAATATTTTACTTTAAAAAATTTCGCCAAAATTGAATTTTAATGGCTTTCTTAACAGACAGGATAATTTTTCACGCTTATCGTCGGATTATTTTTTGACATCTTCACTGAGTTTTTTGAAAATAGCTGTAATTTGTATTTGTAGTTTCGCCAATAAAATATGCAATTATAAAGACACATTTTAATGTCAAAGTGTGGTTGTCTAGGTTTACAGTGCTTGCTTGAAATTTCAAGACCTGTGACCCGTGTATCTCAAAATACGTACACGACATTGAGCACCCCTGTTTAAAGATGCATGAAATGCCCAAGTTACCAGATAAGCACATCATACTTTTGTAGCACGCTGGACTACCTCCACAAAAATACTACCATTTGTAGCATATGAGAGACTTAGTGTAAATAACCACAAGAATGCCACAAATAGAAAGCTCCGAGGATCTAGTTGTGTAGGTGTGACCCCAACGTAAAAGTAGAAGCAAATAGGCCGAGCCTAAATTCTAACTCCAGTACCCTTACACAAACATAATAATAATAATTATTAATATATACAGCAATAAAGCAAAATGTGATTTAAAATAAAAAAAGGAAAGGTGATTGATAAATAAAGTGGAACTGAGATTCGTGTGACCAAATGTATTATTATTAACTAATAAGAGTGATATATAATAATTAATATTTGTAATTTGTAACAGGAAAAAAAATANCAAACATAATAATAATAATTATTAATATATACAGCAATAAAGCAAAATGTGATTTAAAATAAAAAAAGGAAAGGTGTTTGATAAATAAAGTGGAACTGAGATTCGTGTGACCAAATGTATTATTATTAACTAATAAGAGTGATATATAATAATTAATATTTGTAATTTGTAACAGGAAAAAAAATATATATATAAAGAATGAGTATAAAAGAAAACCCCAAATTTGAAGAAGGAAGTAGGGCGCGTTCCGAAAATACCAGTCACTAACAAAGATTTCAAATCACTTCACAAAACCAGTGATACTGTCCTGATTCGGAATGCGGTATTTTATATTAATGCTTTAAATGCTTAATAAATTATTATTGACAGAAAAGAATTTAATTATGAAATTCACAAACCAAATACAGAATATTTGATTATGAAATTCACAATTCGATATTAAATTGTTGTTTCAATCGGTTGACATAATAGCTTAACCAGATCAAAGTAATTGGTATCTTAAAAATTTAAAAATGAAAAAGTAAGCAAATATTGAAATATTGCTAGATAAATAAATGAAATTACAGAAACAGTGACAAAATCATTATCTACTCTTGCTTTAACATAAAAATGAAAAACAAAGTTAGGTGCTGGAAAATAACCCAACGGGCTTTGACAAGAAAACCCAAAAAATATATTCCCAGAAGTGGAATACAAGGTTTAAAGAACATATTAAAAAATAAGAGATTGCCTAACAATGGCACTCACTCCCTCCCTTAAACGAGGCCTTGCTATTCCTGGTGTGACAAACACTGACAGACACACATACACTAAATAAATGACTAACTACAAGTTTAACAAAAATTAATAACTAAAAAAAATTATTAACCTACAATAGAAGTTGAAGTAGTAGGCAAAGGAACCATTAAACATCCTTCTGGCACAAGAGCAGGCCGATCAGAAGGTTAGGAAAATGCCATTACAAAAAATTTGGATTTCAACCAAAAAAAAAATCAGGAAACAAAAAACAGAACTACAAGGTACAATAATGGAAATGAGATTTATGTTGAGAGTAGTTGGTGTAGGATGATGGCGAAGGAGACGCAGGACATCCGGAATATTGGTTCCCTGAGGGTGTGAAGGTAAAAACTAAATTTCCTTACAAATTATCCCTATGGAAAACAGTAATTGCCACTAAGCTACTAACACAATACAAAAAAAAAACCCAAGACAAGAAAGGAACAAATCTTCATGCTAAATATTAACCACATTGAATGAAGAACAAAAGGAAATCTCGTATTATCACCCATTGAAAACATGAAGTCTAAATTTCCATGTTGGTACATTATTTTACAAAAGCTACGCAATTCATTATTTAATACACACAACACATGTTTTTTGTTATTAACCTAGTACCGCTGTTTTTTCTAGTATGGCGTGCAAACAGAAAGGACCTTAAGAAGACTAGGATCAGTGGGTGATCAGTCCATGGTCTAAATCAAGTCAAGATCAAGAAGAATAGCGGCTGGCTAGCCAAATAAACAAGAAATGTTATTGAAAACAGCTACAGCTAGGGTCTGCAGCTCCTGTACTTGTAGAACACAAAATTTTATTTAGAAAGTAGAGAAGGAAAACTATTCAGGTGACAGACGTGAGCTATGGTACCATATTTTCCTGAACTGGGGTCAGCAAGACTAGCAGTGACTGGCGTTAGGAAATGGTGGACTTGGTAAGCGCCAGTCCAATGGTAAGAATGTTTAGCCATTTTCTTGTCAACTGCTCTGATGACCGGTCGACCTTTACACAAAACTACACTGAAGAGCCAAAAAAAACTGGTATAGGCATGCGTATGCAAAAAACAGAGGTATGGAACCAATCAGAGTAACGCGATGCGGTCGGCAGCTAGATTGGTTACTGCTGCTACAATGACAGGTTATCATGATTTAAGTGAGTTTGAACGTGGAGTTATAGTCGGCGCACGAGAGATGGGACATAGCATCTCCGAGGTAGCGATAACATTTGCATGTTCGCGTACGACCATTTCACGAGTGTACCATGAATATCGGGGATCCGGTAAAACATCACATCTTCGACATCGCTACGGCCTGAAAAAGATCGTGAAAGAACGGGTCAAACGACGACTGACGAGAATCATTAAACGTGACAGACGTACAACCCTTTCTCAAATTGGCGCAGATTGATTTAGTGGACTGCCCTGCAGGATCCATGGTGTGAATTGCCACCTGCATACCTTCAGACATTAGTCGAATTCATGCCACGTCGTCTTGAGGCACTTCTGCGTGCTCGGGGTGCCCTACACGATATTAGGCACGTGTACCAGTTTTTTTTTGGCTCTTCAGTGTAAATCACCTACACGAAATTAATAGCCAATCCGATGTTTATTGTACTTGATACGGCTCTTGTAATAAGCACATTTTAGGTTTCTGCAGGCAGCTGCCCATACCTGACGGATGTCCTTGTGATCATCTGGTAACAAATAATTTATTTGCCACATATTGGACAAAGGGTTATTGGGCAAGTAAGTGAAGAAAGTATTGAATGGATTTGTCTTATGAGACTCATGCTTGCCATAGTTCAAAGCCATTTGCAACCAAGAAAGATTACTACATCGCAAGAAAAGCAATGAGAGCTGAACTGAGGATTCGGTTGAAACGCTTCGCATGCTAATGTGGGGGATTATATGGAGACAAGGTAATATGGGGAATACGATAATTAAAACACATGTCGCAAAAAATTCTTGAAGTGGATCGGGAACCTTTATCAGACTCAATTCATGAATGTTGGAATTCACGTGTCTGTAGAACACGAACATTGGATATAGCAACAACCTTACTCATAGGAATAAACCACACAAATATAGAAAAAGCATTGACACAAACAAATAACATATTATTACCTGACTTACATCTTGGAAATGTGGCGACAAAAACAATGCAAACCTTTTGTATGGGGTTTCAACCACATCTAAAGAGATAAATCCTAGTGTGTATTTTCAGCAGGCTTGCTCAAAGCACACCATTTACAAAATTTAACTCCTTCTGAAATTTCAGCATCCATGCCTTTCCAAATAAAATGCTTAAGAATTGTCACAATGGTTTTGCCTATGCCTTAATGCGCATCTAGAGGCGATGAATGAAAATAGTTGAAAACCACGTGTTTTAGATGAGTCTGCAACACAGCACATTTTTCATTGTCACTGGATTTGCAACATAAAACATCTTTAGTCAGAAAATTTGGCTTTTGTTTAACACCAGATTTAAGTTATGTATTCATTTCTCTCAGTTCATGATCCTTTTCTTAATTCTCCTTGATATTTGTAAATGCCAAAGTGAAAATGTACAAAAACATTAAAATTTGAAAGAACTTCAGATACATTATTAACTGTGGAATCATCGAACATGCGTGATAGAGCATCAGCTACTATATTCTGTGATCCTGTTGCTAGAGGGCATGCCAGTCGTTCGACCACCATATTTGTTTATGGAGACGACATCTAGAATGGGTTGTTGTCACTCTTGCTTAGCTGCCATGTTGGTTCTTGAGTTGACCTCTATGGGCGCTGTTTTTTGTTTATTTCGGAGCTCAAAATGTCATCTGGAAGAGGGTGAAATCGAACTGCCGAACCTTGGGTCAGCATGCAGAAGCCTTTCACCACTAGGCTATCGGGAAGATGTAATAACATGCATGTGAGGGGGGTGAATAAATATTCGGTGGTGATAATTCTAATGCATATTAATGATTTTATATAAGTTTTCTTGACTATTTGATACTTATTTATACAAGCAATAAGATTTTTTTATATAGTCATGTATACACACAATAAGAATTTTTTCATGTAGTCATATACATAAAATAATAATTTTTTCATATAGTCATATACATGCAATAAGAATTTTTTCATATAGTCATAATTCCTTTTAAGTTTATAGTTAGTTTTAAAAATATTATAAATAGGTGTGCCTTAGAAAGAAAATACATTATTTATTACATTATTTATTCATTTAGGTTACTTAAGTTATATTTGCAAACATGCATGGACAGGCAGAGTGGCTGATCTTGCTAAAGTTAAAAAAAAATCTGTGCTCGCATGGCAAGGAGTATGTTGGCATTTTCACAGGTTGCACCTGCATGGTGTTAGATATATGCACACATACATGTGTATGTGCTTCCACATCGTTTTCACAATCTACATTGTGTCAAATAGCACAAGTCAAAATGGGTGGGAATTGCTGAGATAATACTTTCACAGGTCTGCAACAGCATGGTAACAGGTAATTGCACACATGAATGTGTACATGCTTCCACATCGTTTACACAATCTACATGGCGTGAGAGAGCATAAGTAAACATGGGTGCGAATAGCTGTGTTAGCATTGCCACAGGTCTACACCTGCACAGTGTCAGGTAAACTGCATATGTACATGTGTATGTGCTTCCAGGTCGTTTTTACAATCTACATGATGCCAGATAGACTAAATAAGCCTGCAGGTGGTAAGATCTGTATTAGCATTTTCATAGGTCTGTACCTGCACATAGCGAGCTGTCTCCAACCCACTATTGTGTATAAGGACAGGCAAGTGCAAGAATAAAATAAATGCAATGTAAGGTAAACCGACATTTAATTAAAAACAATGAATATACAAAAGAAAATTTATATCTTATATTTTTAAAACATAGGTAAGCACTATTTCAGAATATCCTTCTCATTGACCCAGGAGATGTCACGTTTCGAGTGTCCAAGCCACCTCATGTACACGCACCCATTACACAGTTTCAGCACCTTTTCCACCAAATAAACATCGGGAACTTAGTAAGCTGTATATCCTCTGCGTAAAAGCCTCCGACGATGTGTACACAAGTACCAATTTCGTATGCGAATAACCTTATATAATTCTGCAGACCAGTTGTAACTATAGGCCTTGTGGAAAATGCCACACTGTTTGGAGATGCGCACCATGTCACCGATCTTGGCTTTAGGCTTGCGCGTGTCCCTCCTCATCGGAATAGCATAAACAGTCCGAAGCAGGGAGTCGTCCTTCATATCTTCGGGATTCATGTGAGTGGTAGAATGAATGATAGAATTATACTCGCCAACAAGTTTAGGCAGTAGCTCAAGCCACTTGTAGCTTTCACTCTCCATGAAATGTCTCCACAATTTGTCTTATAGAAACCAGTGAAAATGCTCGACGTTGCTAGTACATGGAAAAGTGATTTGAGCCATACCTTTTCATTAGTGCATGGAAAGTAGCATTAGAATATTCTTTACCATCATCGGTGTGGAGATTTTTCGGAATGCATTCTTCGCTCAACACATCCACCATGGCTTCGGTGACATCACGAGCATTCTTCGACTTAAGCAGTCTGGCCCAGACATACTTGGAAAATGTATATTTCGGTCAAAATGGAGTAGTGACCTTCATTCTAACGAATAAAATTTTGAATTTCGATCAGGTCGGATTGGAAAGTATCGTCTATCCCTTACTTCGAGGCTAATTCCTTCTGGCTGACCTGAGCCATTCCCAAGAAATGGCATATTTCGTAATTGCACGACGTAGCCAGCTTCGATGAGTTCTTCGATGATGGTTATAATCTTGTTGGTGTGTGACTGGTTGTCTGCAGACTGCTAAGCAACCAGTAGCTGTAGTCTACCAACGATTTCGTTTGGATTGTCCCAAAACATGTAGTCTGTCTTGAATTTGGCGTCATCTGCTGCAGCAGACCCAAACCTATAGTTTCGATCAATCGTAGAAACAGTTTCGCGATAATGCCAATTTCGCATGGGTCGTGTCCTTAAATAGCCATGCTGAAGGGTTATCGTTCGTGTAATGAGCACGACTGGGCTGTAGCAGACGGCAGTACTTGTTAAAATCCAATTCGGTGTAGTGTCCGGGATTCCTATGAAACAAATGTTCTCAATGATCATGTATCATTTTCATCTTGAGCTTGCCGATCTGCATCATATTTCCGGGAAAAATTATCACTTCCTTGTTTCCGAGAAACCATTTTTCATCGCGGTGTCGCAGGCCGTACACATTGTCGCTGTTCCGATCAGAGTAGGAAGCGATGTAGTGCCCGACCAGGGTGCCCACCTTGGGTCTGCACTTTCGTGCTCGTTTCTGTTCCAGTGCATGCAGCAAATCGATCAGGGAAATATCATATTCGTCGCTAGTGATGACCCTTTCCGATTCGGTCAGTTCTGGACTTCTGTTCAGCTTACATGTCGGGGTTGGTCCTTCAATCTTGATTTCGTGTTAGATATGCGGACGAGGCAAAGCTTTCTCCTGGCGTTTTCAACCAAGTTCATTGAAACGGCTGGTTATTGGCTTGTAAGCCTCTTCCCTTCTATTCTCGAGAGCCAGTTTGTAACATTTACTGAGACGATTTTTCACGCGAACAGCTTCGATGACCCGCTGCAGCTCAGTCATCAGTTCTGTTCGGTCTGTTATCATTCATATAATGGAATAAACACACAACTATACAGGTATATATACACATTCACTATCAAGTTGAGGAAAGTGAATTTTCGATCTATTCCTGTCGGTCGAAGCATGTATCCAGTACCCTTCTTGTTATGCCTCGCATCATCGGTTTTTGGCAACCAGTTTGGACATTAACGTATTTTGAAGCGCCTTCAATTCTTTCCGTCTCTACAGATTCTAAATATTGATCAGGTCTATTATTCAAGCTTCCATGCCCCGTACAAGCCAGTAAACAGCTACCAAATCGTCCACCACTTTATTTTTCATGCTCCCGAACTTTTGCCTAAGAAGCGACTGGCCCCTGCGAACAGCAGTGAGGAGAGCCTCTATTAGCTATTTACATCATCATTGAAGCGTAGACCATGTCCGAACTTGCAAATTGTATTGTGACTCATGATTGGCTTCTTACTGTAAACTGATCGAAGCCATTTCTGTACCTTGTCTTACATACTGGCGAATTCCTATCGATCACTCCTCATTCCAGCACAAATAGCACATATCCTTAAACTCTGCGAATGTCATGTCCATATTGATGTAATTGTATGCATGCTGCAAGTGCGTATCGTCCATGCGAAACATCATGAGGAAAGTCACATTGTCGCATAGTAAATGTTTTGGCATGCGCTACTAAGTTTGCCTCAAGTACACACAGTCCACGTTCGCATGAATTCCCATGCTAAAGTACACTTAATTGCAACTCTATTTCTCACATGCCTTATCGTCGAAAATTAACACCGGGTTTGGAAATGCTTTGCTCGATGGCACGACAGCTTCATTATCCCTGCAAGGGAAATAGCATAGGCCTTCCATGGCCTGCAGTGCATGTGCCATATGCTAGTAATTTGGTTGCTGGAGTGATTTTAAGTACAGGTACACATTCTCGAACCTAAGATCATTAGGGTTCCTCCAAAAGGCTGAGAAGCGCCCACATCTTACTGCAACCCGATGGTCCACAAATGAGTCATGTCACTGTATTGGGCAACAGCATGCCATGATGTGCTTCGTGTGAGGTTTCTACATCTTCAGTATGAATGCATATGGGTAGAGTAACATCTTGCTTGAAAATATGTATCTTACCACTACTATCCTGCAGAGCTAATTGTAGAGCATGCACAGTGGATTGTGGAGCATGCAGGGCAGATTGCAGAGTGAGCAGGGCCGATTGCGGAGTGTGCGAAACATGCGGATCATGCGGAGCCAATTATGAAGCATGCGGAGCTGAATGCCGAGTGTGCGAGATTGCACAGAATCAGTGCTGCAAATTTTAGAATATCTCTTCAAAATATCAATACGAGTAAACTGCCCCTGGCATATTTTGCATTTAAAAGTCACACATGAAATTTTCATTCTGCAGGTAGTTATTTCATGTCGTTGTAAAAATCTGTAAATGCTGTACCACAGAAACTACACAGAAGATGTTTCATTAGCACTTAATTTCTATAGTGTTCCAAGTAAAGAATGGTACTAAAACGAAAAATCAAAAAGGTCGGGTAAATATCAGTTCGTAATGCAGTAGTGTGTGATGACTTGTAGAAGAAAGATCAAATCTGGAAGAGGGATCCTGCACATTCCCAGATACAAGTTATGCAGGCCAGGAACCAAGCTAGCTTAAAGGTTGGCATGAGGCGATACAGGCATCAACGCGCTGGACGAGGCGTGCAAGTGACACGATATCGCCTATTACCAGAACAAGGATCTGCAAGCCAGGCACCAGGCAGATAAGATACTCGGGCATAGGGTGTAAGAAATACATCGCACACCGTACACCAGACTTGGTGAAAAATGGCAGTGTGGGGCATTTCCAACATGAAGAAAGTCAAGATGAAGATAGGCATAGAGGTGAAGAAAGCGTGACCAAGTTCCAAGAGGAGAGAGAAGAAAAAGATGAGAGGGTTCCTTCCCTCATTGATACCTGCAATCGGTGCTCTGGGTGGTATCGCCGAGGCCATAATGAATATCGTTATTGCGGTGAAATGAGCCTCGAACAAAGTTAAGCTTTGGAGGGAAACCACTGCCTAAAACATAAATTGAAAGCTATCGCCATGGGTAAAAAAAATGATTAAAGACTTTACATACGACCGCTCTAACAAGAAGGAAGAGGAGGTGTGCAAAAGCATCGCAACAGGAGGAGGTGCTAATGGAATCTCTACCGAAACGACCGCTCACGAATGAGCATTTGGAACTTTTTGCAAGTAAATTGTAGATACCTCATCTACGCGGTGCATTCATGCAAGATGATTTGGGCCCTAAAACCAAACATGATGAATGTGCTGTAATCAACCTTGACATGACAGCCGGTGTTGGCATGCACTGGGTAATGTATGTCAAATGTGGCAAACATGCAGTATACAATGAGAGTTTATTCCCCAGTCAGTATGTCGGTGTCCATCATTCTAAGTGGTAATATATCCCAGCTGAGGGTGATGTATTACCCGCCCTTGGATCTGGAAGATGAGTGGGTCGTCGGACTTCTGGAATTTCAAGCTTACAATTCCATATACAAAAAAACAAGAAAACATGAATTCTGCATTCCAGTATATGGTGGTAGGAGGCGTTAAGGAAATCAGCAATCCCAGCAGCTCATACGAACTGAAGGACATCACCAATTCCATCAAGAAATCCATGCCATCGGACATAACTTCCGAACTATCATGTAACTCAAACATATTGAATGCAGAAATATTTTGCAGTGCCGATATCGATTTCACTGAACCGGATACCATCAGGTTAATTCTGGGGTTCGAGATGCGAATCCACGAAGCTGGTAAAATGCATGAATCCTCGCGAACAGTGAACATATTTCTGGTGAATGTGATACGAATGAACTGCAATTTAGCAAGCGGCTACTATGTCAATAGTAAAACCAGCAATATGCTGCAGGAGTTCGCGCCAACAGCCCAACCAGGTTATAAACTGGTCGAAGTTACGAAAAGCATCATTTATGTTCCCGTGATTGCGAAGAGCACGCACAAGGAGGTCGTGAGGATCGTCGATCAGGACGATAAGCAGATATACTTCACAAACGAATATATCACTATGTGCTTGCACTTTAAATGATGGGATTGAGTTTCAAGAGACAAACAGTGCATAAAGTCGAGCACAGCACAAAATCTGTGACCAGTAGAGTACGAGANAGTTACGAAAAGCATCATTTATGTTCCCGTGATTGCGAAGAGCACGCACAAGGAGGTCGTGAGGATCGTCGATCAGTACGATAAGCAGATATACTTCACAAACGAATATATCACTATGTGCTTGCACTTTAAATGATGGGATTGAGTTTCAAGAGACAAACAGTGCATAAAGTCGAGCACAGCACAAAATCTGTGACCAGTAGAGTACGAGACATCAGCGTGCCAACACATGCCAATGAGAAGTTTCTGTGTAGCCTAGGGTTGAAAGAGAACAGGAATCGAAGAAGACAACATATTGAATGTGACTCAGTAGGCAGAATTCGTAGACAGAATCGAAGATTTTAGGCTGCATTGCTACCAGCCATATCTGATAGGCTCCTAAGCCCTCGGGGGTGAAGATCAAACCCCGATACAGTATCAAGACATTTTACCCTGCCTTCACAATCATTACTGCGCATCCGAGGTATGCTCACGAAAGAGGATATGACCAACCCCCCACCCCTCCTTCCCAATACCAGCATGGTCTATNTATCAAGACATTTTACCCTGCCTTCACAATCATTACTGCGCATCCGAGGTATGCTCACGAAAGAGGATATGACCAAACCCCAACCCTCCTTCCCAATACCAGCATGGTCGTTCGCAATGGTATACACCACCTTTTAGAGCGAGTAATGTACCAACTGAATGGTGTTAGTATTTATGAAATGCGGGATAAAGGCATAACCACCATCATAAAAAAAACCTCTCGCTCACGCCGAAAAATCTCGACATGTTAAAAATGGCAGACTGGGGAATGGAAGATGGATACAAAGTTCCCACCTTCACAGAAGGTAAGTTGTAGGTAAATGTGCGACTATCGATGCTACTTGGTTGCGCTGAAAATTATAGGAAGATAATTATAGGTGACAAGCAAGAACTGGTGATAATGCTAGCCACCTCGCATTTTGATACAGTGTTGGGAGCCAGAGAAAACAAGCAGTCCGTCGCTGTAACCCTGACCAACATGGAGTGGTTCGTTCCCCACGTGACTCCGAGCACTCGCGAACACCTGAAGCTACTTAACTACGTCAAGAAAGATAAAATCATTGACATAACCATCAGGAGTTGGAGTATGGTTACTTGCCCAGTCCTGTCATCTGCCACGCGAAACCACTGAGTCGTGAAGACATCTTCAAACACGGAAATACCATGCTACGTTATATTGTAATTTCAAACGAACAAGCAACATAACATCTCGGCAGACAAATCGACCTTCGACGACTGCAATGTCCGGAATATAAAATATTTTTGAATAGCAAAAGCTATGCATAAGTGGATTTGAACACCTCCTTTGACCAAGAAGGATTAACTTTGCCTAACTTTGTTTCAACCCTCCTCCNGGTTACTTGCCCAGTCCTGTCATCTGCCACGCGAAACCACTGAGTCGTGAAGACATCTTCAAACACGGAAATACCTTGCTACGTTATATTGTAATTTCAAACGAACAAGCAACATAACATCTCGGCAGACAAATCGACCTTCGACGACTGCAATGTCCGGAATATAAAATATTTTTGAATAGCAAAAGTTATGCATAAGTGGATTTGAACACCTCCTTTGACCAAGAAGGATTAACTTTGCCTAACTTTGTTTCAACCCTCCTCCNTATGCATAAGTGGATTTGAACACCTCCTTTGACCAAGAAGGATTAACTTTGCCTAACTTTGTTTCAACCCTCCTCCTACGGGCACGAGTCCTACTCTGTCCTGAGCCCAGAGATATTATGTGAAACTGCGCCATTGCTGGTCTTTGACACATCAAAAATCAAGCGAGTTCAAAACAGTGTGGTGGATTGTCGTATAGATATTATTTCCAAGGAAAACATTCCTGCGAACGCTGCTGCATATTGTTTGATTTTGCATGGCAGAGTAATGAGCTGGTGAACATGGTGAGCTAAGCATATATAAACAGTATAATCACCGCATATCACATCAGTTTGTATAAGGATGTACTATAATATCCAAGGCTTCCAGAGCCAGAGTGTCTATGTTCTAAAGGAGATCGCAGTGTCTTACGACGACTATGGCAAAATGCGCATCCGCTCCTTCTGCCACCCATATTCGTGGAAACTTTTGGAGGAGAAAAGCAAGAAGATGAATGACTGGCTGACCAAGTACTAACATGGACTTAAGTGGGATGAAGGCAAGATTCTGTACCACCAAGTGGGAAATGTGCTGCGCGACTTGCAGATGCATTATCTGCAAGGACCAGTTTGAATGGCAGTGCCCGAGCAGAAAAAAAATGGCTCAGCTACTTGTGCAAAAACGAATTGGAAAAAATCAATGTGAAGTTCGAGTATGTCTGTCCTTCGCTGCGCAAGCTGGCGAAACTTTACGACAACCAGCAGCGGCACATCTGCGACCGGTCAGAACCTGACTGGACATGCATATGGAGGAACTCACAGCTTCTGCGCAAATGGGGTGCCTCGTCCTTGGACCATGAATATGCTGCCTATGACAAGACATGAAGTCACCCGAATTATAAGAGGATTTAGTTTTTCATATGTCTGCACACTTGATCGGCCCCCACAGTATATAAGATCAGAAAAATCGGTGCGCTCATTTAGTCACCGTCTAGAGGGTTGATCGTCACCATGTATCCATTCTGTCCTACGATCATTTACGTAAATTCCAAGTCTGACTATGGCACCATTGAATCCAGTTCTATCGCAGAAGATGGATATATGTGCACCTACACCGAGACCTGCGATGGTAACGGCATGCAGCATTGGTGTTTCGCACAATATCCAGTCTTCTACAAACCAACGCAGTTTCAATTGGACTGTCCGGGACCATCAGCCTGCATCGTATTCCACATGATGCTACAGGCGTAGTTGCCCTGCACCATCTACCAAATCAACGCCTCGGCCCAGACACCTGTTACCATCCACGCACCAGACTGTGATGTGGAGCTGCCCCAGGCGGGACATGAACCATCCCAGCATCGCAGGCCAAAGAAACATACTGCCAGCCAGACGAACAGACGCCGCTGAGAACAGCGTTGGCGCCAGACACTCGTGATGGTACCCACCACGGTTAATTCTGCCTCCATCTCGGGAAACGAATTTGTAACTACTCGTCGACGCCGCCTAGCCGTGTGTATTGATGGAGCTATAGATTCCGGACATGCTGTTGGCGGAGGTTCTATCATTGGCTATGTGGAAGTTTTGGAGTCAACTATTAAAGAAGTGCAAGATCTGNACATGCTGTTGGCGGAGGTTCTATCATTGGCTATGTGGAAGTTTTGGAGTCAACTATTAAAGAAGTGCAAGATCTGAAGTGTGGCTATAACGAGGTGTATGACGAACCAGCTGGGGACAAGGGTTGTGAGTGGTCGAAACGACGGACATCGCCATGATCCTGAGACTGGCGCTACTTTTCGCAAAAAGCTAATGCTTGCCCCCATTCGCGAACTGCTGAACCTTGTATGTGACAGTCTACTAAAATAGTGGAATGTGTACATTTAAAAAATGAAGGTACGTGGTTTTTTTCCTCATGTTAAATATTTTCCCTATACATTAACGCATTCTGCGTCCCTATATTTTATTCGTCAGAACACACGCTCTGGCGAAGCTCGCCGGCGGACGACCACAATAAGTATTAAGGGTTTTGTGGACGTGCCGGAAGAGTGACGCCAGGAGCCTCGCAGCTGCAAAGGCACACTACCAAAGGTTTCTGCACGTGCAACTGTTCCTGCACATGCAGACGACATCCGGAGACAATGGAAGGCACCAGAGCGCGGACACAGCATCATTTTGCAGCATCCCAAGGGACACAGAGACCCCACCACCAGAGGCATCTATCCCGGGCTTGTACCACAATAAACCCTGAAAGCTTTTAGCGGGTGTGCGCGCAGAACAGAACAATAAACTTCCAGGCCAGAACCATCCCTGTTGCGGTGCGGCCGACGCCTGGTGTGTTCGTCGCCCCACGTGTTTTATGACCCAGGGGGATGACAAGCACCCCAGACCACGTGCAGAGACGGGGGAAGTTGAATATGGTGATACGTGCTACAAAACCACGTGAAGGGGGGAGCAACAGGGCAGTCAGTTGAGA
>NQII01000147.1:234968-335994 GCA_002778355.1 Clitarchus hookeri
CAGTGAGTCGGGGGACCTGAAGCGAGGCGTCTGGGTCGGAGCTGGACGAAGCCAGTGCGATGAACGAGTCAGTCAGTCAGTCGCGGATCGAGCAGTCAGTCAGTCAGTCGGAGAGTCGAGGATCGAGAATGCATCACGACGTCGACCTCAGTCGGAGGCCGTCAAACGGGACATGCGGCGGGAAGAATCCGTGAAAAGTCAGTCAGACGTCGTCAAACGAGAAGGGTGTACCGGGAGCCGAGAGAAAACGAGTTCGCTAAATGAATCAAGACGTGGACCTCAGTCGGAGGCCGTCAAGCGGGACGTGTGGGGGGAAGAATCCGAGAAAAGCCAGTCCGACTTCGTCAAACGAAGAGTGCTGAGTGGACCCGGGAGGAGGGGTTCCGAGAGCAGGCGTCGGGACGCCCCACCGCCAGCCGAGGGAAGACAGCGCAGCAGTGTCAGATAAGTAGTTCTACACCAAGTGTGAAGAATCTTCCNTGTTCAAGCAACAATAAAACTCGATTATGTGAACTCACAAATACAGTGTAATTTATTAGTAAATTGGACCTAGAGACAACAGTGTCGACGTATTCCTATGCCCTGTCACTGAGGGCTAGCATCAAATGCTGGCGCCTCACGCCACAGAGCAGAATCAATACCTACTTCCAAACTTCAGCATTTGGTAGGTATCAACATCATCTGTGGAATAGCAATTCCCCGGTTGAGGTTCCTGACTAGGAAATGAACAGCTACATACAGTNAGGTATCAACATCATCTGTGGAATAGCAATTCCCCGGTTGAGGTTCCTGACTAGGAAATGAACAGCTACATACAGTCGTTAAAAAAACACGCACATTCGTGAAAATACACCAGCTTGGCTTGCAAGCATCCATCAGTCGCTAGTTTTCTGTAATAAGATGCAGGTATTCTTACAGGCTGTTCACGATAAACTGAGCACTTTAAAAAAGTCCTAATAAATGTCTACTTTTAAGCATATTGTGTATTCTTCCACCACATGAAAAGTTAACATTTCAATGTGCCTAATCACTTTATTCAGGCACCGGTCAAACGAAAGTAGAAAATTCTTAGCCAATTAAAAATTTACAACTTTGCTAATTCTTTGTATCACATGCATTTATATAGCCGGCGGGGTTTCTCGGATATCTCCTGTATCCCCCATCCCTTCATTCCGGTGCTGCTACACTCTCACCTCGTGTTGTCCTCTTCGGCTCTCAAGACCTCGATGTTAAGAGAAGTCCAAATCTCTTCACTCACACTTCATACATATTTTCTATACATTATTTTCAATTTTTTATTAAATAATAACATAAATTTAAATGGTTTTGCTAACCCTTTCTTATAAACTTAATTTTATAGTTTCTGGTGTTGCTGTTCTCAAGTGGGTACAACACTGGTTTCGTTGTCACTGTTCGGCTTCAGTAATATGAATCAATTATGACCAGGACAAGTTAGACTGTTTGCGAATAATTTAACCACAGGTTACAACATTGATCATTATAGACCAAAATTATCTTAAACGTTTGTAATGTGCACAATTGCGTGCACTAAGTCTGAATGGATTAAGCACTGCTTAAATGCTAAATCATTTTTTATATATTTTTTAATATGCGAAAGGGCAATGAAACATTAATTAAAATATAATTTGCTTTATCTTGTCTAGAAGCAAATTCTTGTGTTCGCTAGCACACAGAAATAAAATATTATTTATATATGAGAAAAAAATATGATTTTATACATAAGAGAAAATACGACATGATGTTCATTGTATGCGCGATAAAAATGTCTGACCCGTTCACACGAAATAATGAAACGTAATTTTGTTTTTTTTAAATATATCTGACAACACTGTGGATACGTCAAAACTTGAACGAAATTCACAACGCGGGAATTTTCGAGACAAATTTTACATGTTAGCAGTGCATAATTTTTTATTATTTAACACGTATCTTGTGTTGCATGATGGGTAAATATTTTCTTCATCTTTGCCCATGGATATTATGCGCATGTTCTAACATTATAGACCATTATGAATCCTTGCTTGCGTTACCTATAATTATTAAACGGTATTCTGCATACCTACTATAAAAAACTTTGTTCTGTAGTAACGCAAACTTTTCGTGTACAGTCAATCAGTAGAAACAATTTTATAAGCACTTATGCAGTCTAATGATCTACGCGAATTAATTCTTTAAACGGGGTTTGTAGGCCGTAAAAGATATTTAATTTTATAACTATTTATTTATACTTTACGGCTCAAATAACATTCACAACGCGAGAGTTTCCGGGTGAATTTTATGGCTTGGTGGTGTAGCAGTGCATGTGATATATAATTTAACGCGTATCTTGTGTTGCATCATGCGTAAATCTTTCCCAACCTTTATATGTGGATATTATATGCACGTTCTGACATTAAACTCCATTCCGAAGCCTTGCTAATGTTCTCCTTTCATGCAAACAATATTAAGGACAATGAACTATACTCGTCCATGTATTTCTTAATTACACGTCTATTTAAATTATTTATATATAAAATATATGTAGCATTTCAATTTAGCCATTAAATAAATGATAACTTTTGATACACGACTTGTGATGATTTTTCAAAAACCGGCGAATAGAACCGCGTTTCAGAATGTTTGAAAAAAATTTATTAAGCTTGGATTTTTTGTATTTGTGTATGCACTATACAAAACTATATTTTCTAAACCGTATTTTTATTCAGAGACGTAACATAATAGGGAGCCGGCCTACCTGAGCTGATTCATTATGCTTGCGCCGCATTCATTTATGTTCCTTCCACATATATACTTTAAATATATAGATTAAGTTTTATACCGGCAGATTTTACGAGCACTACAGCATTTGATATATACGTTTAAGTTCAAAAAATTACAGAAAGCGATTACAGTTCGGTTACTGGCTCCTTAGAACATGAAGTGTTTTCTTGCACGAACTGATTCATATTTCTGTGCACCTTTTGTGTGATTTTTAAATGGTTTCAAATTCTGGAAAAAGGGGGAAAAGCAGTCTTTATGATCCCGTTTACATATTTTTTTGCAAGAGTAGCAATGCAACGGAATCTGACGGAGTACTGTTTCCAATGCCCTTTGGATGTGTCTGGACTAGGGCCAAAGTTTATTTTTTCAGGTGAAATAACTTGAAATTTTTTTGTTCTGGAGAGGAGGCGAGTTCAGTGTCTCCTACCCTGCCAATCCGTGCGGCTCTCTCACGGTATCGCCTTTACAGCACGACGACGGGCGGTGCGTGCGTTATCTCTGCGGGCGGTGCGGAATTCCGCAGTCACAGCGTGAGACGATGTCGCCCCGCGCCCGAGGCCGCACTGTCTCACCCCGCGCATTGCTGCTACTCGCTCTACCTGGCCGGCAAATATCTCGCCGTCAATAAATTATTTCTAAAACTGAAATTACAATATGTGACGACACTCTTTGCGATTATTTTTTGTATGAAAACTGAGATAATGACTAATAATCTATGGTAGCATGTGAGTTATGGGAGTTTCGGCTTCCGGTCTCACAACACTAAATGCCATCCGGTGGCGTATGAGGGTTCGGCGGTTTTCTACGCATTTCCTAAAAATATTCTTGGAGGCAGAGTAGTTACAAAGGTATTCTTGTCATATGTATTTTCGTATTAATTAAACATTTTTTCCAGCTTTTTCAAATTATTTGACATTAATGCTATGCCCAGATTATTAATATTATTCGTGACCATAAGTTGTGGGTTTTGTTAAGTATTTTACTTAAAAAACAACTTCTTTCGTTGATAAAATAATTTTTTGAACGTGTTGAATGTATTAATTTTTTTCTTTTTAAAAAACTATTAAATTAATTTATAAATAACTTGCCTGTAGTATGTTTTAGTGGAAAACAAATAACATAAGAGCATTTTTTCTGCTACACAGATCAGTATTAAATTTAAAACAAGTGAATAATTTTTACTTGGAAGCAGAGTAGTTACACAGGCTTTGTTGGCATACGTATTTGCGCATTAGTTATAATTTTTTCCCAGCTTCGCCACAATTTATTTGCATAAACCTACCATGAACAGATTAATAATATTATTAGTACACGTATGTTGGAGGTTTTTTTGCTGAAGTTTTTAGCATAGTGGGTGGCCGTGTGGACGTGGGTACTTCTAGGGGTGTCCAACTTCCTTCGCCTCCTTCTATCTCTGGGGTAAGTACAAAACCGTCGCTAGTGTTACATTGTGGTTTTTGCAGCAAATATTTTTCTGCACGCAACAACGGATTGAGGCACGAGAGGACCTGGGTCCATAATCCTCACAGCGAAGAGGGGCAAGTCTGCCAGAAGTGCGGGGTGCAGATTGGGCGGAAGGATGACATGAAGCGACATTGGAGGAGCTGCAATAACACAGTGCAGCAGAAAGCAGCTGGCAACTGCAAGTTTTTGTAATGTCTCATTTGCCAACACAGGAGATGCCCGAAGGCACGAAAAGGGGTTACAAGTTCAATCCGGATGAGAAGACTTTTGCCTGCGAGGAATGTGTAAAAGAATATTCCATGGCAGACGAGCTGAAAGAGCATGCCAAGAAGTGAGCAGGCACGGCCCCACTGCCAGCGAAGAAGGCCAGACGTGATGTTTCCACCCAGCAGCAGCCAGTACCAGTACCAGCACCAGCACTTCGACCGAGGACCGTCATGTGGGACGGACAGCCGACGGTCCACGGATTTGTGTTGGCCGAGACGGCCTTTAGAGGCATCTTGAAAACATATGTGGCAGAAAATAAGAAAGAAGAGGCCAAGAACGTGTGCACATTTGTGGAAGAAATGAAACAGAATATCGTCGACCAGCTACAGGAGGAAGTAATTGAAATTGGACCAATTAAATTTAATTTGTTCTTGGAATGTGACTATGGCAAACCTGAGCTCCAAAAAATGAAGTAGACCAGCGCCTTCAAGACCAAAAATTTGCCTATTTTCAATGAATATGATGTGGAAGAAGCCGTAGAGGCCAGTTTGATCAAGATATGCCAAGAAGATGAGGAGTATATGACAAATGGATCTGGATGGACACTCACTGTGGTAAAGAAAATGCAGATACGAATTAATAACTCGGAACCCCTGCGTGCATTCAGCTACATCGATTTGCCAGTGCCAATAAAAAACAGGGAAGCCGTGATAAACCCGGAAAACGAGGAACACGAGTGCTTCAAGTGGGCCATACTCACCAGATACATTGAATGAGCACACCCTGAGCTAGTAGACAAACGCTACAGGGAACTGGAAAGCAAGTTCAACTTCAACGTCATCGAGCTCCCCACACATTTGCACCAGATATCGAAATTTGAAAAGCAAAATCCTGGAGTGATGTGAAATGTATTCATAATTAATGCCGAAATGAAGGTGGCGCCATGACGTGCCTGTGCTAAAAAGAAGCCCATACATTTTGATCTCCTCCTCACCACCGAAGACAATGCACACTTCATGTATATCAAAACATTTTCAAGACTGGTGAGCTCACAATTGACCACCCACGGCCACAAGATCCATATTTGTAACATATGTTTCATGTATTACGATGACCAGTTCCGAGTGAAAGAAAAGAGAGGCGAAGAGATGTTGGCGGAGCACATAAAATGTTACAGTCTTCACGCTCTTGCGCGTATTTAAATGCCGAGCCATGACAAGAAGGGAAGAAGGCCAACCCTAAAATTTAATAATTAGCATAATGCAGAGAAAATGCCAATCGTAATCTACCCCGATTTCAAGGCCATGCTCCTGCCTGTTCAAACCTGCTAGGCTGATCCCCCAGACATCCAGCATGCACACTTATCAGAAGCACGAGGTCTATAGTTTTTGCTATTATATTCAAGTCGACCACGACATCATATGCTGTGTGGATTCCAAATGTGCAAAAGGGTCAACAACAGTCTTTGACTCAGCACTTATTTATTTCAGACGAGAGTGGTGGACTTTGTTTACTATTGGCAAACATTTGTCGACAGGAGAAAATTTAAAGAAAATAAGTTGTGCCTGAATATCCAAAATAAGGCCCGTGGAGGCCATGAAATCAGCTCCTAAAATAAAGGACAGACCAAGGTTTTTGAAACTAAGCATTTGTGCATGCAGGTGAAACACCCAATTTTTCACTAAAGAGTTGCACAACGCAAGATAGTTAAAGTTTCACTGGAAGCTGTGTATCACTGAATTTCAAAACGTTCAACTGATTTTACTAACTTCAAATCCATCAATTGCTGAAAGAGTTTAGCAGAAATAATAGTGCGCGCAGATCCTGAGTCTACCAGCGCATTAACTGAAAATCGTCCTAAATTTACCTGAACACGACGAGTAGAACCCATTTGTACACCCACTACATTGGGAAAATTTACTTGAAATTTCTTATCAGAATGATTCACAGCATCAATATCACTTTTTTTCTCGGAAACAACACGACACTCGTGGTTCGCGAAGAAAAATGCTGATAACTATAACCTATATAAAGCATCGATTGGTAGTAATTTCATTCCCCCGAACATTCTGTGAGTAGGGGTGTGGGGGTGAGCTTTGAAATGGTAAATGGGAATGTGGGTCAAGGTATCGATGAATAGATCGTCTAAAAGGAAACAACATTTACAAAGACACCTTTTTCCTAACATGCACAGTTAATGCGCAATAAAATAAACCATCTATGCATATGGTTTGTGAAATGCATAGCTTATGCACAATGACATTTATCGCAGACGTGTTTTTTTACTAAAATCAAAAGGAAATCAACGATACATCTTATTTTTCTAGCGTGCATACCATTTTACGTGCAATCAAAAATACGTCGGGTGTACTGTAAATTCCGGTATAGTGTGAGGGAACTACAGTGAACTGGGAACACTCATTTGCACGCAGCACTCTTCCTAAGTGTTCTATATGTCGACCATCCTGTATCAAACACGACTCTGTTCTCCGTATTGCATTTGTGGTTGCTCGGCGGACCTCAGCACTGATGAGAGATCCACATGATGCTCTGATTCTGTCTTTCATGAAATGTAGAACGAATGTCTGTCTGAGTAAACGAACTTTCGATTGTCAGTTAACTTGCATGAAAAACATGCAGTTCCTGTAAATGGTAGATGGCTTATCTACTTGCTGCTTAATACTTCCTTTTTCTCCGCTTTTGCTTGGAAACAGTCTCATAATAACAGTCGCGTTTAGCCACTTATTGGTTGTGCGTAAACTATGCACGTCAGATACACATGTGCACCATTACGGTATTTCCGGTTGGAGAGTGAGACTTGCTTTATACTAGCAGTGACCTGACTGCCTTACTGCATGGACTCGTGCAGTAAGTATTATACTTTCCGAGCAAACGCGGAGAATAATGCAGCACTACACAGCAGGCAGATCAGCCATCTACCACTTACAGGAAATGGAGGTTTTATATGAAAGTTAACTGGTAATCGAAAGTTCGTTCGTTCAGACGTTAATTCGGTTTACATTGCAACCGTTAATCGTGTGTGTTGTTTCAGTGTCAGACATTGTCTGGCTGTGGTGTTGCTTTCTGAATGGAATGCTGTTTACAAACGAACAAACATGACATGCTGATAATACTAGGAGAATGTCGTCGAAACTGCAGAGCTGCTGCCCGTTTGTACGCTAAGAGATAACCACAGCGTGTCCATCACTCCTATAATGTTTTCCAGCATCTTGCATGTCTCGTGCGCACAACCGGGCTTGTGCAATCGACACGCAAAATACGACGTCGCATCAGACGTCTTTTGAGAGACGAGAAAGCTTTTGATGTACTTGCTGCCATGGTAGTAAATCTTCATGATTCTACATGGAGTATTGCCCGCAACTCAGGATTTTCTCAAAGTAGAGTGTAAAGAATCCTCGTTGATAATCGTTTACATCCGTTCATGTACAGCTGCACCAAGAACTTGGGAATAATGACTTTCCTAAGCGCATTAATTTTGTAACTGGTACCTGATCAAGGACAGTGCTTTCCATCGCAGCATATCGTGGACTAATGGCACCACATTCAAGAGTAATGGTGACCTTTACATACATAGGTAATTCTTATTACTGGTCTGCAGTCAACCCACATTGGCCCTGTCAAATTGATAACCAGCATGTGTGGAGCCTTAATACTTGGCGTGGCCTACTCGGACATTGCGTCATAGAACCACATTTTTTAATGGGCAATTGAATGGTGCAGCTTATGCAGACATCCTAGAGAATATTTTGTATCAGCTGATCAAAGATGTCCCTCTCACTCTACGATTAACACTTTGGCTTTAACAGGATGGCTGTCCTTTTCACTTTTCATGCCGAGATCGGCAAGTTGCTGACATGTTATTCCCTGGATGGTGGTTTGGAAGAATGGTTCCAGTAGCTTGGCCACCACATTTCCCAGACTTGCCCCCAAATTACTTATTTTTGGGGGGTATAAGTAAAGACATCGTATATTGCGTGCGTCCAACAACGAGGGAGGACATGAAAGACAAAATCAGAGGAGCATGTGGATCTCTTAGCAGTGCTGAGGTCTGCCGAACAACCCCGAACATAAGAAGGAGCGCGGAGTAGTGTTGGATACAAGTTGACTAACATTTAAAACACTCATGAAGAGTGATATGTGCGAAATGGTGTTACCAGTTCCCTTATCACAGTGGTTCTCTCACACAATACTGGTATTTACAGTATACCCGATGTCCTTTTGATTGTGTGTAAACTTGGTATGCACACCAGAAAAACAACATGTTTCGTTGATTGTAGCTAAGAATAACAATAGTTTTCGTTCATTTTCACTGTGCGTAAAAAACGCACGTCCAAACAATATGCTTACATTATTTATTTTATTGTGCATAAACTACACATGTGAGAAAACAACTGTCTTTGTAAACGTTGTTTCCTCTTTGACGATCTGTCCAACGATGTCATATTCTACCCTGTTCCCACTTGCAATTTAAAATTTCACCATCATACCCCTACCACCGATATGCTCGGAGGAATGTAATTACTACCACTCAATGCTTCATATAGAGTATAGTTATTACAATTTTTTCGCTAACCCCTGGTGTCGTGATGTTTCTAAAAAAAGGGGTGATGTGGGTGTTGTGAATCATCCTGGATTGTTTGTTCATCTCACAGGGGTCATAAGGATCAAAAAGACGTTGAAAGCGATGAAAATGATTTACAGTTTGTACTTGGTAAGCATTGCATTGTGAACTGGCAAAGTTGCCAGCTTGGGAGTGGTTTTTTGCCTGGTTTTTAAAACATTTTGCAATAATGTGACCAGGTTTCTTGCAATAATAGCTTGTAGGAATACTATGAGATGGGCCTTTAGTAGCACTAATTTTATCGTCAGATTCTTTGGATGAAGTGCCGGCATCAACTGAACTGACATCACATTTTAGGGCTTTGCTTTCATTATCCGAGCTTGTCTCAGACTTCTTTGGGAATCTGCCCGGTCAAAAATATGTTTCGCCCTTCTGATCAGCATAACTAATATTTTGAGAATGTTTGCAAACTCTGTCTAATTCCACAAATGAGTTAGGTTTACCAACAAACAGTAAACAGGAGCGCTCACGAGGTTCCAAACCTTCCAAAATGGCATTGAAAATTTCGCTTTCAGACAACGACAAACGCAAAACTACAGCACCCTCTTTAATGCTACTTAATTACACAGATAATGACTCATTGGGCTCTTGCAGCCGGTTAAACATTTTTAACTGTAACTTTGCGAGTAATCTGGATGGAATGAAATAATGAAGGATGTCTGCATGATAGTCATCAAATGTGGCATGTTGTGAAATAGCTAGTCTAGTTCTTTCACTCAAAGGTCCCTGCATGAAGGGGTTAATTACATCCAAAGGTTGGTTCTCGGGTACCGTTCTAGTCTGGTGTAGTTCCACAAAAATTTAAAAAGTTATAAAAATTTAGACACTTGCAAACCATCGGTGGCCAGGAAATCACGCAACATTCTTTCCACTGAATGAGTAATTTTTCCGAAAGAGGGTGACATTAAATTTGGCCCAGATGGCACTACCGCATCTGACATAAGGAGTGTGATGGTGAAAACAGTCTTAACATGTAAGAAGGATGGATGATTTGATTGGGATATGCTGTGTAATAGAGGGCGGGGAAATATGCGACACTGCTCTGCATGTTGAAGGATTACCAACTAGGTTATCTTGTGCGGGTGTTGGAACTGAAATAGTGGTGGACACCGTACAGACACTAAAAGTAGCAAATTGTTCAGCAAAGGAAGTGGTTTGAACATCAGGTAAAATTTTTTTGTGATTCATTAACTTCCATACGACCAACAGCCTCAAATAGGGATTGCACCTGAGAGGTAATATTGGTCAGCGACTGACCTTGGATTTATGAAAGTTGATCAGAACATTTTGCCAACAAACTTTTGGGCTTGATTTCTAAAATAGGTGAGCCTTTGCTTAAGTCTAGCATAGACTGAAGGACTGCAATTATCGTCACTGTTATCAAACATTACTTGCAGAGAAATTATATTTGAAGCACAAGTGCAGTACTCTGATTCAAGGTTGAGATTACATACATGATTCCATCAATAGGAGTGTCAGTTTTAATAGCAGAACGTTAAGTGCTCCTAAATGACGTAGCAGTGTTTTCAGGAGGTTGAAAACCTCTAATACTGCGTACACTCATAATGATACTCGTCCTCGACGAGATATTCTGGCGTAAGAGCAGCCATGGCAAACAATAAGACAAAATAATAAGAGTCAAAAGAACATACAAAATAACTTATTTTAACTTAAACTTAAAACATGCAGTGTATGTGCGCCTGCTTAACCGTCACCATAAAAATCCCAAAGCCAAAAAAGAAAGCATACAACATGCACAAACAAAGACATGCACAATGGTACACACTCGTACACAACCACAAGCTTCTGCTACCATCTTTGTAGCATGCTGGTCTACCTCCAAACAAATACTACCATTTGTATCATAGGAGAGACTTAGTGAAAATAACGACAATCATGCCACAAATAGATAGCTCCGAGGATCTAGTGGTGTAGGTGTGACCCCAATGTAAAAGTAGAAACAAAGAGGCCAAACGAAAATTCACATTCCAGCACCCTTGAACATACATAATAATAATTATTATTATTATCATATACAACAATAAAGCAAAATGTGATTTAGAATAAAAAGAGCAGAGTGTTTGATAAATAAAGTAGAACTAAGATTCGTGTGACCATAATTATTACCATTTTCTAATAAGTGTGATAAATATTAATAAATATTTCAAATGTGTAACAGGAACAATATATATAATCTCTTTGGTACAAAAAGCTATTAAAACAAAAATTTTTTCTGAAAGAAATTATTGTTAATTTTGTTGGCCTCCCACAATAATAACATTAAAATTCAAAACAACATATGTCGAGCCATAATAAACCTTTTGTATTTGTTATGATATAAAGTGTTCCAAATGAGATTAACACAGACAGAATTACAAAATATGTCCAGTCATACAAAATTCTAAATGTTACTTAATTTATAAAGAGTCCGAAATAACATGGCGACTTGATTGCTGTATTTCATGAACATGCCGAAAATAAAAGAGAGCTGACTGGACTTTCCTGATATTTGACCCATCTTCAGAACATCTCGCTTTCCAACGCAAGCATAGGTATTACTTCATCTTTAAAACGACATCAAGCTTCAAGAAGACGCAAGGTGATTTCAAAAAAGTGTGCCACGTCTCGGCAGCAAGGTAGAGAAATGGCCTCAATACAGCATATTCCGACCCAACAGGTCGACCGTAAAGGCGGTTAAACTCAAAATATTTCACCATTAGTAGGAAAATAGCTAGAGCTTATTAAAAATTCCGCTACGCCATGACGAGTTGACAGCAAGAAGAAGGAAGTAGGGCGCGTTCCGAAAATACCAGTCACTAACAAAGATATCAAGTCGCTTCACAAAACCAGTGATACTATCCTGTTTCGGAATGGGGTGATTTTCATTAATGCTGTAAATATTTTATTATATTGACAGAAAATAATTTAAATATGAAATTCACAAACCAAATACAAAATATTTCCTTACGAAATTCACAATTTGTTTTTAAATAAAGTAATGTCAATCGGTTGACACAATCGCTTAACCAGATCAGAGTAATTGGTCACTTAAAAATTAAAAAAATTTAAATGTAACCAATTCTTGGAATATTGCTAGATAAATAAACGAAGTTACAGAAACAGTGACAAAAAAATTATCTAACTTTGCTTTAACATAAAAATTAAAAATAAAGCTTGGTGCTGGAAAATAACCCAACCAGCATTGCCCAGAAAACAAACAAAAAAAAATTCTCAGAAAGGGAATACAAGGTTAAAAGAACATAGTCAAAATAAGCGAGTGCCTAAACACGGCACACTTTCCACTTCCAACCAAACACATTATCCAGCAAAGTTCACATCTGAACAATGTGGGCCTGATGATGCACGACCACCATGCTTAAAATCGGCCATCATTCAGCAAAATACGGTTTAAAGTGGCCAACAGTGGTTAATTGATATTTTGGCAATTTTTCGTGGCGAGTAAGAAAAACGACAGGGTACCTATATATACAGAGGTGATTGAGCCGCTTATTACGCGAACTTCAATCACACACGGCAGTCAAATGGCGTCACTAGCCAGCAACGTGTCGAAATGCCGTTCGTCAATCAGCGCCTGGTAGCCTGTTTGCCAGCTGAAAGCTCAGCCAATAGGTAAACGTTCGCAGCACGAAGTAGCCAATCAGACGCAGGGTTCATTCCCTCAGCTTTACGTAGTCAATCAGCGAGTGGATACGCCCACACCAAGGGAATACCATTTCGCCTCTGTATGATTATCTACTCTGTTGTCATGTCTAACATGGTCACTTACAACAAAGCCGAGGCGGGCAGTGGTACACAGTGGACGCATCTAACTAAATCTAATTCTTGATGAAATCTGACAACTCGCTAGAAATAATAATAGAGAGAAATCAGGACATAACGTCCACAATAATTTTACTGACACCAATGACACCGCCAATAAAATGTCTCCCATATCTTATCCCACTAAACAAAAACGTCTGATCACCAACAAATTTAAACCTCGCACCTCTTACCACAACCACAACACCAAAATGCTTTCATTTATTGTCTACAACCAGTTTCAATTTACCAAAAACCTACCAACTCAACCAAGAAACTCAACAATCATCCCCAGAACCCAGCATAAATACTGACCCAACATTTCGCAGAAAAGAGGACTTAATTTTTATCAGAACATGAGTTGGCACTATCAGACCTTTCGTCCATTAGATGCGTCCCTACACATTCGTCATCAGAAGTCGGCGCCGAGAATTCGAGCCCAGGTATATCCATACCTACATTACCGATATCACTGTCTCACCCAGCACAACAGAAAATCTACATCACACCAAACTCCTTTCGCCACTTTTGTACAAATCTCACTGACCAACTGTGCCATGCAAACAATATAAAATGACTGATTCGATATAACCGAAGAAATAATTATTAAAGTATTTTTGTGAACTGTTGCAAATCGGCTGTGTGTGTAGGCTTACGTTAAATGAAAATATACAGCTCAAGAATAAGTGAAGCTCAATTCGCATATAGATGATTTTATTTTCCTTCCTTTAAGAATGTATCTAGTTACAACTATCAACAGTATTTGGTGCAGCATGTTATTTACTTCTTGTATACAAGTAATCTTGAGTTTCTCAGCTAAAGCTAAGCATTTATCGATGCCTGTATAAAAAAACCACGGCAAATGAATCTTTATACTCGTATAATAAAGAAACAAATTTGCATATTTGTACAATTATAATGAAATAACGTCAGTAGTTTGTTTTTCCAACCTGACGTAGCGTTGAAATGAGTAAGATAAGAAAAGTCTATCACCAAGAACAACAGAATTTTCTATGTAAGGGCCTTTCCTGGGCACTCTGTATTTTCTCTAAAATAAACTTCTTAAAATATTACGGAATTTTTTTAACTTTAAAAGCAGGATGGAAAATTCACCCTTACATTTGGTCGCAAATATAGAAATACAACTATACGAAATACGGCCTTTTATTAGGCAGTTGACTCTATCCTTAAAAAAAATGTAGCTAATCTACTGTTGATACATGAGGGGGGGATCTTTACCGTTCGTGATGTCTTAGACTACGTTTACGATGACGTTTAAATTTGCGAATATTTACAGTCTAAAAACAAGCGTGACTTTAAGATTAGGGGATGCATCAGTAGCAGAACTACCTTCGAGACTCAAGCCAAAATTCTGATGCATATATTTTTCTGTCTTTTGTTATTAAAATATTTAGTTTAAGAAACAGCGCAATCTACAAAAGTTTGTGAAGTAAAAAATTGGACCTACGACTGGTTGAACTCGAAGTTAGGCAGGTACAAGATTTCTTAATTTCATGTAAACGCCATAAGTCGTCATGTTGATAACATTTCAAGGAAGTGAACTCGGATGTTGTTGGAAAACAGGATAACAAATGGTTTCATAATAAATTTCAGTGATTTATTTGTTAAGCATACGTCTGCTGCTTACAGTAACAGACTTGCCATAATATGTCTCACACGGTGTTCTTGGTTTGGGATATTTGTCTTCTAAAATATTGTCAGGCTGCCCGTTCGCAACTAAAAGTTGACAAAAATGTCTGTTAGAAGGGCATTTAATTATAACATTTAGTGGTTTAATTCCTGTTTTTTGGTTGTATTTTTTCACATCAACCTTTCAAAAAATCAATGGACTAGGAAAATAGTGCACGCTAGAAGAGAATAAATTAATTTTGGGTATAGAATAAAGTGTTTCCATAAAGCAATTTGCTTAATTGAACCAATCGTATTCCTGTCAATCTATATGTAAACCACAGCCACGTGGGCATTACAAAGAGACCTGACTGCTGTCAACAGATGAATGTTTAATTTTCACACTGGAACGCTAACTAACAGAAAACAGTCTCCAAGAGCTTGCTGCAGTTAAGTAATCGGCAGTGTGGGTCTTATTATAGTCAATTAGGAAACACACATTCAGATATATTTATGTACATATCTTTGAACTAAAGACTTTATTTTCGGTAACGTGTAACAACATCATTATTCATATTATTATGCCCTCCTAGAAATAAATCGTCACATAATAATTTTATAATATATTTAACGTAAATTTTACTGTCACAAAGAGTTAACAACTACCTGGAAACTGTTAAATAATTTTGCAGTTTAACAAAACAATTCACTTAAAGTGACATTCATTTAAAAGACGAAATTTTACAATAGCGTCTAAAATAAAATGTATTAAAAAAATTAACAAAAATAACACGGAATACAATTATTCACCTCCACATTTTAAAATTACAGGAGCTAGAGAGATGAGAATTTTAAGTAATTCAATTTTGCTTTGCTTATGATATTCCATAGTAGCTGCTGATTTTCAAGCTACAAGGAACTTAGGCAATTTATTGAAATTTCCTCCTTAAACGTAGATTGGGCACAAATTCAATACAACTATTATAAACGAACGTTCCAGTAAAATTTAACTATGTATTTAATTTGTGTGACTATACCCTGCGTAATTCTGTGATTCCATGATAGATAGTAAACTGTGTGTTTGTAGATGACATGGAAGGAAGCTAAACAAACGTTGAATCAGTCTTACAAACAAAGATGGGCGGTGAAGAAACAAACCAACGTAGGTGAACAAACTGTAGTAGATAACGATTAATTGTTCGGTATCCAGCGATAAGTACATGACTTAACTACAGATTTAAAGCTACCATAGTTGTGGTAAGTTGTTGACAGCAATATTCCCAAAATTTTAAGACGGCGCAATGAAACACGAACATATAAAAATTACACATTTATTTATCGTTTAAACTTGGGCATTCTGAGCAGTCAGAATATGGTGTTAACTGATGTATTGTGAATTATCAAATACTCGCCTATCGGTACTGATAATCATGTAGATATACCTTATCGAAACTGAAATAAGGTAACGTAAACCATCGTAAACAAGCTAATGTGTGAAGTAACACGGATAAGAAGGTAAAGGTGACACAACGTGTATCAAAATGCATTATATTGCTTTCACCTTAAATTACTGACCAATAAAATTTATTGAACATCAATGTTGAGCTCCCTGATGTAAAATAATCTAGTAAATTCTCTCAGGTGAGCGCAATAAATAAATAAATAAGAACCTTTAAAACCTAGAACACGTAAAAATGTCCATACAACAATCATTACAATTAGCATACAATTACACATGAAATCTCACTACAAGTAACTGCGTGTTTATACTATTATTGTGAACTCTTTATTTTGATACTTTCATTTTTTCATATTACTTTATACAGTGCCTGATAATGTCACTGGCGCAATGCCAGAAACACTAACAAAGGAACGTCGTGCATACGTTTAAATTTTAACTGTAATAAGAAACGCCAAACACGTTTGTTTTTGGGTGGAGAGAGTGTCAACACATAAACTTACAACCAGTATATTATTTTGTCCTCCACTTTCAGAGGAAATTCTACGAAGTATTGTTAATTAAGTTACCGCGTGGAACCACTATTACTTAAGAAAATGCCGTTTGTATTTGAGCATTTTTTGAGGTATGTCTTCTCATTATAAACTATGATGACATTGCAATGTGACGAATTTAATGGATGTAAACGACTCTTGGAAATAGTGTATAACATTAAATGTTTCTGTGTGTAATTTGCTTATTCGAAATAGACGCATATCCTTTTTAGAGTTGTTGGACGAAGTGGCTATAACGCGGAAGTTTTTACACGTACGCTAAAAGGATAAATACAGCTGAAGGTCGATTCATACTGAAGTTAACTCCAAGTTCGATATGTTAACTTTGTGTTTACTCTGTGCGAAAATTATTCAGGGCTGCTACAGGATATCAGCATTGAATTTCCCTGACTTTTCCAGGTTTTCCAGACAAAAATTTTAACATTTCCAACATTTTTATGCATACATTACAAAAATAACGAAAAAGCACTTATTTATAAAATGTGATAAAAAGTAAACATCCGGAGCTTCTTTGTTCTATAAAATGGTCTTTAACACGAGGGGTACAATTCTTTACTTAAAAGGCAATTTCTCTCACAGTTCTACTTTTTGCTTCCCAATAATATTCCAACAAATTTATTGGGCTGAAAATGTCAATACTTTGGCTTTAGACAAAATATGTTAGCTTAAAGCACATTCCAGGTTCAAATTTAAAGGAGCAGTCACCAGTTTCCTTGACTTTTCCAGGTATTCCCTAATGATTTTAAAATTCCCTCACTTTTTCAGGATTTTAAAGTTTTCCAGATCTGTAGCAACCCTTATTATTGCAAAAATCATAGCTTTGTTCAAAATGGAGTTAATAATGGCAACTATTTCATAAATCGTAATGCCGTGCTTCCGAATATAGCTGGGGTCTGGAAAAGGCTTATGCACATGTGTGTGGCTGTATGTTAATATATTAAAAAAAACATGTTAAATGTACACATAAAATTTTGTTTCATAATTTTTAAAGTTTGTCATGCACGTGCCCGTAATAGCATCATATTTCTCGATAAATCAAAAATTGTTCTTATTTGCGCCCGTAGATTTACTTTGAATTTAACACCTTTCAAAATTTAATTTGTTTTCCATTAAAAAAGACATGCTCACGCACAAACCAAATTAAAGGTTAAACTTCCATTTCATTCGTACAAAATTCCCAGCCGCTGCCGTAACACTTAACATAGTCTGGACGACGTTGGTAAGAAAAAAAAACTGTAAACGAAAGGAAAAAAATAGTTTTCCTTTAATTTAACTGGTTTTCACAGTTTTCCTGGTACGAAAACTTGAAGCTGAGGTATAGGTGGCTGACCGTTTATTTATTCACACTCGTTCGAGAGTGACGCAACCTTAATGCCTCAACATAACAAAAACGCAAAGTAAATGAACATAGGCTGTTCATGGTAAATGGAGCAATATGAAACCCGTTTTAAGATAGAATTTTATGCAATTTGTGTATTCTTCTACCAGATTATACCAATTCTACCCCCATTATAAATATAATTTTGTTCCTAACCTGAGTACTATATGCGATTAAGGGCACTGCCTACCAGCTGGCAGCTGCGAAATGTAAATAGAAAATTCTAAGTTAAGGAAATTTCACCTCAGTGCGTTAATTATAAAGATAGGCCTTTCAAACAACATGTACTCTTCGCGCATTTTTAGGAGAAGATCCCCACGAGTGTATATTTCAATACTGTACACAATACAATACTGTACAATACTGTACAAAATTTATGTGAAACATAAATTTTGAAAATACCTTGCAAACAGGCTATACATGTTGTGGAAACATCTCTCTCGATGAAGAATACATCTTGTTTGAAAGGCCTATCTTTAAATTGAACGCACTGAGGTGAAATTTCCTTATCGTGGCATTTACTGTTTAAATTTGGCAGCTGCCAGCCAGCAGTCAGTGCCCTCAACACGTGCACGTTTTCCTGTCCCTAGCCACATTCACTTAACCCGCCAAACGCGTCACTCACCATGGTAGCGGCCGGCGGATCGCAGGACAGCAGCGGTGTGCGCACGCGCGGGAGCCGGCTGGTAGTGCAGGGAGCGCGCGTGCGCAAATCGCCCGGCTCCACACGACGCATGCGCGCGCGCAGGCGCCTATGCGCTCTTCTCGCGCTGTCGCGTCATCCGCGTCTCCGGGGCGACGCGCGCTGCGCTAAGAACGCGCCAGGCTGCGTCTAAGTAAATACTTTTGACCCTACGTACACAACCGTCCCGGACGTAGACTGCAATGCAAATTTAAACATGGCAACTCTCCGGCGAAATTTCTACCGCGTACCACTACAGCCCATTCCCGGAGTGGAGCGGAGGGATTTGGGTCGTCTTGAGAGCCGATGAGGGTGAAGCGAAGTGAGTATGAAGCAGCGCCGCAATACAAGATCGGGAGGAAACGGGGTATCCCTGAGATAACCCGCCGACCAGCGGCATTGTCCAGCATGATCCCCACATGCGAAAATCCGGGAGCGGCCCTGCCGGCAATCGAGCCCGGTTCGCCTATGTGAGAGGCGAGTAGTCTAACCACTGCACCACCACGGCCCCCTCCATTGCCGGTTACTTCCAACTTTCCTGAACCCCTGCTAAAGTTCTACTTTCAGGCTATTCCTCCACCACATGCAAACAAAGCATAACCTAGTCTAGGAAATTAGACCGAAGGGACAACGCACCGCATTCGTGCGCACTTAGTTTAACATTATTTTGCACGACAACAATTTCTTACAAGGCGTTACCAACACACATAGGTTCGTTATGTTTTTATTCATATTAATTATATGAAATATTATGACTAATAGATCCAATATAAGCAGAGAGTTCAATTTAACAAAAATAAATCACTTTTACGTGAACAGACGTATGAAACAGTTGTGATACATGACATGGTTATTTAGGAAAAAAACTAAACAAGTCTTACATGGGGTGATTTTTCAAAGTTTTATTCAAAAAGTGTGAATATGGCGTGAATAGACTATAGTATATTATATATATAATCTGTTTTTATAGGGATACCTCCATCGGCTGCTGCTTGCATGAAAATCCGTTTCGCATTTGACTGAGCACTTAGGCTCGTTTCACACAAGCGGACACACTGCGGAAGACGCGCTGAAGGCTGCATGTTTTGGTTGAGCTGGCCAGTCACCATGGACGATCGTCACCGTGCAGTACTTGCCTACATGGGACTGCGATTGTTGAAAAGAAAGAACAAGAATAGATGATACTGGGTACATCCAGTAGTGAGCTGTCGCTTGTCACAGGGAACATTTTATGTTTTGTTTAATCAGCTTAGCATCGAAATGTTTTAATTATTTCGGAATGTCGTTCACAAGATCCGATGAATTGTACTGTTCTCTGAAAAATATTTTGAAGAAAGAAGATACGAACATGAGACTGGCGATACCTCCAATGGAAATGCTTGCCATAACACTGAGGTAGTGAGGTAGGGAAATTAATTTTATACTAGTATTTTTATAAGGATGAAATGAAAAGTAACATGCGATAACTTGTAGTTTATTTTAAACTCTTGAAAATAGTTATTACAGAGAGTTTGATAGTTTACTGTAAAAGAATAATATTACACCTCCTCGAAGTATTTTGAAATATTATTTAACTTCAAATAAATATTTAAGATTAACATTAATATAACATAATTTATCGTTATAGTCATTTCCAATATTATTCTGAAAGAAGTATTTTTTCGTTTTTACTTTTCGCTACATAGCATTGACCAGAAGTTAAAAATAGCGTATAACTGAAAGAAAAAGGCTGATTTATGACTAAAAAATACATAATCATTATGTGTATTATATGTGGTAATCATCTGATTATGGTGACAGCTCAGTGTCCTTTGCTGAAGAAATCGAGCCTTGTAAAATCGCAGTCGACTGTCCAGGTCGTGCCAAATTATTTTCAACTCGAATGTTTTGGAACTGCTTGTGCCCAGAGTGATAGAGTGGCGCTTGGCAGGACGAGTTACGTGGTGGTACAGGCAACATTGCAAAGTACTCCAAAGGGTCTTTTGGGACAGATTAATGCTGCGCAGGTGTTTGGCGTGGAAATGAAGGGGGGGGGGGATAAAATCCTTGAGCCGCCTCTGCTTTTGAACGTCTGATGCGTTGCAAGACATGCAAAACCTCTGCCCGAAATTCAATTTTTTGCTCGGTGTCAAAGGTTCGTAAAGTAGGTCGTAAAAATTCCAGAAAAATTTGTCCTCTTCTCCAAAAACAGGAGCAGGTATGGCAGGGCAATACAAATACTTTAACAGTTTTGTTTCTAGGTAATTTTGTTTTGATTTTGTTTTTGACTTTCAAGTTTTCCACTCCGAATTTGCTGAAGTTGCACCATCTGTCGGTGTAACTGGAGCACCCGCACTGTCTTCTGTGACGGATACTTGAGTTTCGTCCCCATATTTCTGTAAAATCGATGCTGAAACTACCCTCATTTCCAGAACAGGCGAAAAGAAGCTCAACTGGTGAGCATAAATGTATTAAAATATCTTGACAGCTGCTGAACCAGATTTCTGCACTTTCTTTCGATAGTAATCACGTATGTTATGGTATTTATTTAGACATTTTTGACCTAACACGAAGACAAATCAGTGAATACTTATATTTAAATTGGAACATTCGACATAGCAACAAAACAGTGGTTGCTGAATACGAAACATTTTTTTTCTTTCATGTACTTGGCTACTGGTTGCTACTCAGTTGATCTGCATTGCACATACAGAATTGGCACGTCTACAGCCAGTGAAATTATCAGATGTGTGTGTTGTGCTATATGGACCAACCTGAGGGGTCATTGTATTCCTAAACCAACAGAAGGAACCTGGATAGTAATTGCAAGTGGGCTTCAGAATCATGAAAATTTCCCGAATTGCTTAGGGGCCATCGATGGCGAACATGTGCGATTAGTGAAGCCAAAAATGAGCGGTCCTTTGTTTTATAACTACAAATACTTATTTTCAATTGTTATTCTAGCCGTTTTTGACTCTGATTACTAGTTCATATGTGTTGATATTGGGTATTTTGGTAAATATTCTGACAGTTCGATTTTTAAGAACTCAGCTTTGCGGACCCGCCTGACAGAAAATAAAAAATGTACCTAGTCCTGCCCCTTTGCCAAACCCAAATTTAATCACTACTCCCTACATGTTTATAGGTGACGAAGCTATTGGGCTATCAGAACATGTACAACGTCCTTATAGAGGGAAATTATGTCACAAGAAAAAAAATTTCAACTACTGTTTGTCGTGGGCTCGTAGGTATGTTGAATGTACGTTTGGAATGATTTCACACAAATGACGAGTGTTCCATCGAGCGATGAATGCGAATGTGGATTTTGCTGTTGACATCACAAAGACATGTTGTGTTCTACACAATTTTGTACATGTAAGAGATGGCCATCGAATCAAAGACAATCTTACTGTGACTGGTTTCACATCTTTCACGAGATTGAATGAAAGGTAAAGAAGTGTGCCAGCAGAGAAAAAGAGATAAATACTAGCTAATTATTTTGTAAGTAATGCTGGTAAAGTACCGTGGCAAAACAGCAAAATTTGACTTCTGACCAATGCAGTGTTTCGACATTCATGTCATTATATCGGTTTCAATCATGTACTGGTATTGTTGGTGTTTGTGTGACAGACATTTAATGAAAACATGAGAAAATTGTGACTGTGGTCTGCAGTATCTTATAAATTAACTAAAGCATTGTGCATTAATTTGAAAAAAAACAAATCATGATTGTTGTTTACAATATGTTGTAAATTAATTGGAGTGTGGAATATTATGTGATAACATGTCAAACTTGTCATTAAAATGTTCATTATGTATTGGCATTGTTGCTGTACGTGTAACACGCATTCAAATTAAACGGGGAAAAAATTGGGACTGTTGTTTACAATAACATGTAAACTACTGGAGTGTGGTGCATGAATTTTTAACAAGGTGGTTAAATTTGTATATCGATATAAATTTTCTGAATTGTACTTGATTTGCACTAATAAAATTAATTGATTAACTAATACAACTGAATTATACTCTAATAATGTAGAAAACATCTGACAATAAATATACACAGAAAGTTTTCCTTTCCGTGTCACTCTANGAGTGTGGTGCATGAATTTTTAACAAGGTGGTTAAATTTGTATATCGATATAAATTTTCTGAATTGTACTTGATTTACACTAATTAAATTAATTGATTAACTAATAAAACTGAATTATACTCTAATAATGTAGAAAACATCTGACAATAAATATACACAGAAAGTTTTCCTTTCCGTGTCACTACATTCCATGAAATGTGGACAAAGTGCGCAACATATTGCATTCTGGGCTGAATCCTTTTGGTTTCTGTCTTGTGCTCTTCCTTTCTCACATCCCAGATACATGCGCTGTTCTCTATTTCCATTAAAAACGCTACCACATCAATTTTCTCTACGCCAAAGTCACCCATTGCACCGAAAACACTGCGCCGCTTCAGGTAAACAACAAATGCCCACGTGCTGGAAGTGCTCACGACAGCTCTCGTCGCGCAACAGCCGCGTCCGCTCGTGTGAACGATGATACCATCATCTTTATCTGTACTGTCTTGTACAGCGTGTGGGCAGCCGAGTTTCCTGTGCTTGTGCCTTAAAAGTAAAAAAAAGAGCAAAATCCAGAGCAACATACGGAGTGCACAGCACCCAGCACTAGTTTTTGATGCAGCTGCAAAGCCACGTCAGGCATTTGTTGCCACTTCAGATGCTAGAGTAATCCATGCTGTGCACACTGGCCAAATCCCATTAAGTCTGAACCCAGACAATAATGTGGCCCCGCGTTGCTTTAATTGACTGAAGTTGAATGCAATACAATAGAAGGAGATCACGCTCCTCCCAATCGCATTGGGTGGGCGTGGATACCACCTCACCTAGCAATAGCATCGTACAGAATTGAACCTGCACGCGCCGCCTTGAAGAGGCCGAGGACTATCCAAGCTCTCCGAACGCGCTTCGTGGATGATATCGTCAGACGCAAGAGTCGGCAGGAAACGCGCGATCACCGCGGGTCTTCCATTCCGCTATGGGCGATGCGGATGACAGTCGGTGAAGTTCCGCTGCCGCACACATTCCGTCCTGTCTGAACGAAACTGTGTACACCTGTAGTCATAGTGAGCGGCGCGGTGCCGCAGAATTTCCGCTCGTGTGAAACGAGCCTTATGGAATGGTAACTTCTGCGCTGAGCCTTCGTGATTCGTACCCAACCAAACAGTTAACACGGGCCAAAACATGATTCAGCAAATCAAGAAAGCTGTACGATTTGAACTGTAACTTGCCTCGACAATTTTTTGCCAAATATCGCTGCCGCTACCTACAAATGCCTATTTAAAAAATGATAATGTTTTTGTAATTTCGGTTGCAATGTTGCAGAAAAATAATATGAGTATTGATAATGTTTTTTGAAGTTTCGTGACAACGCAGTTCTTGAATAGACGCAGAAACTCTCCGGACTTTCTTTCCCTATTGCTGAAGACGACTACGAGACAAGCAACAAGAAACAAAGAAAACATATAATTTACAAACGCTACATGTAAACAAACATGGGAAAAATTCGATAAAAACGTTGCAAAATAAATATGCAAAAATATTGACATGTACCCATTAATAGAACAAACATTTCAAAAGAAATGTCAGTACGTAATTTTTGAGAGAGCTAGCGAGCTGACCCCTAAATTTTCGAACGTTATTTTTGACATGTATTTTAAGGATTAAAAATCTGTTTTCAAATAAACCATGTCAAAAATGAAAAAATATATATAAAAACAAAAATTATCGTTTTAACATTCGGCAAAAAAAAAATCATACGTTTACAGAGTCATTTTTCAATCTTTTTACAATCACGTAATAATTTTGTGTCTATGATATTTCTTATATTTTCCATACATAAAAGTCAATTCCATAAAATTTGAAATGATGTCTTGAATAAGGTTTTGAAGTTAAATGATGTTAACAAAGTGTTAAATTTCAAACAATCAAATTGATTTCAAAAATATATTAATCTCGATACACAAATGAGGACAAAAGCAGCAACTTATTTAATGTATCTGGATACATATAATATATACGGTTGGGCAGCGTCGGTATATTTGCTATATGTAGAAGTAGCAAAATACATCAGAAATCTACCAAGTGATTCAGAAGATTGATTCATTTTTGAAGTAGATTTAGACTACCCAAAAAAATTACATGCATTTTGAACATTTCTTTGTTGTTTTGTTATACCTTTTATGGTATATTTATATACAAATAATTTTTTGTAACTTTCCGTTATTTAAAACATACCTGTATTTATCTTCTAGAGTGGTTACAAATTTATTTCATCCTTCCGGGGTTGGAGGGACACATATTTACAATAAAATATTCAAAAGATAATCATTAATGGCAATGTAAAAAAAGTTTAAACGAAAACAATAACGAATGTGTTGGAAACAATAAAGATCATATAAGGGAATATCAAAGAAATTATCATTTAATTTATAATAAAATTTATAATATTGAGAAAGGATACTCAAAAATATATAATGAAAAATTATAAATAAATTGATTGAGAAAGTACTTCGTGATTGTGGGAATTATGTATGTAAAAATACTTTAACAAACAAAAAGAAATAACCTCATAGTGTGGTAATGAAAAACAAATATGAAATTTATGGGGTGGATAGAAAATTAAATATTTTTAAGTTTATCAATGAAAATAATTATAACATCTATCTAGGTTCTTGGTTTAAAGATATTTGGTTGCTGTTGCAAAAAATTACCTTCATAGCGAATAATATTTCATAATTATAATATTCATATTTCATATTATAACATTTATTAAATCACCCCAAATAATTTATCTAAAATAACTTGGAGTTTGTTTTGTCTCTTTGTACTAAGGAAGCAGATGAAAAAATATTAGTGTATTACATAAGAAAACATATTTATGAGTTATTCAAGTTCTTTACAAAGTTATAACGACTAACAAAAATTAATTCTATCACAAAAGGAAAAAAACAACTAGCTATTGATTATTAGAATAAATTAAAATTTACAGATAATGAACTATAAAGAGAAAAATATAGAGTATTAGAATTAAAAACTACAATTAATAGAAGTAAAAGTATGAAAAAAGAAGATATCATATTAATTGTCACTACTAGCAATTATCCACAGAAAACTGTTTTAAACACTATAGGTACACAATGATTATCAACATACAACACTGGTAGAACAGAATATAACAGAATTTACTATGAATTTATGAAAGAAATCAACGAAAAGGTGATTTAATGAATCATTTATACTCATCTTAAAACATTCAAAGTTGAGATAGATAAGGTAATGTACCAAATAAACTTTGATGATATATGCAAATACACAAAATTGATTTGTGATCAAAATAATGACCTTATCGATGTGATAAATGATGATAGAGATTAAATATATTCTAAAATTCTATAAACCAGGTATTGTTCCGGAACCATTAATTTTTGGTCAAACATTGATGACTAAAATAAAAGTAGGTAATAGAATCTAAGTTTTAGGCAAAGCTGTAATACATGATCTTTCTCTGGAAGAATTTTCAGAATTTATTACTGAAATCTACAATGACTGTGCAGATAAAGATAATTTTTAAAGGAATACAATCGGGAAAAGTTTATTGAAAAGCATTATCACATAGTTAAGAAAAGACCGGTTTGTAACAATACATTAAATGTAATGAAAAAAATAAATCCAAAGGCATCGTTTAAAATTAACGTAGATATCAAAAATTATTTTCATGATTATTAAAAACCATTTTTTATTGACCCAACTATTGTGTGAATTATCAAATCCTAAGCATTTAACAAAAATTATTTTCACCTTTGGTTTTTAACACTTTTCCAACTGAATATTGATCGTGATTATCAGTCTTCATAATTTAAAATCCATAAAAACTACCTTTAATTTGTTCACCATTTGAGTTCTTTAAGGTATATGTTGATACAATATACTCCAATGTATTATCAATAGCAAACAACTCAGTTGATCAGTTAGCAGTGTAACCCTTTTCAAATATTCCCTTCTGTTTACTTATTCTAACATCATCAACTTTGTATTTGCGTTCAGCAGTTAGAAATTTATCCACTGAAATTTTCAAGATTTGTTCATAATTTTTATAAAATTTAATGATCTCCATACAGCTAGCTATATGTTTTGTGTTATTGTACTCTTATATTAAAAATTCAAAAATTTCTACCCATTCAAAGCAAATTTATTTCCCATTATATTTTATAATGTTCGACTAAATCTCTCAACTACACTTGCTTTAAGTTCTGAGCAGGTTGAATAACGGCAAATTTAATGTTTTTAATTAATATCACAGAACGGTTTATTATAAAATTCTTTACCATTATCAGTTTTTAAATTATCAGGTTTTCTTTTATCACTGTAAATTCTAATCCGTTTTCATTTGTTGCTGTTTTATCTTTAATAAGAGCAAATGCATACTTAGAAAAACATCGATTAATTAGTATTTAAATCCTTGTGTATAATTTTAATTCCTTTTAAATTCCCAGTATCTATTTCAACTAAATCGATCTACCATAAGTCATTTGTACCATAACGAATATATTTTCTTCTAGGAAAATCTTTCTCATTTGCCTGTATTATTCATTTATGATACTCTCGCAAATACAATCTTAAATTTTTTAGGGAACGTCGATTTTTTTAGATTTACAAATCGCAGATGTGCATTTTTTAACGCCTTTACAATATTCTGTAATTTTTATTTTATGTTATTGTTTTCAGTAACTTTATTACACATCAAACGCAAAATGTTATTCATTTGTTTATTAAAAAATTATATCAGAAATTGTAACATAAATTTATTTACTCTTTCCATTTTACAAAAAATTCCTATTGTCATTAAATCATCTTCATAATTAGGAATTTGGTTTTCCTTACTTTAAAAGATAAAATATCACCTTTACTGATGTCAAAAGGCTTACTGTAATTCATTTTTTTTTTCATGAAAACTAGTGGTGTCATCGGGTAAATGTATAATTACATAAACTATTGTATTAATACTACAGTTTATCAAAATATAAAATAAATTGAGTTTGTTATCAAAAGAATCGTATTTTTTATACCATTTTGGAGATAAATAAAAAATTANTTCCATTTTACAAAAAATTCCTATTGTCATTAAATCATCTTCATAATTAGGAATTTGGTTTTCCTTACTTTAAAAGGTAAAATATCACCTTTACTGATGTCAAAAGGCTTACTGTAATTCATTTTTTTTTTTCATAAAAACTAGTGGTGTCATCGGGTAAATGTATAATTACATAAACTATTGTATTAATACTACAGTTTATCAAAATATAAAATAAATTGAGTTTGTTATCAAAAGAATCGTATTTTTTATACCATTTTGGAGATAAATAAAAAATCAGATATATTTATTTTCGACTTATTATTATTTATATTCAGGAGTAATTCTCAGTGAACTAGATGTACTGACAATACATAAATCATATTTTCCTGCATCACTAAATTTTTTAGTTATATAATCATTGCATGTTGCGAATTCGGACCTCAGAATAACATTAACAAATTTCATTATAAATTTCACTAATTTAATAGTAAAAAAATACATACAGCATCTTTCCTATAAATTGTGTCACCAAAATTGTTCATTCTTATATTTTGTATATACAAAATTCTTCCTAAATTAATGAGGTTAAGGAAGAACTATTATGTCTTAAATCTACATATATTTTTATAGCATAATTGTTCAGAAAATATTTGGAATCTACTTTTTGATTATACTTAAAACATTTTTAAATACTATATCAATGTTTTCTCAAATACATCCATCATTTTATAAAAGAATAATAAACTAGAAAACTTTAATAATTTAGAAAATATATTTAGTACAATTAAACGTAAGTATTCACATATTACTGAATAAAAATTCCGTATTGNTTTAATAATTTAGAAAATATATTTAGTACAATTAAACGTAAGTATTCACATATTACTGAATAAAAATTCCGTATTGTGACATTATTATAGTCACCTTTTTATTTTTGAGGTATGTTTGGGCACGTTGCCACCAAATGAATCTAAGTAATAAACATAGTTGTTGCTTTTATGATAAACCCAGAACGTGTCTGGATTTGATTAAATATCTAGTGTAATAATATCACATTAATGTTTACGTATTTTAATTGGTATTTCATCTATCATGTAAACCCCTCTAAAATGTTTGATATTTAATTTTTTACATAATTTTTGATATCAATGTTAAATAAGGTTGATAAAAAAAAAAATTTCTGTTTGCCTTTTTCTTATTTTTTTTACAACTCCTTCACTATCATAATTATTTTCCGTACCTAAGTTAATTCTTTGTTGCTCTTCTAATTCTTTATTATTCTTTATNTTTGTTGCTCTTCTAATTCTTTATTATTCTTTATATTTTGTTCTACTGAGTGGTTTATAGCACTTGCACCACCAGCTAAAGTAGCTAGTGCACTTTATATTGGAATCAAGAATCTTAAAAATATTCCATGATGTAGTCCACTTCGTCTCTTTTCACTGATAATATTTTATATTGTATGTGATGAAAATGTTAATTACAATTATTAACATTCCCTTAATATTTGATTATTCTTCTGAAGCTGATCTTATGTTAAATATTTATCAACATATTTATTTCTTTTGTTGATGGGTTGATATATGAAATGTTATGGTTTATATCTTCATAAGAATATAAAAAAATTAGTAAAGATTGTGTTTATTTTACTATCACATTTTTATCACTATCATAATTTTTTTACGGACATATTTACAACAACAGTCGCCGAAGCTCTTTTTTCAACCAATTTGAGTATCGTTATCTAACATGATTTATTTAGCTTCTTATTGTAAAATTATATCATCTTCATGCCTAGATTCTAAATATTGGTCATCTCTGTACGCAATGTCATTGTGTTTGCAAGTCTTATGTAATTTATTTATTCCTCTGACGCCTTTCTCTGAACGTTTGTTTCGTTTAGTAAATACTGTAGATCACAATTATTAAATTCATGTAAATGTATTTCAGGTAAATTAAAATTATTTAATGCCAAGTTTATTATTCCTTTACAATGATGTTCAGAATTCCAAAATAAGTAAGGAATGACGTGTAATACTCTTATCAGATATGGAATTCCTTTGAGGTTGTTAACATCAATATATCTTTAGTTATTACCTTACATGTTAATAATGCTAACTTTCACTTTGTAATAAATAGTATTCCCCACATTTTCATATCAGTGGATAGTTAAAAGATTGTCAATTGAGCTTTCACATCATTCATCCAAACTTATTGTTTTGGTACATCATTGTATTTTTTAATTGCTTGACCGGATTTTGGTGTTGCTATGGAATACATTATTGTAGGTGTATTTGGTTCAGTTATAGAATATCGTATTTTTATATACTTTTCATAAATTTTTTTATTATGTTAATTCATTGTTTTCTTTAATTGGTTTATAATACTGGAAAGTGGAATTTTTCGATAAAAATTATTTAGTGTAATTATTGTTATTTTCATTAATATATTTGTTTTCAAGGTGCTTATGTTTATTGTTATTAACAAACTTGAAAGTCCTTTTGTGCAATTCACACTGTTTATTTTTAACGAATAGTTTATTGTTTTCAATATCATCTTTAGTGTCACCGCTATAAAAATGTTGTCCATCTTCTCTTAATCCATATTTTTCATTAATAACATTGATTAATTCTGATATTTCTTTACTGAGGTTAATTGTAGAATTATTTAAATATTTGATTTCTGGAACTTTTTCTTTGCATTTTTGCAATCTTGCATTTCAATTTTCTCTTCTTTCTGAATCAGGAGAGTTGTAATATGGGAACAAATTCCTTTGAAATGAAGTTTCCTTTGGTGTTGGTGGGTAATCTAACTATTTTACTGCTTCTGGAACTAATATTGTTATGAAATTTTTATTTTCTTCAGCCACCTCTTCTACCTTTCTACCAATATTTTTTTATCCATGAGTTATAGGAAGGTCATTCTTTTAATTTATTTCAAAATCAGCTCCGTGGTTTTTCTTGTGGTACTTTTCTCTCATTAATTTAACTCTAGATATTTTATAATGAATATTTTCCATTTATATTCAAGATTTGTTTAACAGTAAAAATTAACTATAAGAGCATTGAGATTTTTGAAAGACAAACTTTTTCTCCGTCAGATCAGACCAGAGTGAATTTGAATGTTTATAACAGTATAATAGAATTCGATATACCTATAGGAGATGGATTTTTTCCCCTAACGATGCATATTTTTGTGATCAATTTAGATTATCAATGAGAGATGCTGTTGGCATCCACCCCATAGAAGCAAAATTGTCCTTTGTTCTAACTTTTATAGTTTTCAGTTTTCTGGAGTAGAGTTGTAAAACATGGACAAATTTTTTAATCTGTTGACAATCCTGGGTTGACTTTTACAATGATAAATGCTTTGTTAAGGTCACCAGCTGAACAATATTATATAGAAATGATTGGTGTGAATAATAAATTTAGAGTAAAGGTTTTTTAAATTGATAGAGAGAAAGTCATTGTTTATCCATTGAGATCTCTTCGGTTTTATCAGAGATAATAACGAAATATATTGGAAAGGTGGTTATAAGGTTACATTCATATTTAATTACTCTGACAAAAACTGCATGTACGTAAATTAAACGAAAAATCTGATGGTTCGTTTGAAAGGGAACATGCAGATAGACGTTAAATTATTATTCAGAGGTTAGAAATTATGTGGCCTATTATAGAATATGAAGCTAATAGAGCTAATTCAAGAAAATAAAGTTGTATTAACACCCAAAATTATCAATCAGTTTTAATAATTAGCAGTTTTTAGAAAAAGAAGTAAGGAATTGTTCAAATACATTTAATTTCGATATAAAATATCAAGTTAATAATTTTATATTTGATATGCCCGACTATGTGTAAGTTTTTTTTTAAATATTAGAAAAATAATGTTCGATCACTGTGATGTAAGAAACAGTTAGGTTGAAAATTAAAGGAATGTAATTATTCCTAAAGAAAATACGAATTTAGACTTTGACCAATAATTTTTTCATAAAATGGATCTTTAATATAAGGATATTAGAAATTCTAAATAAAAACTGATATAGTTTACTGAAATAATAAACTTTATTATATACCAGTAATGAACTATAATGAACTTTGTTCGTTCTTTTTTAAGAGACTGCTTTACTTTATTGATTATTCATGTAGAAAAACTATGGCTCTTAGAATTAGGACAAATATAAAAATATGTGTTGAATTTTATAAAGTTTCTACAGATCATGTATACTATATATAACGTAGAATTGATTAGTCAAAAAATCTGAATTACGGTTATTTGAACGACAGGATTACAGAATATATTGAAGTTTATATAATAAAATTGAATATGTTAATAATTGTAATCAAATAAATTTTATGTGTGGTTTTTTAAGTGAAATAAAATGCCTACATAGCATGTGTAGATAACATTTTTTGAAAGTTGGTTAAACAAAATATGAATATTAATTCCAAAATCCTACTAATATTATAAATGCGATAGCTGTGTGTATGTGTTTGTTACCACTCAGCTCCATCACGGCTGAACGGATTTTGATGAAATTTGGTATGTAGGTACTTAAGGTCCTGAAATAGGACATAGGATACTATATATCCTGGAAAATTGTACGGTTACTGTGGAATAACAACAAAACGTAATTATACAACAGCTGGGAACGTGACCGAAATAGTTTTACCTCTGGTGTCAGAGTTTATCAGGCCGCCCAAGGACCTCTGAATGTCTTAATGACTGCTACCAATCGATTAAAACCGGCACCGAATATTTAACGTGCCCTCCGAAGCCAGGAAGCGCTCAGATGTTATGTCATTAAACGGTCACTCATCCAAATGTGTGCCACTGGGAATGTTGCTTAACTTTGGTGATCGATTAAGATCCCTAGGTACACTTATTTCTAAAGCTACAACTTGATGAAACTCACGTTTTGATTTTCATACCTGAATGCTGGAAAGCGGAAATATGGTAACTACGTGATAGTTGCACATATACACTCCATAAACAATACCCTATTTCTTGGCTATCAGGTAAAAAGTATTCCCTTCGTTTAGGGTTGCCATAATCAGTTTNCTCCATAAACAATACCCTATTTCTTGGCTATCAGGTAAAAAGTATTCCCTTCGTTTAGGGTTGCCATAATCAGTTAAAAACGTAGGCCAACATAGCATATTTTTATAATTCCGTTTTCACATAAAGGAATTGTCTTTTCTCAATTGATTAATNAAAACGTAGGCCAACATAGCATATTTTTATAATTCCGTTTTCACATAAAGGAATTGTCTTTTCTCAATTGATTAATTAATGTATTACTATAAAACTCGATTGTACCCGGGTGAAGCCGGGCCGATTCGTTAGTATAGAATATTTTGGAAAAAATCGATATTCTTTATCCAAATTCAAACCTGTATACAGTAATGAAATCTTAGCTCTATTATAAACTTATATAATATTTAAAATATTATATTGTTTTTGTTCAGTTGTTAATAGAAAAAATTTCTAGGAATTTTTATGGTTTTTTTTTTTTAGCAATTGTGTTTCATGTAAATATTTAATATAATACATTTCGTGTTATATTAGATATTTCCATTCAATTTGTGTTTAAATTTTTACTTACATCATATGTATATAATAAGAAACAAACTGGACTCCTTTCTCAATAAATTGAATTGTCATATTAATTTATTAAACTTAGAGGGTTAGAAAATAATTTAAAAAATATTGCTACAAACTTTCGCCTTATCGGTGCTAAGTATGGTAAAAAAAGTTAATTGTGTTCTATATAATAGGTATACAGTTGCATTGCCTGATCGATATAAAAAGTTTACATTGATATAATGTTAATTAATGATGAATCTATTGATTTAACCAATAAACGCTTAAAGGAAATTGAAAATGGTCAATTAATACATCATATTGAATTGTCTTAAATATTTATGAAATATATAAAATTCTGTTATTTTTTTCTATTTTTTCGTGGAATCGAATGATGAAACGATAGGTTTTTTTTATATGTTTGCTATTTTTATATTTTGTATTTAAAACTGAGTTTTCCAATTCTTAAAATATATGTTTAAAGTGAGTTTCGAAAATGTGGGGTTCTTTGCGTTTACTCTCTCAAACATTATCTACTAATGCCACATATATAGCAAAATTAATATTACTAGAACCCTCAACAACTGAGAAAAAACGCTTTAAATGTATATCAGTAAATATATATACATAGTACAGTCAATAAGTTCGTGGATGCCGTGGTGCGTGACTGCTTACACTCGGGGTGCGAGTCAGTCCACGAACTTGTTGACTCTGGTTTCATGTTTATAATTCGTTGTTTCTTTTCTGTCGATGTTCCTCTCTTAATTCTGGTGACTGTAATTTTGGCTTTCTTGTCATCTTAGGTAAAGTAGAAAAGACCAATGAAATTCCGAGTGCAAGTGAATCACGCCCTTACCATCATTAAACTTTGGAAACAACCTGATTTCATGGTTAAATGTGGCTTGATATATGTGTCTTNAATCACGCCCTTACCATCATTAAACTTTGGAAACAACCTGATTTCATGGTTAAATGTGGCTTGATATATGTGTCTTAAGCTACCCCCGATTCAGCCCCGTCAAATGACCTTGATAGCTTAAAAATCACCACAATGTTGGTACACATTATTTGAGTTACTCAAAATGGTATTGTTTAAATCCTAAAAAAAAAAAAATTACATTTTTTTTGTGAATATATGTCTATATATGTAAGCTTAATTTTAAAATAACTAACATCGTAGGTGTCCCATTTTANCATTTTTTTTGTGAATATATGTCTATATATGTAAGCTTAATTTTAAAATAACTAACATCGTAGGTGTCCCATTTTACGTGTAGGGGCCGGGAGTAATTACCTTTTTGTTGGGATGCGCGCGCACACACAGGAAGGAATACGCATGAGCGGACACAACGGAAACGGACACACACAGTCGCAAAAAACAAAGTGAAATGCGTATAAAATAGGGGGCCGCGGTGGCTAAGAGGTTAGACGGCTCGCCTCCCACCAAGGCGGAACGGGTTCAATCCCCGACCGGGTCACGCCCGGATTTTTGTTAAGTGGGAATCATGCAGGACGTTGCCACTGGTTAGTGGGTTTTCTCGGGGATATCCCGCTTCCCCCGCCCTTGCATTCCGGCGCTGCTTTATCCTCACCTCATTTCACCCTCATCGGCTCTCAATGCCTCGTTGTTAAGAGCCGCCCAAATCTCTTAACTCGAACGAAAGACTGGAAGTTGGTTAAATTAATTGATGCTTCCAGTGGATGGAAACTATTTAGCGGTGGTCGACGCTAAGGGTTTCGTTTGAGGAGTAACTTAGATAAGACTGCACGGTTTTCCCGGTAGGTGGTATCCGGAATTCTCTACTTAGTACCGTAGTTAAACGTACAAAAATTGCACTATGACGCTGTGTACAACCATCGCGGTCTTCGTGATAATTAAACATTACAGGATATGCCTTTTTCTTCATCGCAGTTTCTGCCTTTCTTTTTTGCATTGATCTGAAGAGCTCTGCCAGTACTTCTTCGAATTGTTGTTAGCGCCTCGTGTTCGCAAACAAACGTGACTGGCTGCTACAGTACACAAAACAGCAGTGGAACGGTGTAAAACAAGTTGGTTTCCCTGATAACCTAGGCATTTTTAACTTTCAAAATGCCGGCCTTTAAGCGTATTTTTGTTAAGAAATCTGTTGGTCTCTCTGCGTTGCTGAAAATGATAACGGAAAAAGTGACAGGAAGCCGATAAAACATTGTAACGGTGGGTTCAACCATGCCCATGTTGTCATTTTCAAGGCACTGCGAGATTGTTCGACACCCCTTTATTTGTAAACGTTGCAATTATTATTTCGTCCGCGAGAGGGAACGTTTTTGTAAGCCGACTATGGCCAGGCTTCGCTCATCGGTGGGAGTGCAGCATACTTATTGTATGTAAATATACTGCTTTTACACAAGTGATCGTTTTTTGAGTGCTTTTCTCTGTGAAAAGGCGTAGTAGACAAATCCTGGATAACCATAATTTTTCGTTGTGAAGTTTTTTATATCCATCCTTTTAAATATGTCATATGTAAAGCAGACACGTATATACTCCCTCTGTAATTTTTTGTTTACAGCAAGCGGGCAGATTATTTGAGAAGCACATGCGTGGGTAGCATGCAGTCTCTGTCACAGCTACTGTAACGGAGAAAAATTGCTGCAGACTAACCACGTAGTGTTTTGGTATATTTTGGTTTTACCAGGCTTAATAGCTGTTCGTAGAGTTTTGCCTCAGTTCTGAATGATGCAATTTCATCTCAGCCGTGGTAAATCATTACTTTAAATTAACTGCTACTTCGTGGCTACGAGGAATGCACCGCGGACTTAAATTGATAATAAATATGTCTTTGAAAGCTCCTAACAATAAATGTTATTGGTTCGCTACTTATACAGCAAGAAATTAAGATTACACACTGTCATATAAATACCATACAAAAAAAATTCTATATAAACACTAAAACTGAAAACAAAATTGCACCAGAAATAGTGCAAAATAATTTTGCAAAAAGAAAAATTCTATATTTACGCAGCAATGGACAAAAAATTTCGAGAAAAATTCAAAACATACAACACTATAAATACGATGAAAATAACCCTCAACAACTGACAGAAAAAGGCTATAAATATATATATGAATATCCCGGTTGTCAAGAGTATTAAAAACGATGCATTGCTACTATTCGGTAAATGTTTCTACTCTAGGCTATGGTGTATGTTATTTTATAGACTAACAACAGGGTTATTCGTAACCAGGCATACTACCACAGTCAATAAATTGGTTGAATGACTCCCAGAGTGTAGGCAGCCACACACCACTGCGTTCATTTTCACAGGTGTTAATTGTCCCTCAAGATTGTCACAGTTGACCACTACGTGTGTATGCCAACTTTTTTAGAACTGTTGGAAACACTGCTGAAAGGTATTGGCAAGAATACCTTGCATGGTTTCTCTCGTGGTAGTTATTGTCTCTTCGGCCGAATGAAATCTATGCGCATATAGCTGTGCTTCCAAATGGGAAAGAGTAAGAAATGACACGGCCCGATATCAGGTGAGTATGGGTGGATTTTGCAAGGACGTGACCTGTTGCCTTGCCAAATATTCTTGGACAAGCACAGAGGGATGTGTGGGAGCGCCCTCGTCTAACAACAGCAAGTTCTTCCTACGCAACTCTGGGCGCTTACGACGAATTGCATCGCGTATACGGCGAAGGAACTCCTCGTGGTGCTCTATGTTTACAGTTGCTACTTGTGGTATGAATTCCATACGAATAATTCCCAATGAGACTTCAAGCATCACCATGCCTTTTAAATTGTCCTGTTGCGGTTTATTCAGCCGTGGCGATAGTGGCGATTTCCAGGTGGCCGATTGTCTCGTCAATTTCTGATCGTACAGACAACACCACGTTTCGTCCCATGTTATGATCCGGTGGGAAACGCCCCATCGTCATCAGCACTACTCATCAGGTCACCGCAAATGGTCGTGCTATCGTCGCGTTGGTCTTGCATCAGGATGCGTGGCACACCGTGCTGTGTGGCACGCGACGTGATCAGATCACGCGACAGATTTTTGTGGCACGTTCCGTGGCTAACCCCTACTGCTGAGCCGAGATCGTCTTAACGTTTGGGTGCGGTTGGCACGCACCAACGTTGCAACTTCGTCGATCCTGGGGTCAGTTCGGCTCGTTCGTGGACGACCGGTACTCTCATACTCCTCCAAACTGGCTCTCCTATGCGCAAGGCGTTGGTGCCTCTCTAACACAGAACTGCGGTAGATCGCGTTTGTCGCCGTGCACGTATTTTGTCATCTGAAACGTTTTGCTAGTGGATTTACCTTTTTTTTTTTAATTTTACCTTAAGCTTTAAGAGAAAAGTATGACCATACGCCCGAAGTTTAATCTGTGGACTTTCATCGCGTGTAATAATCCCACTGTTACAGATCTTATCTGCACATTACAGCGTCATGACGGAAACACTGCACGCCTTACGCGTAGGAGCGATGAGGCGCTAGGGTTGCGTGTTAGTTTCACCCGTATCGCTTCCTCTCTTCTTGACGTTGAATGCGCAGCTGCATAATCCTTTTATCATCGAGGTCTTGAGGACCGATGAGGGTGAAGCGCTGGAATGCAAGATCGGGAAACGGGAGATCCATTAGAAAACCCGCCGACCAGTGGCATCGTCCGGCACGATTCCCGGGAATGGAACTTGGTTCGCCTTGGTGGGAAGCAAATAGTCTGACCACTAAGCCACCGCTGCCTCACAAGGTAAAGGAGTCGTTGCTAATATCCATTACTTAATCGAGAAGAATGAACAAATAATTTGTTTATTAATTTGAGACTGTCTATTTTAATTTTTGTAAATTACTTTTATGTTTGAACTGATATTAACTGTGCTTGATTTATTACAATTTGACATGACGATCTATTATGAAAAATGGATTTTAACAACCACACAAAATTGTATCCTAAATTTGGGTGGTGAAAATATTTTGCTTCAGTGGAATTCAGTGGCGAATAGATGAAGGCTATCAGATAGGTTTATTTCGAGCTATTTTTTAAGAACTAAACTACAAATATTCTTGAGGCGATTCAACACATTTTTATTTTTAAATCATAAGCATTATGTGGTGCCATAACGCTTGTATTTATCCAGCTGTTAAATTGACAGATTTCTTGAGTATAGTTTTAGGGAGATAGTAAAATTACGTTTGGAAAATAAATTATAGGTATGAGGTGTGAAGCGGTTTATACATACAACAATATTGATGTGGGAAAAAATTTGGAGTTATCAAATTACAGTTATTACAGTAAAAAACAATCGTTGGAAAGTAGTGGTCATGAAATGAAAAAGCGTGTGTGTATAATGTGAACATCGCAGATATGCTATCTATCCCACGACATGTGTTCTCATACCATTTAAGATTTTCTCGGGTCAGTGATAATGACAGCTGTTCATTCCCTATGAATAGCCAGAGAGCGAAACGACAACAATAAAGATAACATCAGTTATCAATTGAGCAATTTGGTGGAAAATACTCTGATATGTGGCCTCTTTCACAAGAACTAGTAGAACGGGCTCTGTGATTATATTGGACGCACTATGCCCTCATACACAGAAATGTTGAACATAAAGTAGTTCTTCAATTGTGGAAAATGTCAAAATATAAACATGTAACCCTTAAACCTATTATCTATTATCCCACGTATACTCGTTAACGTTTCACATGTTGCAGAACAGGCGTAATCATGGTCGGTGTTGTGCAAGTCTAGAAGCTAGCACTTATACAGGCGGCGTCTTTCCCAGGACAATGCTATTGATTGCTAGTGACACACCAACTATTTTACAATAACATTTTTTTTTCCTTGTCTTACCATTAATCTACTGAAACTGTTTAAGTTGTTATAAGAAATTCATAAGTATTTCCATACAGAAATGTTTTCTTTTGCAACACCTGAAACGAGACATATATGTACATTAAGGGTTTAAATTCCTTGTAATCACATTTCTTTATCCGCTAGTCAATGTCGCATCGCAGTATTAGCATTTTCACTGAAAGGAGAGTTACGTACTTATTTTATCGTTGCTTAAAACGTAGAGTTAATAGTTATGAATCATATTCTAGACAATCCCTATAAACCAATAATTATGTACTCATTTAATGCAGGAAATGTCGTTGAATAATAACCCCGACAGGATATATGCCAATGTTTTGTATGGTGAAGTGAACTATATTCTGGGCCTTTCCTTTCTCGCGTCGCTTTGACAGGCAATGCAGTTCTCTTCAATTTACATTGTAGTTCGTTCATGGTAAAGTGGGCACATTTGAACTCGACTTTTGAAAGTAAAGGTACTGCTCGTTAACTCCGTAGTGGCATGCAGACTCACGAGCAAGTTGGCAGCTAACTAATTAAAATATTTCTAAGTATTGGCGTTGTGCTGCTAGTGTGATGCTTTAATTTATGACAAATCAAGTTTGTGTTTTCATGCTTTATTTACATTAGAGAACGAATATGTATATTAGTTGCAGATTAAGGTTCCTAATAATTCCACGTTTTTCACTTGGCTGACGCATGAACTAAGTCATTAGGTCCACGTCAATGTAAATGTNAGGTTCCTAATAATTCCACGTTTTTCACTTGGCTGACGCATGAACTAAGTCATTAGGTCCACGTCAATGTAAATGTCACATGTGGCGGAAAGATACAAAAGAAAAGAAAATTAGATCTTGCGCAGTGTTTTAAAATGTTTTCGATTAACCCTGAACAGCGTATGTCTTGGAGTACAGTGGAGAGATTTGGACGTCTCTTATCATCGAGGTCTCGAGAGCTGATGATGGTGAAGTGAGGTGAGTATGGAGCTGCGCCGGAATGCAAGAGCGGGGGAAACGGGAGATCCCCGAGAAAANAGGTTCCTAATAATTCCACGTTTTTCACTTGGCTGACGCATGAACTAAGTCATTAGGTCCACGTCAATGTAAATGCCACATGTGGCGGAAAGATACAAAAGAAAAGAAAATTAGATCTTGCGCAGTGTTTTAAAATGTTTTCGATTAACCCTGAACAGCGTATGTCTTGGAGTACAGTGGAGAGATTTGGACGTCTCTTATCATCGAGGTCTCGAGAGCCGATGATGGTGAAGTGAGGTGAGTATGGAGCTGCGCCGGAATGCAAGAGCGGGGGAAACGGGAGATCCCCGAGAAAANGATGATGGTGAAGTGAGGTGAGTATGGAGCTGCGCCGGAATGCAAGAGCGGGGGAAACGGGAGATCCCCGAGAAAACTCGCTGACTAGTGGCATCGTCCGGCACGATTCCCACACGCGAAACTCCGGGAGCGGCCCCACCGGGAAAGAAGCCCGGTACTCTTAGATGAGAGTCCAATGGTCTGACCGCTACACTACCGCGGCCCCTACATCTTGGATGAGGCTTGGAGTTGTTAAGGTCATCTCGAACTGCTTACGCTTATTTTGTCGTTTCGGAATGAAATAAGGATTTCGTCCCCGTTGCCCAGCATTCAGATCTTAAAGATTAGTTGTGGTTAACGTTTTGTCGACAGATAGGTCATCAGAGAAGAACTATTGGCTCGGGCAATCAGGATAACAAGGAAGTGGCTATTGACTGTAGTAAGAATCCATCTATTTGAGTGAAGCAATTTCGAAAAAACCGGACAACCGAAATCACGATGGCCGAAAGAGGAATTTAACTCGCGCCTTCCCGAATTGGAGCCCAATGCTTTTATATTGCGTCACTTCGATCGGTCCAGACCATTAAGAAATTAAGGTGAGAGAACATTTTTAATAACTCGCTGATATTGTTGCGACGTTTAAGACTGCGAATTGCCTTCCCTTCAATTAAAACAACTGTACGTGTGATGTTGCCTACTAGGGAACATTTTTGTCACTTGTTGCCATTCTTTCAGAGAATCAAATGACTCAGACAAGACATGTTTAAAGAAAACTAGACACAGTTAATTGCAGAAAAGTGAAATGTCTCAACCATATGCAGAAAAAAAGTTACTTGAAAAATCATAGTGTGTAAAATATTTAAATGCATATGATTTCCTGAGTTCTAAAACGTGCATATTGTTAAGTGAGAAAACAGCTGTCTTTGGTAGCAAACAAAGAAAGTTACAGAAATCGTAAAACATCTAAAAATTAAGTAATTAAACCGGAAGTTATAAACGTTTACGTAAAAATTAAGGTAAAAATATTTCATTGCAACAATATCTAAGTAACATTATATTATGTTCTTAATAAGGATATTATTACAATAATTTATAGATTTTTCGGCCAATTCCTTATTTGAAGACCTGTACTTATTAAACGTATAGTAACTGCGTAGTAAACTCAGTTGTGCCACTTGTCAAAATCCTTTGACTTAAACAAGTACTGCAGAACAACTGAAAACCAAATCATAAATAAAACGAAAAAATGTTCTAAAGTGTGTTTGTATACTAGGGACGTAAAATTATAACCAAACTATATAAACATTTGCAATTTCAGTTCGGTTATGGCCATATTGAATTTCGTTGAAATCACACTAACCTTTATATTTCTTTTGCAGTCGAAGCAAATAGTACAACACATTCAACGAAATTCAAAGAGGTCGTCCCCGAACCGAAATTACATAGTCATGAAGAGGTGGCACATAATTTTAGCTCTATGTTATGCTTATTCCATTTGGCAGTGATGTAATTAGAATTTACAATATGTTCATTTTAAAATATAAAAAAGACAGCAGTTACTTCTAAGTAGGCCTACAAATAGTAATGCAAATCGTTCCTTGGCAATAGTGTCAGGAAACAGCTCGCAAGGAAAATAAGAATTATTCAATTATTGATAACATTTTCGCATAAATATTGTAAATATTAATATGGCGGACTGTTATATTGGACATTTCACATCATNAATTATTGATAACATTTTCGCATAAATATTGTAAATATTAATATGGCGGACTGTTATATTGGACATTTCACATCATACTAATAAACACTGAACTGCAAGTCACTAAGTGAACTAAGTATTGCCGTACGATTTCAAGCATTTTAAGTTTTAATCAAATCTTAAAATCTGATACACAACATCAATTAATGGTAATCTGAATTTTATATATACATAATATCTAGTGCTTTATTTATACTTGCATGGCATCAAGATTTCCCCAAAATATTTATTGTACTCATTAAAATAACACAATTTATGGACCTAGTGATTTATTCCTTAAGACGAATTAACTATTTGCAATAAAATTTATATAACACCATTAACAAAAGCATTTTGTTCTCAATTTTATAAATGTGACACCGACTGTAAATTGTTCAAAATGTTTCCGATTTGCAATAAATTTTATTACGTACCGTAAAGCGCAGTTATTTTACAACCACTTATGTAACTTTGCACCCCTTATAATGTTTGTTTTGGTGCCAATTGGAGAAAGGGTAGCAAATAGTACCAGGGTGAATAACATTAGACATTTTTAATAACTAGCTTTAGTACCTACTCCGTTCCTTTGCTAATTGACACCAAAGCAAAACTTTTAAGTGATGCAAAGTTACCACAGCTGGTGCAAAGTAACCTTTTTACAGTAGTAAATACGTACAAATCCGTGGAAAAAGTAAAATTTTTCATAAATAAAAACTATAACAGTGACGATTTACTATGCAGTTGAATTAACTGCCTGATATCACATTCGGATTAATTTTCACTGTCCTATCATTGTTCTTAAAGAAAATTGTCAACAGTTTTGATTATAGTGAGAAGCGATACGAACAATAAATACTTTTGGAGTTTTTTCTAAGAAATTATATTTGTAAAAAAAACGGCATTCTTCTTTACCACCCTAAAGCGCTTAACACAGAGCCAATTTAATTTTTATATATTTGGCCTAAATAATACTGGACAAAGCGGACAAGTATAAAAATGATTCAAATGTAATCTCTATAAAATTATAAAGAGTGGCACATTTCCTGTTTCATGCAGAATGTATAGACTTGTATATTTTTAACCAGGCATGTATTGTGAATACTGACAAAATTTTCTTCAACAGTTCGTTGGGACTTTGTATGCTATCTCATTCCATCATTAAATGCCCTGATTCAAGGGATGGTTCTTGAATAAAATAAATATTGCGGTCACATGAAGGAAAGTTAAAGGCCGACTTTATTTTGCTTTAGTGTCGTAGACCACAAAAAAAGTTAAAATAAGGACGCTTCTTTCAATGTTTAGAGATATCTGGTAAGAATCAGAAACACATGTTTCGATTTCCGTGCTGACGTATTTACTATANTTCTTTCAATGTTTAGAGATATCTGGTAAGAATCAGAAACACATGTTTCGATTTCCGTGCTGACGTATTTACTATAAATGTAATGCCATGGGAAGCTCTGAGCAATACAAGATTAGAAGTGCGGAGATTGTCGCTATATGGCACTCAAGAACAGTTCAATTAGAGTAACTTGCCGTGTTGGCGAAATGGCGCTGTGATAGCCCCGTGCAATGGAACAGTGGCCGGCCACANCAGTTCAATTAGAGTAACTTGCCGTGTTGGCGAAATGGCGCTGTGATAGCCCCGTGCAATGGAACAGTGGCCGGCCACGCACGACTGGGATAACATCAGTTCTTATACTGACCGCCTGAGCAACAGTCTAGCACAGAATGTGGAAGAAATAAGATCTCAGTGTATTGATCTTGACCAGATCGTTGGGGGCCAGATGTATGGGACACTCCATATCTGATGTTGTGCCAGCACTGGGATTTCTATGGACTACGGTGTCAAGAGTGTAACGTGTGTTCATGGATTAGAGTAAAGCCACCACCGCCAGGGACTACAGCCGTATCGATGGCAGGGATTGGTTGGTTATCACGGATAGACAGGGCACAGTGCAACAGGTCTCTCGCCAATCCAATGTTGGATCACAATGATTTGTGAGCAGCCATACCATCCAAAGCCAACTCCTTGATAAGGGATAGAGAAGCCGCCGCCTCACTAAGGATACCTCTGCTCGCCATATTTTACAAGGCTCGATTATTACCATGGGTGCGAGTACACCGTTGTTGGACCCTCGACGCATGGAAGAAAAGTTATCTTGGAAGGATGAGTCGAGGTACATGTAAGTAGACGCCGATATCAGGGTATGTGTGCGCCACCAAGCACACGAAGCCATATATATTTTGCCTCAGCAGGGTAAAGTTCAGTCTGGTGGTGGTGATGGTGGTAGTATCCTCGTATAGGTGTTGTTTATGTAGGATAGAATGGATCCTCTTGAATACGCGCCATCGTTCCGCACCAGCGAACGATACAGGGACCTGGTGGCAGATCATGTGCACCATTTCTGCGCCTATAGCAACCTGCAGGAGACCTGTACCTACAGCATGCCAACGCACCGGCCCACCGCTATCAAAATGTGATCGACTGGTTGGATGAACAATCCACGGAATTGAGGTTGCTTGCCTGATCCTTGAGGGGACCCAACCTCAATCCTATCGAAATCATCTGGTATGCTGTCGATGTGCGCGCCGTTGATCCTGCTCTGACAGATCTACATGCCTCGTAGGAGGCTGTAGAGCAGTCATAAATCAGTATGGCCCCCGACTGTTTCCGGTGTCTTATGGAGTCAATTCCACGCCACATTACCACCGACAGCTTTGCGAAAGAGGATGCTACACACTACAAAGTAAGTATCTTCAATTCAACTACTCTTTAGTGTACATGGACGATACATCATTTCCTGGTATTAGTAAAATAATCTTAACCGAATTTTATAATGGGAAATGTTGGCTCATCTGCTGCTTTACTTTGCCAAGTGCCGTATTTCCTGTGAACCTAGTTTATCGTCATTTGTGACCCAGATATTCATTTGCGCTGCTTCTTATAAAGTAGAATTGCAGATTATACTGTCACTGAAATTAACAATTTCTACTCCCTGCAAAAATTTTTGCGTGCATTATCATAAGTGGATACTTCTCATTCTACCCCCCTCCTCCTTTGCGCCAACCCTTCTACCATTCCCATTTCGCTTTCTCCATATGTATTCCTCTTTCTAAAATGAGTAATTTTTTAATTAAAATTTTTCCACTGAGAAAATTATTTACATAATGATAAACTGCTAAAATTATTTCTAACAAATATGTGAAGTTCAGTAGGTGTAGGTATTTTATCTTTTTGAATAGCAGTTAGTCCATACCGGGGACATCTAGCTTCAGTGCGTTGACGAAAATTCGTTTTCTACCAATTTTTTAACTTGGAGACGTGTTCGAAACAAATTATATTGGAAAACTGCTCGCAAGGAAATAATAATTATTTTATTTTATTCTACTTAATCATTTTACAAAAGAGTGATACTTCAGCTTTGGAAAAAAATCGTTTTCATTATCGTCGTTGAGTTGAGATAGAAATATTCCTCCACCTTTCAAGTTCAGCAACAGTATCTTCGAAATAAAAGTAACTTCTGGCGAATCTATTAAGACAGGAAAAAAATTTTACTTAAACTCTATGATGGCAGTATGGATGAATTTCTCTCAGAGTTGAGGTTTCGCTCTTCTCTAAAATAACTTATCAAAATTAATGTGTANGAGCAACAGTATCTTCGAAATAAAAGTAACTTCTGGCGAATCTATTAAGACAGGAAAAAATTTTTACTTAAACTCTATGATGGCAGTATGGATGAATTTCTCTCAGAGTTGAGGTTTCGCTCTTCTCTAAAATAACTNTTTTACTTAAACTCTATGATGGCAGTATGGATGAATTTCTCTCAGAGTTGAGGTTTCGCTCTTCTCTAAAATAACTTATCAAAATTAATGTGTAATACGGATTCCTTTCCTCAAACATAACCTGCTCTTCATTATCAATTAAATATAATATATTACTAAGTTCGTAAATGAATGGAAAACCACGAGCTTAAAAGTCATTAAAATTGGGCTATCTGAAAATTCGCTCAGATAAAACACTTGCACCCTTTCAGTTGTAAAAAAATCTGGATTAAATTGTTCGGTGATCTAGCAACATGGTGGTATATTGTTTTGCTTTGCGTATGACACTGTCATAGAACAAAAGGAACGTGATGATTTATCGATGAGCGGTTGGAAGAATTTTGCACTTTATGTACATATCATAACCGCCCCCTCCCTTTTTTTACGAAAAAAAACGATCATATAAAAGAATATTAAAACTTACTCCTCCCAACATATTCACTCGTCTCTCTGCTCCCAATACAAAACAAAATTTATGAAGACAACTTTTCTACTCCGCCTTCCCCAAAAAAACTTCTATGACGCAGTTTTCGTCATGGTTCCTCATCGTAGGTAACCCTGCAAGGAATGTCATGTACGAGTGATTATCATTCTCCCCCTTTTCTTTACCAGAAACACCAGTTTAGTTATTTTGGTTTAATTTTTACTGTAGTATAGAATATTACACTTAGATTATCCTTAGTCCGCCGTACTAAAAGTATTGCTTATCAAATTATATGTCATTAATCATATTCTTTTTTAATGCCGCTACTCTTATACATAACTTGATGATNAGTATTGCTTATCAAATTATATGTCATTAATCATATTCTTTTTTAATGCCGCTACTCTTATACATAACTTGATGAGAATATGTTCCATGGTTTCCGAAGCATAATAAATGTTCTCACATATTGAGATGACACTATGTTCTAATACGGTAAATGAAGACATATAAAATAAATAATTTTGTTTTCTCATTATTTACTCNTTGAGATGACACTATGTTCTAATACGGTAAATGAAGACATATAAAATAAATAATTTTGTTTTCTCATTATTTACTCTCATCACACAGTTTTTGTTTTAGTTTGGTCAAACAGTTCTGTAAATGCGATCGATTTATAGAGCTAATGTACTTGTAAGACCACCTTTTTGAAAATAACTTTATCTGCACGAATTTATAAATGATCGTTTCTTTCCGTTTGCCCTAATTTGTATCATATTCGGCTCGCAACGGTCGAGTATTTCGGAAAATCTGACATATAAACTAATAGATTCGGGTGGCACTATCTAGTAAGAAGGTGAACAGAAAATGGTATTCATTTCCAAATTTAATTCACACAGATGTTACTGCCAGCATACCAAGATTGGTTTGAATTTCTCTCTTAGGTCTTGAAATATTAAAACAAATATATCAAAGGTCGCAATGTGAAAATAATTTCCCAAATTGTTAAAAAACTACAAAAATTACGTGCCCTTACTAGGTACTACACATGTATTGAGGTTGATGATATTTTGTGGAATATTCTAAGAGTTATTTAAACTAACTCTAACTACGTTAATTGAAATTCACAGGTTTTTGTAACCCGAACAAAATCAAAACGGGACAATAATCTCTACCTGATTTTGGCAAAATTTCTGCTCACAATGTTGGCAAAAACTGTTGTGTAGGTTCGTCCTTTTTTGCTTTTCCTATCTGGGCTTCCAAAAACTTCGTGTTACCGTTCACTAGTGGAAATGTATTAAATAACACCTAGTAAACATCGTCCAATCCAAACAGGTTTTACAATACAAGCTTTTTTGGTTTAGAGGGCTTAATTTTTTGTGTCTCGCGTACTCTTAAGGGATCCATTCAAACAGAGAGNATACAAGCTTTTTTGGTTTAGAGGGCTTAATTTTTTGTGTCTCGCGTACTCTTAAGGGATCCATTCAAACAGAGAGAAAAAAAAACACACAAAGTTACAAATATTGAAAGGTGAAATCTTAAGCCTAATTTTGCAAGTAATATTTCGCTATAANAAAAAAAACACACAAAGTTACAAATATTGAAAGGTGAAATCTTAAGCCTAATTTTGCAAGTAATATTTCGCTATAATATTTGATAGAAATGTGTTGAATAGCTCAAGAAATACATTTTTTTAAAGATTTTATGTCGCTAGTGAATTTAATGCTTTCGTTCATTACTGCTNTTGAATAGCTCAAGAAATACATTTTTTTAAAGATTTTATGTCGCTAGTGAATTTAATGCTTTCGTTCATTACTGCTGCTATATAAAGCATGTATATGGCACTATTACGACGGACGTAAATGCGTAATTCGTGTAGGATCGTCCTACGCACACTTTTACTGTAGGTGCGTGGGGGAACAAAAGTGGTGAAGGTTTTTTTCTTCTACGCTCCTTGTTAAAGCAGATTAACAAACACGTATATCTGTCCTTTAAAAACTACGAGTATTGTATTATTTCGGTACATAGACTCATTCAAAAGAACGCTTAGACTATTTGGAAAGTTCCACTGTATATTCCAGTATAGGAAACTTTGTAATCGCATTGGCGAGCAAAATTGATGACATGATAAGGCAGGGAGATGAACTGAGATGTGACAATTATTTTTAGGTACTTATTACGAAATGCGTCATTGTTGATCATGTTGCCTATCCAATCAGCCTAAGGCCACGGAAAATATGATTCAGAGCATGGTGCTGAAACTAAAATACTTCAAGTGTGACGACCTTACATCTTATATAAGCTGGAATTCCGAGAGAGCATCGATTACACCGATAATAGCAATAATTCTGGTGAACAATACTTCAATGGTGCTCGTGATTCGACAAAAAAGGCAGAGGATCGTACAAGGTGCAAACAAGTCTCGTAGAGGGCTCATTCCGGACTTAGCAGTAGTGAGGCGCTTAAAACAAAGTGGCATTACTTAGAGCCACTGAATAATTATTCTTAACACGAATTTCCTGGTAACTGTAGATACCGACACCGTTAATTAAATCAACAAAAAGATTACACTTACGGAATCTCACGTTACTGAAATTAACACGAAACAAACTATACTGACTTTTTTCCAAGAGGCCGTGAATGAGCATGTTTTTTGATGTATAAACCATGCATTCATGTGGCTTACAGGTTTTTAAATAGCTCTTTCTGCGGGAGACCTAAACTATATCATATTTTTGTAGCATTCACTCTAAAAACACTTTCTTTGCCCTAACACAAATTTTGTTGCAGCAAAGAAAATTTTTGTTTAAATATGAACCACTGTAAAGTAGCTTTGTCGCAAAGAATTTTTTTTTAAAAGCATATAGTAATGGTAACAAAAACATGATGTTACCATTACAATAGAGTAGCACTAATCTTTAAGTTAGTGATAGTTGCAGTTTAAATAAGACAAACTTTATGTTCCAGCAAAGAAAAAGTACTAAATTGCATTAAGGTAAAGAAAACATTTTCTTTGCTGTAACACAAACGCCTTAGTTTTCTTCACATTAAAGAAACCGCATATTTGCTAAGAAACANTCATATAGTAATGGTAACAAAAACATGATGTTACCATTACAATAGAGTAGCACTAATCTTTAAGTTAATGATAGTTGCAGTTTAAATAAGACAAACTTTATGTTCCAGCAAAGATAAAGTACTTAATTGCATTAAGGTAAAGAAAACATTTTCTTTGCTGTAACACAAACGCCTTAGTTTTCTTCACATTAAAGAAACCGNAATTGCATTAAGGTAAAGAAAACATTTTCTTTGCTGTAACACAAACGCCTTAGTTTTCTTCACATTAAAGAAACCGCATATTTGCTAAGAAACAAAATTTTCCTTGTATAAAAAGCTGCTTCCTTTGTACTGAAGGTATGTTTTTTGTGGTAAAACAAAATAACATTGTTCAAACATAGTTGCTGTAATCGCAAAAAGACAATTTTTTTTAGTTGAAGATAAGGTACAATTTTGATAAAGAAATAGTACCTTAATTCACACAAATTTATAATAACGCAAAGAAAATAATTTCTTTGTTTAAGACATAATGTTTTCTTACGATAAAGTAACAGTAATTTAATGAAACCACATTTAGAGCATTGCAAAGAAATTATTTTCTTTGTATAAAAGATAAAATTGTTTTGTATTATACCAAGTATACCGTATTGCAATCATATTTACAGTATTACTTTACATTCTTTTTCTTAAATCACACATAACTTTTTTGTGATAAATCAAGAGCGCATTGATGCNTTTACAGTATTACTTTACATTCTTTTTCTTAAATCACACATAACTTTTTTGTGATAAATCAAGAGCGCATTGATGCAACCATATATACAGTAAATTAACGAAATGTTTCTTTGAAATTAGTAAAATGTTTTCTTCTGATAAAGCAATCTTACCTTTGTACAAACACATTTTGGGTAATGCAAATAAATCGTTTTAGCGTTACAGATAATATTTTTTTTATTGAGATAAAGGAAAAGTACCTTTATGCAATATTGTATTTTGTACACACACAGCATTGGAAAATTTAAGAAAATATGCAATNTTTACAGTATTACTTTACATTCTTTTTCTTAAATCACACATAACTTTTTTGTGATAAATCAAGAGCGCATTGATGTAACCATATATACAGTAAATTAACGAAATGTTTCTTTGAAATTAGTAAAATGTTTTCTTCTGATAAAGCAATCTTACCTTTGTACAAACACATTTTGGGTAATGCAAATAAACCGTTTTAGCGTTACAGATAATATTTTTTTTCTTGAAATAAAGGAAAAGTACCTTTATGCAATATTGTATTTTGTACACACACAGCATTGGAAAATTTAAGAAAATATGCAATNATAAAGGAAAAGTACCTTTATGCAATATTGTATTTTGTACACACACAGCATTGGAAAATTTAAGAAAATATGCAATTTCATGCTAAGGTGCTGTCTCAGCTTCCATCCTACAAACAAATGCAATCAATTATTCTCATTCTCAATTATAGTAAAATAATAAAGATCTAAATAAACAAATGAATATGTCAAAAATCTTGTTTTGTTTTGTTGTTCAATGAGAAATCTTAAAACATCAAAACCATATTCAAATAACCACTAAAAGTTATCTTGCAGTACATATTCTTGAAAATTNTGAGAAATCTTAAAACATCAAAACCATATTCAAATAACCACTAAAAGTTATCTTGCAGTACATATTCTTGAAAATTTCAGAAAAATAAGCATGCGTTATTTAAGTATTTCCTAATACAATTTATCAGTCTTACATTAATAAAATAATATGTGTGCAGCTATTTCATACATATGTAAATATGTGGTGATAAGTCCACACAGTGGTATGTCTTAACAGAAAAGAAACCTGAAGAAAAATGTAACTATACACAGGATAACTATTCAATAATGTAAACAATACAGTATTTGGAAATGATATATTTCCCCATGTTTCGTACACTACAAATTGATAGAAAATAATGGCCATCATGACGATTAACACAAAAAGTTATTTCACCTTTACAAAAAATATTTTTTTTACGTACTGTAACAACTTCAGCAAGTTTGAAAATAAGAGAATTTTCTTTTTAATACATAAATATCATTATTTTAAATTTAACAAGAAATGGGGACAAAGATGCACTATAAATAAAATCATAAATTTTACAAACAATATTTATAACGAAGAAAACTTCACAGTGCAAAGCCAAGTCTACATTAACATTTAATACCATTACAACTAATTTATTGTTGATTTTATAGTCATAAAACTAAAGAAAAACCACGTATGTTTTTAATTATGTAATTTTTGTGTCCTCCTTCAATGTGAACCTTGACCAAGCATGTGGCCGAGGTTCCTTACAGTTAAGTGATGTATCTCGTCACATATCTGTAATAGAGAAATAGGTTTTTCTGCGTATTTTATTTTAGGAAAACAGATGTTCGTTTACAAATATGTAATCATATTCACAAATTAAGGCCACTTAAATGATGGCTGTCGTACATTTGGGAAATATTCGAGAAAAAAAATACATTTACATCAGCTCGTATAACATTAACTAATCCAAACAAAATACAACTACGGAGACAACTAAAACATGCACAAAATACATATATTGTTATTTTATAGGAGATTAAATTTCAATATGGTTATACATTCCAATTAATGTGCACGGTCCCTAATTACCTACGGGCCTCCTCCAAGGGCTTTCTCGCTAATCCATCAATCTGATCACATTAGAAAAACCTGCCAAACATATTTTGTAACTAATGCCAAAAATCCAAAAAAGAAGAACGGTGGCCACTCCACAGGACATTCCATTATTTCAGCTCGTCGAAACTGCTAATGAAAGTACTTTTGGGAAGAATTTTGGTACTTGTGAATGCTCACCTTCAGCCATGGGTATANCGTCGAAACTGCTAATGAAAGTACTTTTGGGAAGAATTTTGGTACTTGTGAATGCTCACCTTCAGCCATGGGTATAACAGTTTCTATAACACACTAAGGATGCTGGCCACTTTTTAAAATGCCTGAAGAACCTACAGATTTCACATGGTTGTTTTACCTGAACATGTAGTACAACCATTGCAGCAAACGAATGACTGTGCCATTATTTCTGTAAGCCTTAAACTTCTTGTACCTACTTTCAACTATTTGTTCATTTGTGTAGAGCCCATTTTGTGCCCATGCCAGAAGGCTACGAAACCAGTTATGGCATTTATAAGTTATGTGGTTGAGATTGTCAAATTTGACTTTTTTATACACAAATACATGTCAAAGAACATCGGTACACGACACGTCCATTGGGAATATGAACTCTGCCACAATAACACCACTTTAATATCAAACGAACGTAGTAGATAAGTACAACCGCGCTTTACAGTGCACACACAGCAATGCAGAGTAAATAGCACTAACGACCAATGCTCTCAAACAATAAATGGCAACAGAGCAGATGCAAAACAAGCCATAGCCAGAAATATGAATGTACTGGAGAAGCCAGTTGCAGCTCGTGCTGCATCTTAAAATTAAGACTTTGGTTCCTTTTACACCGCCATAGTGAGGGCTCCACCACCGTCCAACAATAGTGTACAATTGAGGCTGAGCCAACAAAAAATTTAAAAANCACCGCCATAGTGAGGGCTCCACCACCGTCCAACAATAGTGTACAATTGAGGCTGAGCCAACAAAAAATTTAAAAAATCCAGCCCCCAACACGTCAGATAACCACTTCACTGTTGTTTCTCACTACATCCTATGTCACCTACAGGCCAGCGAAATGCAGCTACCATACAAACACACGTAAAAAATGTATCATCCACATGAGTGCCAACTAGTGAGTACTTGTGCTCTTATGGCATAACCATTTAGAAATTGGTAACCTAGCGGCCTATTTCCTACCACCCTCTTTACTTACAGGATAATAACCAAAACCTGCAATAGCTATACAACTTGTCTTGTTATTAAGTTTCATNCACCGCCATAGTGAGGGCTCCACCACCGTCCAACAATAGTGTACAATTGAGGCTGAGCCAACAAAAAATTTAAAATATCCAGCCACCAACACGTCAGATAACCACTTCACTGTTGTTTCTCACTACATCCTATGTCACCTACAGGCCAGCGAAATGCCGCTACCATACAAACACACGTAAAAAATGTATCATCCACATGAGTGCCAACTAGTGAGTACTTGTGCTCTTATGGCATAACCATTTAGAAATTGGTAACCTAGCTGCCTATTTCGTACCACCCTCTTTACTTACAGGATAATAACCAAAACCTGCAATAGCTATACAACTTGTCTTGTTATTAAGTTTCATCAAAGATAAAACAACACGGAACTAATTGTGACAAATTACTCCCATTTTCTAGAAACGCTATTAAAGTGCCTACTGCAGAAACAGATAAATCTGTCACATTTTAACATAATTTTATTTGCAGCAACCAAGGGTACTGAGAAGTGCCTTGTCTTCCATCATACAGAATGGCAAAGACATTAAGAGGACGAGGAAAGCTACCCAGTCCTTGCCAAAACAAATAATCTTAGATATGCAGCAACTTGTCTTCCAAGTTTCGGAAATACAACTGCTTTTTGTACAGAGAAATGGGTGCCATGGAGTACGAAATTGGCTGCCCAGGTCACACTAGACAAGTTTCTGATTACAATATAAAAGTGAACAGTATGCACGAATACTCACAGGGCAGTACTCGTAGATAAACACACAGCCACACGTTGAACGGCCACTCACCGCCTGATGAAGCTGGTCTAGCCAGCGAAACGTTGCGCGAAGGCGCATCCGCGTAAAAAATGTGTTCGTCTGACTTTTGTGGTTGTCTATCTATGAGTACCGCCCTGTGAGTACTTGTGCATTCTGTCCACTTTTATAATGTAACCAGTAGCCTATTTCGGCCATATCTCATAGACAAATTTCTGTTTTACACAATACCTTGAGCATTAGTAATTTACCTTCTAAGTACAAAGTGAACAAATTTGGTGCATGGTAAACTAAATAAAATTCATAACATTATCCAAGTAAAAACTCCTCAAGAAGCTGTCCTGCACAAATATTAACTTTGTAAATCTTTTTATCATTTCAATTCACACTTTACAGAATGTTTTTATTTTTTGTAAAACATTTAACTACAATTGAACATTTTCCTTTTTCATATGTATAAACAATGATAAAAGTTAAAATGATATGGATTGTTCACCTGCCAAGAAGTATTATCAAAGTTTTAAAAGCAGAAAACAAGTCACAAATATTGTAATTAACAATTTATTACTTCGGGAACTATTTCCATATAATACTGGTGTTTAAGTTTAACAGTATAATACTAATAACCAGTAACAAATCTTCGGGTTTGTCTTGCAGCAGTATGAGAGGTTATTGTTGCAATATATCAATAACATTTACTGATGTTACACCCTGATAACAGTAATTTAAGTATAAACAGCAACTAGCCACAATAATACGATACAGAACCAAAGATAGAATTTGAGTGTGAAGAAATATCAAGTATATTCTAGTTCTTTGCAAAACATCACACAATACTGGTGACGTTGCTGCAAATAATCCATAAAAAAAAGCTCCAATCCCTTGTGATGGTCAAAATGAGATATTTTAAGGATTCTTACAATGAGAGTAAATTATTACAAAAGATGTTGATTTGGGGTTACACCATTTAAGATTGTATGTCGTAAAATCTGTGGGTCTTTTGCAATAAGCATTGTCATACGTCCAAGTCAATGACTCTTGAGGTCAAAACGAGGTGTCTAATATGATCACAGCTCCAAAATATAAAACCTGTAAGAATTACGTTGTTTCAAAAGCCATCACCCTAAATATCACGGCTGTTTACTAAGGTATGCAAGGAACCAAGTTCACACAATACTTCGCAATTTAGATACAGATTTAAGAAATGAATTGGCGATGGTGTCACAGGTACAGTAAATACTACTACTACACAATAAATAATATTTACACATATTTTATACTTTTAATGTTTAACACTCCAAATTAAAATGTCAATATAATCTATTAAGTCAAGACATTGCAGTTTATACTAATTTAGAAAATATTTTACCTGTAGAACCATAAGATTTGATATGAAAANATTAAGTCAAGACATTGCAGTTTATACTAATTTAGAAAATATTTTACCTGTAGAACCATAAGATTTGATATGAAAATACAACATACAAATTCTTCTTAACAGTAAAATTTATGTCTATCTCATAAATATATATTTCTTCCCATTACCGCCAATTCTTCAGAATGTTGTTTTAATTTTGCACAAATGATTCAGTGCAACATAGATAAATTTATCACTATCAGTCACTTCATTCTAATGGAAATTTTCATCATACAGGAGAGTAAAATATATTTTACAGAAGAAATATATGACTCTGTCATCATTTAAAATTACATATAAAATCAATGCACACAATGGAAGGTCATCAAGGTTCGTATTAGTTACTACTATACTCATTCCACTTTTGTAAATGGGTTTGTTATGCGTAATCCAAGAGGCAGTATAATAGTCTGCAGTTCAACAACTGATTTGACAACATTACATTGTTGCAAACAATGTTTTCACCTGGCCTAACATTTTCACACGCTCCACCTTTACCTTCTACAACAAAGCTCTTTTCTGTCAAAAACAGCTGAGCTAACTTCAACTGATACCGCATCGACAGTGTGTAGGGTAAATGTTTCCTACACATGCTCACATGTGCAGTCAGTTTCTAACTTTTGTGCTTGGCTTCGTAACACATAGCTGAAATATGAACGTAAGGTCCTTCATGCTCCATTATTAATGGGTAAAGAATCAAGAAGTGATGTTTTGGTTTTAAAACTTCCTTTAAAAAGTCTTTATGCAAAGTATTATGTTCCTTAACAAGTACTTTCAGCAGCTGTGTACAATCATCTTGAAATATTTTCATGTAGACTATGTATATGATATTATAGAGTAATAAGTAACACAACCAACAAGTATTATTTTCAGGGATTAGATTATCAATAATAAGAGATAAATGCCTCACGAAACATAACNGTAACACAACCAACAAGTATTATTTTCAGGGATTAGATTATCAATAATAAGAGATAAATGCCTCACGAAACATAACATTTCTAATGCTGACAGACCCAAATTATTTTTTCAATTTTGCTAATGATAGTTTTGGTGGTTTAATAGAAATTTCACAAGGACTATAGTTGAAAAATGTGATACGAAATTTCAAAGTTTCTAAAGAAAATAACTTCATGTTGATGTAATGAAAGATTATTTTGGAAATGTCATATCTTCAATCACNGTAACACAACCAACAAGTATTATTTTCAGGGATTAGATTATCAATAATAAGAGATAAATGCCTCACGAAACATAAACTTTCTAATGCTGACAGACCCAAATTATTTTTTCAATTTTGCTAATGATAGTTTTGGTGGTTTAATAGAAATTTCACAAGGACTATAGTTAAAAATGTGATACGAAAATTCAAAGTTTCTAAAGAAAATAACTTCATGTTGATGTAATGAAAGATTATTTTGGAAATGTCATATCTTCAATCACCTTATAAAAGAAAATGCATTATATAACAAGAAACCTTCTCAGTCACATGTAAACTCACAATATCATTCCACATACAATCCACTTTAATTCCGCTCTCTGCAGGTATTTTTGCCTGTACATCAAGATCATAGTTTTGTTTTGTTTTCAATATGTTCTGGTCATCCACACACATCTGGCTAGTCATGTTCTTATCTGCTTTACAAAACCTGCAAGGATAGTTACCACAAAATCTCTCCTTAATACCAAGTACTGAATGAAGGCCGAGATTATCGCCAAGAATAAGTGACACACAAAAATTAATTGTTGTTTCCTGGTCACCTATGTTAACAGTTAAACCATGTTCTTCAAGAAAATTTAACTCCTTCACAACCCGGCATGAACACAGAGGTATTTCCGTAAGTGCTTCTATCCTGAGAAAGGAATATAGGAGAAAGAAAAATACCTGAAGAGCCAAAAAACTGGTACACCTGCCTAGTATCGTGTAGGGCCCCCACGAGCACGCAGAAGCGCCGCAAGACGACGTGGCATGGACTCGACTAATGGCTGAAGGTATGCAGGAGGCAATTCACACCATGAATCCTGCAGGGCAGTCCTCAAATTCATAGGAGTGCGAGGCGGTGGAGATCTCTTCTGAACAGTACGTTGTAAGGCATCCCAGATATGATCAATAATGTATATGGTGATTTAGGTGACCAATGGAAATGTCTAAAGTCAGAAGTGTGTTCGTGGAGCCACTCGGTAGCAACTCTCGACGTGTGGGGTGTCGCATTGTCCTGCTGGAATTGTCCACGACCGTCAAAATGCACAATGGACATGAATGGGTGCAGGTGATCGGACAAGATGCTTACGTATCTGTCACCTGTCACAGTCGTATCTAGACGTGTCAGGGGTCCTATTTCACGCCAACTACATAAGCCCCATACCATGACAGAGCCTTCACCAGCTTGAACAGTGTCCTGTTGATATGTAGGGATCATGGATTCATGAGGGTGTCTCCATACCCGTGCGCGTCCATCCGCCCGATACAATTGGAAACGAGACTTGTCCAACCAGGCAACGTGTTTCCAGTCATCAACAGTCCAATGGCGGTGTTGGCGGGCCCAGGCGAGGAGTAAAGCTTTGTGNATTCACACCATGAATCCTGCAGGGCAGTCCACAAATGCATAGGAGTGCGAGGCGGTGGAGATCTCTTCTGAACAGTACGTTGTAAGGCATCCCAGATATGATCAATAATGTATATGTCGATTTAGGTGACCAATGGAAATGTCTAAAGTCAGAAGTGTGTTCGTGGAGCCACTCGGTAGCAACTCTCGACGTGTGGGGTGACGCATTGTCCTGCTGGAATTGTCCACGACCGTCAAAATGAACAATGGACATGAATGGGTGCAGGTGATCGGACAAGATGCTTACGTATCTGTCACCTGTCAGAGTCGTATCTAGACGTGTCAGGGGTCCTATTTCACGCCAACTACATAAGCCCCATACCATGACAGAGCCTTCACCAGCTTGAACAGTGTCCTGTTGATATGTAGGGATCATGGATTCATGAGGATGTCTCCATACCCGTGCGCGTCCATCCGCCCGATACAATTGGAAACGAGACTCGTCCAACCAGGCAACGTGTTTCCAGTCATCAACAGTCCAATGGCGGTGTTGGCGGGCCCAGGCGAGGAGTAAAGCTTTGTGTCGTGCAGCCAACAACGATACACGAGTGGGCCTTCGGCTCCGAAAGCCCATATCAAGGATGGTCCGTTGAATAGTTCGCACGCTGGCACTTATTGATGCCCCAGCATTGAAATCTGTGCAAATTTGAGAAAGGGTTGAACGTCTGTCACGTTTATTGATTCTCGTCAGTCAACGTTTGTCCCGTTCGTTTACGATCTTTTTCCGGCCGCAGCGATGTCAAATATGTGATGTTTTACCGGATTCCCGATATTCACGGTATACTCGTGAAATGGTATTGAGCGAAATTCCAAATTTTTTCGCTACCTCGGAGATGCGATGTCACAACTCTCGTGCGCCGACTATAACACCGCGTTCAGACTCACTTAAAACTTGATAACCTGCCATTGTAGCAGCAGTAACCGATTTAGCAACTTTGCCAGAAGCTTCTTGTGTTATATAGGCGCTGCCAAACGCATCGCGTTACTCTGATTGGTTCCATTACTCTGTTCTTGCAAACGCACGCCTATATCAGTTTTTTTGGCTCTGTAGTGTATATCACTATTGTTACTGATGGTAAAATAATTTTCAGGTGATCTATAAACTGATGTTTTAGCAAAGTTGGAGCTACACTGTCCCATTCTTGGTAAACGAAATAACAATACTATACCATTTTATGAGCCTACTGAAATAATGAAAAGGATTCTCATGAATGGCTACGGTATCTCGCTGAATACCATAATAATAATAATAATTTATTTTAGGTAAAATGAAATTTTTACGATTTGTCGGCCATCAAACAATAAGGAAAATCTAAATAAATATAGCAGATTTTTTACAAATAAAGGAAAACCGGGAGTAATAATATCAAATTCCAAAATTCGTAAAATTTTACACTTTCCCGTTAAATAAAGAAATAAGTGCTATCTCTGTAAATATTACAGATAAATGGTAAAAGTTCGTAAGTGGTAGATTATTGTACATTATAATTGTGAATTAATGTCCCTGTGGCACATCCTGAATAAATTTCCCCTTTTAAATTACAATTACCTGCAAATTTACTTAGATACATTCATAATATACAATGAAAGTTCCACTGCATTATGTAGAAGGTACAGGGAATGGACAAAATAATAAGAACACCATGCAATATAGTACATTTTTTTGCATCTTGGCAACACTGCATCGGTGTAAATAATGCGACGCGTATGTATTGCACAGTTTACGTGCCAAATCTTATAGGTTATATTTCAGTGTATTATACGCTTTGTTCTGCGACGGTTAAAACATGCGATCGGTGAAATGTGTGATCTCTCAGACTTCGAAAGATTGCAAATCGTCTGTGTTCGGTTAGTGGGAGCGTCTGTGACGAAAACAGCTGAATTGTTTAACGTTTCACGAGCGACAGTATCCACGGTAATGACAGCATACACAAAACATGGTAAAACATCATCGGCGAAGAGGAATAATGGGCGACACCCAAAGCTAACTGACAGAGACCAACGAACATTAAAAAGAATTGTGGCCAGACAACATAAAACTACCGCAGCAAAAGTGACAGCAGAACTCAACACTCACTCGAGTAATACTGTTTCGACAAAAACAGTACAGTGGGAGCTCCACAAAGCTAACATTCATGGAAGGACTGCCATTGCTAAACTCTTTATAATGGAAGTCAACGCTAAGCTGCGAAAGAAGTGGTGCCACGATCATAAATCCTGGACACTTGATGATTAAAAGAATGTCGTATGGTCCGATGAATCATCTTTTACATTGTTTCCTACAAACGGCCGGGTTTATGTATGGAGAACCCCAAAAGAAGCCTACGATCCGGACTGCCTGCTTCCTACAGTCAANAAAGAAGTGGTGCCACGATCATAAAACCTGGACACTTGATGATTAAAAGAATGTCGTATGGTCCGATGAATCATCGTTTACATTGTTTCCTACAAACGGCCGGGTTTATGTATGGAGAACCCCAAAAGAAGCCTACGATCCGGACTGCCTGCTTCCTACAGTCAAGCATGAGGGAGGTTCCGTTATGATTTGGGCGGCTATATCGTGGCATTCAGCTGGTCCTCTCATTCGCATCACTGGCCGGATTACTGCAAATGAATATCTGGACATCCTCAATGATGAAGTTCTTACTATGACTAGCATATTGCTGCCAAACACTGCCATATTCCAAGATGATAATGCGCCCATACACACAGCCAAAAAGGTTCAGTCTTGGTTTGAGGAGCATCAGAATATCATCAAACATCTTCCCTGGTCAGACCTCAACACAATTGAACCGTTATGGGGAGTTTTAGAGCAGAGAGTGGGGAGCAGATTTCCATCACCAACATCATTGAAGCAATTGGTGGATGTTTTGGTACAAGAATGGGACAACATTCCGTAGGAAACTATTCAGACTCTCTACGAATCTATTCCACGAAGAACTGAAGCTGTTCTAAAAGCAAATGGTGGCCCAACACCTCATTAATAAATAAATATTGTGTATATGTCAGGTGTTCATATTATTTTGTCCATCTACCGTATATAAAAACTTTACAGGCTCTTATCTGGCATAAATAGGACAAAATTGACCTGATGTGGATTTTCACTGAGCTGTAAAAGCTTTATTAAAAATAAAAATGAAAAAGCTTGCAAATTTTAAAATTTTTTTTAAATGTTAGTTTCAGAGTATTTAATGTGTATCTAAGAGATGCAAGGTTAAAAAAATAACCATTTCCAGCATGCATACATGCAAGCAAGTTTGATTTTAACTCATATTTAACATATTTGGTAGCCAGCCTGTGTACAATTGAGTTTTACAGTGATAAACTAATAAATATATTTGGAAAATACGATTCATTTATTTTAAANCCAGCCTGTGTACAATTGAGTTTTACAGTGATAAACTAATAAATATATTTGGAAAATACGATTCATTTATTTTAAAACAGAATTATAAAATTATGCTATGTTTTCCTAGGTTTTTAACTAATAACGGACACCCAAAAGGAAGGTAACATTTTTTACCTGATAGGCAATATGTAAGGTATTGTTTTTAGAATGTATCTGTGCAACTATCGCGTAGTTACCACATTTCCGCTTCCTAGAGTCGATGAATGAAAATCAAAACTAGCTACTACTTTTTGCGCTTGGATGAGGGATCTTAATCGATCACCAAAGTTAAGTAACGTTCCCAGCGGCACAGATTTTGATGGGTGACCATTTAGTGGCATAACATCTGAGCGCTTCCGGGCTTCGGAGGGCACGTAAAATATTCGTTCCCGGTTGTTATCGATTGATAGCAGTCGTTTAGCCATTTCAGAGGTCCTTGCGTGGCCTGATAAACTCTGACACCCAGAGGAAAAAATTATTTCGGTCACGTTCCCAGCAGTTGCAGAATTAAATTTTGTTGTTATTCCACAGGAACCGTAAAATTTACCGGAATAAAAAGTATCCTATGTCCTATTCCAGGACCTTAAGTACCTACATACCAAACTTCATCAAAATCCGTTCAGTTGTTATGGAGCTGAGTGGTAACAAACATACACACACACACCCAGAGACTTTCGCATTTATAATATAAGTAGGATTTCTACCTTTTAATTACACAAACTCGTGTCCCTCTTTACATCTAATCAGNCTTTCGCATTTATAATATAAGTAGGATTTCTACCTTTTAATTACACAAACTCGTGTCCCTCTTTACATCTAATCAGCATTTTCAAGCAGTTCGCAGATGCTAACCTGCTACATCCTAGATGCAAGTGGACAATGTTTTATTCACCTTGTATTATTCATTTAACACACATTTTGTACAAAATACCGTTATGATCAGGTCAGCGCAAATGCTGCAAAATGTGTGCATAATTTTAGCCCATAACATACAAATTTTAAACCCTTCTCTCTTGCAATTTGTTACAACAAAATCGTTGGCCCTCTGTAGCCCCCACCCCCATCACGTACAAGAGATTAATTAAGCTTTTCACAAGGAAGGAAGTCAATCTTAATATTTCCCTGTCACATGCCGCAAACCCCGAAAAATATTTGTTATGTTTGGTGCTTCAAAAGAATATACCAATTAAAAAGATTCGCTTGTAGGTAAATGCCAATAAAATATATGTCGGAACTACACTTCTTTCTGGCGGACTATTACCAACATTATGGAAAGGAGTGATGACAAGTATCGACATAGGCTACCAATATCTCATAATTAGTTATATATACACATGGGTAAAAAGGTTTGATTTTACAGGGAACATAACACCAATATACGTTCTGTTCCCAACCACAGTTCTAAATGTTTTTTTATTTATAATTTTAAACGTAATAACAAAGCAATAATTTGGAGAACACCTATATCACACAAATTTTCATGTTTGGAAGAATATCACAGATGTTTTACGCTTGTGAATTTAATTTTGAACCTATTCTATGTGCAAAGTTTCAACAATAAAACCAAGAACATATTTAACATTTTANCATCCTAGATGCAAGTGGACAATGTTTTATTCACCTTGTATTATTCATTTAACACACATTTTGTACAAAATACCGTTATGATCAGGTCAGCGCAAATGCTGCAAAATGTGTGCATAATTTTAGCCCATAACATACAAATTTTAAACCCTTCTCTCTTGCAATTTGTTACAACAAAATCGTTGGCCCTCTGTAGCCCCCACCCCCATCACGTACAAGAGATTAATTAAGCTTTTCACAAGGAAGGAAGTCAATCTTAATATTTCCCTGTCACATGCCGCAAACCCCGAAAAATATTTGTTATGTTTGGTGCTTCAAAAGAATATACCAATTAAAAAGATTCGCTTGTAGGTAAATGCCAATAAAATATATGTCGGAACTACACTTCTTTCTGGCGGACTATTACCAACATTATGGAAAGGAGTGATGACNATGCCAATAAAATATATGTCGGAACTACACTTCTTTCTGGCGGACTATTACCAACATTATGGAAAGGAGTGATGACAAGTATCGACATAGGCTACCAATATCTCATAATTAGTTATATATACACATGGGTAAAAAGGTTAGATTTTACAGGGAACATAACACCAATATACGTTCTGTTCCCAACCACAGTTCTAAATGTTTTTTTATTTATAATTTTAAACGTAATAACAAAGCAATAATTTGGAGAACACCTGTATCACACACATTTTCATGTTTGGAAGAATATCACAGATTTTTAGGNAACACCTATATCACACAAATTTTCATGTTTGGAAGAATATCACAGATGTTTTACGCTTGTGAATTTAATTTTGAACCTATTCTATGTGCAAAGTTTCAACAATAAAACCAAGAACATATTTAACATTTTACAGTGACAGACACTACGAAACCAAGGGCTGAGAATGTTAGGAAACTCATCACTGTTGTCACAATGTCTAAAATTAATATTAATGCCATATAGCCATATAATTTACTAAATTAGAAGGGTACTGCACTATTAAATGTGTTAATAATTTCATTTTGAATGCAAGGTACAAAAAGTACTAAAAATCAACATCAACATTGATATTTCACATGGAAAAACAAGGGGGGGGGGAAATATGTAACTAAGGCTTTTAGTTTTTTCCCCACTTATACAAATTGTTTTAGATGGACCCTTAAAAATGATGTAACAGAGTTCTACTTAATATATTTAAAATATTATTGTGTTTAGATTATTGTTTGCGTTTCTTTTTGAAACATAAAACATGGAGACATCAGAGGTATTATAACAGAGATTCATTGGCAGGGAATATTTTCATACTTATACACCCCTTAAAAAATTGAATTTCAAAAAATACTTTCCTAGCAGGCATCTGCGTTCTAAAGCGAAGTCACCCCCACATTTTCACGCATGTAAGTACAGCGTTTTGGGCTGGGCGATGAGTGTCAGACAAGACACTTCATTTCATGTATCAGACAGAGATTAACGATTTTGTTCCATTCTTGCTGATTATACCTAGCCACACATTATCAGGGAACCAAATACGTTATTGGTTAATTTTATAATAAAGCAACCCCCACACGGTGTAAGCTTACAATAACCCTTTCCAAAAGGAAAAGTATTTCATGTTAAAGCACGGTAAGTGGCAAGAGTGCATACCTCAAAAAACTAAAGATAACAATTGTACCAATGCAAATGTATTTGCAGGCTACATATTCAATCTTTTCTTACCTTCACTCGAGTCTTCTGTCACTGAAATGGTGAGTTGTTTAATAACTGTATCCTTGCTTCTTTCCTTGGCAAGTGTCACATGTTTTCCTGAAAGCTCATTCAATTTGGCGTACAAGCACAATTACATATCATGATAGGGCACATTAAAGTCAATCAAAATCTGAAATTGAAAACAACAAAATCAAAGTCTATCGAAATCTGAAACTGAAAACAACCAAATAGAAGTTGGTATGATGAAACCATTGAGTTTCAAGTAGGCTAAAATAACAAAGCCTACCAATGTGTAGCCCAAAGGCTGTTTCAGTAAAACTTGCGAAATTTTTTCTTTCGAAAGTCAAATTATTTTCTTGCCTGCAAATTAGTTTCTGCTTCCAATGTTCGAAGACACTTGTCCAAGGCTCTACGTTGTGTTTTAACCACAAAAANCAGCAAAACTTGCGAAATTTTTTCTTTCGAAAGTCAAATTATTTTCTTGCCTGCAAATTAGTTTCTGCTTCCAATGCTCGAAGACACTTGTCCAAGGCTCTACGTTGTGTTTTAACCACAAAGAAATGCTCTGCTGTGTCAGTATCTGCGAAAATTGTTTTTAATAACATTTAAAATTTGTTAGGGCTAGACCATTTATTTTGAATTTGTATGCAAATGGTGCAATTACCTGGTCCAGGTGTCTGTGACTCCTTTGGTTGTGAGTCAATTCCTTTGCATTTTCTTTCTCTTGCTAGCACACCAGCTTTCCTACACTCGCCTATTTTATTTCTATATCTATTCACTAATTTCCCTCTGCTTATCAACTGACTGGGACCTTCTGTCTTTGGTGCAACATAATACGTAGCGTTTAATTCCTTTGGAAAATATTTAGTTATTTGATGTGCAATGTACTCATTATGGGCGTTGAAAACTCTGTAAGCATTTCACAATATCATGTATTTAAAAAGTGGAATTAAATGACTATACATACAACTGCTGTGAATAAAAAACACTAATACAGCATGCAAATAACTAAGCAAGGCAGTTAATTATGTGTACTTAACTTAACACGGTTATGTAGAAATAGCACTACACTTTCAAATACGAGAAAGGGTTAACTTACTTAAGACTTTTCGCATACTGCATGTATCAAACCATTCAAAAATTCCTCTGACAATCGTTTCCTGCATACTATGTCAAGTTTCCTACATTTTGAAGGTTGATTGCACAAACACGCTATTAGGTATTTCCAAAAGAGATTTCGCATCCTGCAACCATTATTTATCATAACGGATGGCTATAGCAAAGCACAACATTACAAATTTAAAATCTGTAAACCAAATTACCACTTTATCAGATTTCATTCTCTTTGGTAACACTGTAATAAAATATGAACTACTTCTGCTGGATGTGGCATATAATTATTATATTGACTCACGACTTGCATATAACTCACTTGTGCTGCTTAGACTTGTAGATTCCTGAAATTTAAGTGTAAGGATTTACAATAAACATGTTAAAAGGCTCCTAAATTACGAAATAGTTCAAAAAGGAAAAATAGATTGAATGTTTGTGAATCGTTGCTGTAAGGTGATTTGATTTATACCTTGCTAAATAGAAAACTCTGTTAGTTGGAGGATTTTGAAATAGATGTGTGCAATTCGTAAGTTTGGTCACAATTTCGACCAGTTCTTGGTATGAACACAAATAAGTTTTTCTTTACAACTTCGAGTACTCAAAAAAACCTTTACAAATTATTTTTCTTGTAATCTTGTGTTTAGAAACACCACTGGAAGTATAGCAACATGCTATTAATTACAAGTCTGCAGTTTTAACTGATCACGTGCAGCTAATTCCCTACACTAAAACATGTGGACAAGTGAAGTTTCTTCTGCTCAACTCGTGGGGAGGGTTAAAGAAGCCAAAACTAAACAAAAGGGAGAATGCCACTTTTAATTTAACAAGCAAATGAGAAATTTGTTCAAGCACATACAAAACTGCACCAGTTAAATTGTGCACTAATCAACACATCAATTTGTACGAAGGTGTATTAAGATTTATCCATTTAAGTCTTCACCACCTCTACCGGCAATATCTATCATTCTGTAAATTATGAGATTCACACGGCATGCCTTAAAATTGCCCAAAAACAATATTTTTACAAGCGTAAATGATATATGATTCGTAATCGTTTTTTGCTACACATTTTTTTTGTTCTATATTTTACATTTTTCATATTCCTACTGTAAATAGCATTCTGGGTTCTAGACACCATATGAACTCAATTCTATTAGGACATAGGCCTGTATTTTACATTTCTAAGTGTCTTTTGAAAATATAACAACTTAAACCTTCCGTATCTGGTTCTAACAATTAATCATTCACTTTTTGCAAGATATGCAATTTGCGTCCTTGGTCACCTCTTCTTTGAAGATCGCAAACATTGAAAAAGAGACATTAAAAATTGTTAAATAATAAAAAAGTGTTTTTTTTGTATACGTCAACATATTATTATTAACAACGATATAATAAGTGCAGAAAATTCTAAATGAGGCATTACGCAAAACATATTTATTAATTACGAGTCCCACACTTTTTGCAGCAAAATATCATGCAATACAAAATATTAATGAATAAGTGAAGCAAGAGTGAATAAACATTAAGCTAANCGTCCTTGGTCACCTCTTCTTTGAAGATCGCAAACATTGAAAAAGAGACATTAAAAATTGTTAAATAATAAAAAAAGTGTTTTTTTTTGTATACGTCAACATATTATTATTGACAACGATATAATAAGTGCAGAAAATTCTAAATGAGGCATTACGCAAAACATAATTACGGGTCCCACACTTTTTGCAGCAAAATATCATGCAATACAAAATATTAATGAATATGTGAAGCAAGAGTGAATAAACATTAAGCTAACGACATAGCACTGCCTTTTGTGCAAAAAGTCAGCAGGCGTAAACAGCACACCAATAGATCGTTATGCACGGCACAATATATTCGTACAAGCAGAATATCACAACCTATTATAACAGTAAAAATCGCAGGAAAAATAATTTAACTACTTATTTATAAAAGCTCATATCGTACATGCATTTAGAGAGTATGCATTCTAAGGTACCTGCCTGAAGAGGTGTAGCTTAATCATTTGTACAGATGCTCAAGTTTTTATGACACTTACCTCAATGGAACTTCCATAAATTACACTTTTCTGTTACAAGTGACTTGAACGTCATTTTGTACTCCTCAAATTTTCTTAAAAAATNAACTTCCATAAATTACACTTTTCTGTTACAAGTGACTTGAACGTCATTTTGTACTCCTCAAATTTTCTTAAAAAATTTTCTCTATGCCCTACATATGAAACTAGTAACTTGATAAGATTTTCATTTCAATAATGTAATGACTCTTCTTCTACACATTCCTCTGACAGAAAATATTACTACAATGTTACAAAAATGTAAATATGCCTCATTTTCTTTTATCAATAACTAGGGTCGNAACTTCCATAAATTACACTTTTCTGTTACAAGTGACTTGAACGTCATTTTGTACTCCTCAAATTTTCTTAAAAAAATTTCTCTATGCCCTACATATGAAACTAGTAACTTAATAAGATTTTCATTTCAATAATGTAATGACTCTTCTTCTACACATTACTCTGACAGAAAATATTACTACAATGTTACAAAAATGTAAATATGCCTCATTTTCTTTTATCAATAACTAGGGTCGTGCAAATATTGCTTATAATGTAAGAAAAACCAAGAATTGTCACTTTCATTTTCTTTTCGTTAAGAAATTTGGTTGTCGAAATTTGTAACAAAATGAAATTTTTGTTTGTAATAAATATTTAATGCCTAATGTATGTTTATTGTGCTCACTATATACTTCTGATAGTAATGCACACCAGTTGATACAGGACATGGTGAGGAATGCTTTATTTCCTTGTGTTCATCTGTATGTTAAAAAAAACTATTGCAGTGCTGAGTTTGGAGTTTTGTCACAATCAACCTCACTTAATTTGTCATGTGCCATTTAAGGATAATAAACGCTCTTAATTTTTTGTTCTGGCTTTCAGAAAGTTGATTGCAGATTAAATTTCTTTCGCGCATATCGCTCTTAGGCCTACGACAAAGGAAATATTTCTGGTTTATAGTTGAATTAAGAGTCTTGGAAAGCTCTAAAATTCAAGATCTTGAGAGCAGATAAAGTCAGAAACGGGAGATTTCCGAGAAAACCTGCCAACCGGCTGCATAGACACAATTTCCCCATGCGAAAACCCTTACGTAACCCAGCCTAGGGCTGAACCTGGATCGCCTTGGTGGGAGACGAGTGCTCTAGCCACTCGACTACCAGGCCCCATTGCTGATGTATAATTACACAGTAAAAACTTATGCATGATAGAACTGTTAATTTTTTATATTATACATACAAGACATAACAAAATTTTAATATTTGCGTTAAACATTCAATAACGCTATCCTTCTGCAAAATTATCTTTAATTTTCAGTTTTGTGGAAGTTCGTCACATTTTTTTTATTTTCGTTTTATGAAGAAAACGTAACATTCGCGCAACATTTTCAATAACAATTTCAATGCAATGAAAGACAATCACTTGAGGAATAAGTTTTCTTCGTCTAAATTTTGCTGACGTTTGTGATCAAGCTCACTAGCCAAGATTAGAATTATGAAATTTAAGCAGATGTTATTATTGTAATTTTAACAAGGCTGTAAGACACACTTCTTGGTATGAACACAAATAAGTCTACAGTAAACACAAGAAGAATTGTATTCATGTAAATCTAGTATGATGATTGTTAATTTAGCATTCAGAGTTTGAAGTTAGGGGTTTACTTAACATTTAGCATTTAAATTATTAGTTTGGTGTTTTGATTAGAGCTTACATTAATTAAGTGTTTATATTAGTTTAATTTATATTAGATAACGTAACTTTCTTAAAGTAGTTATCTGTACAAGAACAGTCAGTTTAAAGCTGTGGCTGAAATAAAGTGCAAGCTTATTAACACGCATACTTACATTTTTCACATGCTATTGCCTAAAAATGTAATGATTCAGACAGATCTTATGGCATTTTCGGGAACAGCTATGCTCAAATATGTACATCAATATAATTTGGACACAGCTTAAGTTCAGTTTTTTATGAATGGTGAAAGACTAGTTCCAGTTTTGTTTGCGCAGTAGCCCCTCCCCACAGCTTAGACCCTGAATGTGAAGCTGAGGACCGGTTTCACAACGCCTGTTTAAAGTTTTGGTTATCTGACCATATGATAAATTTAAAAACAGGTTTTAATCATTGGTTAGTCTCGTACTGCTTCTCAAAACACACTTCCTGGTTAAAAAAAAGTGTTGGTTAGCTAAGTGCTGGTTAACATAAATATGACATCAAAGTGGCGTTTTCGCTCGTCATTGGCTGCTGTGAGGTCGTAGTCTACTGTTGATGTTGTTCTTGTTAGACAAAGTTTGTTGAAAAAACGCGAAAGGAATACCAATAATAAACGGGTTTGACAGGGAAAACTTACTAATTCAGATAATATTGTATTAATATCTTGCGTTTAAAAGTATTTGTGTTACTGAAAAGAAATTAATGTTTTGTATGATTTTCAATGGCTGATGAATGTAACGTTTCGTGTGTATCTCGTGAGACAGTATTTCTTGCCCGCCTAACACTGCATACTGACGAGCGGTAATAAGACCCGGAATGTAAGTGACCCCCAATAAGAGCTTACCCTTTTTCAGCTTTTCAGTTGGTACACCCTGGCATACTAACTAAGGCCCTACTCTGTAATGTACAGGTTAGCAGACTGAAAACAAAACAATAACTAGTTACTGATAGGCCACTAGAAATGAAAACAGTGGCACCTCTGAGTCCCTCAAATATTTAATAAAACGGATGAAAGAAAGTTTAGGAATAATAGAGTGGCCAGACCAATTTTCAGGGGTAAATAAGAATCTCATAGGGATTTTCTTTGTAATTCAATAAATTATACAAGTGATTGGTGCCGACACTAGCTAGACACGAGCTAGCAAAAATTTAAGTTCTCTCGTTAGAATAATTTGATTGCAAATATATTTCCCAAATAGAATGTAAAAACTTTTACACAGTCTCGACCATTAAAATATTAATACCACTCAGGGAGTTTGTATTAACTGAGTGAAACTGGTATATTAATTTAATTATTAAATGGTACACGCTGAAGAAATAGTCCAAAGTTAGCCGGGACTATCATATCCGCTGCTGTAGTAGTCTCTCTTCTGTTCTTGATATCTACAAAAAAAATTTTCCTTCACGAGAAGTTCACGGGCTTATATTTGCACACCACAGCCCTATCGATAAACCAACATGGCTAGCTCTTCTTTTAACAGTTTAAATATATTCGCCGAAAAACTGAAAAAATTTTCAACAATCTGGTTTTAAATCTGACTTCCTTATATGCTGGCTAGTATCACCTCACAAAGTAACAAGAACAACTTTAATCATAAGAAAATGTTGCCAACTTTCTCTTTGCCAGAAATATTAATTTATTTACAAATTATTATTGAACGCTAAATTCCTATTCCGTGTAAATAAACTGAATTAACATTTCTGATACCAGATGATTAACTAACCTACAATAAAATATATAAGTAATTCATACTGCATAAAAATGTGGTTTTTATATTATATAAACAAAACTACGATATTAATGAGCGATGAAAATAATAAATAAAATAAGCATAGATGTATTATGTGTTCCATTTCTGAAAATGAGAAGGCTAATCTAAGACAAATTGATGTAGACTTTTGCGTGGTTTATGCGACATGTGATTCCCACAAAAAGACGTTTTTAGAACCACTGTCTTAGTGATAAAATATATCGTATACTCGATGTGTAGAAGTAATATTTCGATACATATTTCACGACTTTAAAACACCGTTAGCATGCTAACACATGCCTGGTTCCAGGACAGTACACACCATTACTCTTTTTTAAATAAGGTGCCAACAAATCGCTTCTTATTTATGTATAATTAAATTACTCAAATATTACACACATACTTCCAGTATATTTATATTTACACATCACGCAGGCACGAGAAATAAATCACGACTTTACAAATACGACAGAGCATGCTTGCCTGAATGTGGAATACTAGCAATACACACTATGAAAGCAACATAAGCCTCATAACGGCGCGATACGACTCAGGTTTGAAATTTCTGCGTGATATGAATGTATAATTATCAAGAAAATATTCTACAATAGATCATATGTCTGGAAAAAATAATATGATCGTTAATATAAATGTTACATTTCTCGCCAAGCACACTATCTTGTGTGTCTACTTTACCAATTTCTCCAAAACGTTTGAGCACCTTCCCACATATAGCACTACTGCAAAAAACAACGAATTTATAACAAGCGGTAAATAACAACAAACTTTGTAACTTCACATCGAAGCAACGAAATTTCACATCCCAGAGGTCAGAATATCTATTTAATTAATATTTTCGTCCATTTTCTAGCCTAATCACGCCCCAAAGTGCAATGACTAGGCACTTTGCAAGATATTGATAAACAACAACAAAAAATGCTTTGTACGGCCTCAATACCAAACGCACAATTATTGCTTTAATATACATCTTAAATACACTGCACTGCATCATAAAATTATTAATTAATCGACAAAGCTTGCATTTAATTCAACAAAATTTTAGTATGTGTTCACAAATTCACAAACATTATATTCGTCTTATAATAATGGCTGTCACAAATCCATCACCAATTTCATAAAGAAATAACTTATTCAAAGTACTCAATATTATGATGTGCAGACCTTCGCTAAAACATTTATAATAATTTTAAACGGACAAACTAACTTTTCACAATATCTTAAAACAAAATCGAAAACATCCAAATCTACTAGCGAATAAACATATTTGCAGAACTATGCCTGATTTTCTGAAGTTAAGTTATTGTTCAAGCCCCTGCAAAAAGTAGAAAACGAGTAATGTTGAATTTCATTTATAGAATATGAGCTTACTTCATCACCACAGAAGTGTTTCTAGTTGGTTTTTATCCATTTACGCAAGTATGTAGGTACCCATCCAAATATCGCCCACAAGTCTTAAAATCATATTTTCGTATGTTTAAAATTAATTTGAAATTTAATTACCTGTCTGTAATCAATGCCTTATAATTGCGGCCGATATAAAAAATTTGTTATTCTAAATAACCAATTGAAATCTTCTTCTGGCATTAGACACAATTTGAATACAAAAACATAACCTCATATCAGCCAAGAATGACCACAATATTAGTTGTAATGTTCTGATTAGTCCAGTAATCGGAACCTATTCATATATTAAGATAACCACTGGTTACAGGCAAATTAAACTATAGTTATTCCTAACCATTTACTGAGAAACAGGAAATATCGCTAACCAAATTTTAATCAGGCCTTAATCAGAACAAAACCAGACATCGTGAAACCAGTCCTGAGTGACAATGATCCCTTGCTTCACTCATATTTGTCGCAATATTGGCTTCAAAGACATCATGCTTAATAATTTGTTTGTTTGCCGGCCAGTTTTAAAGTTATGTGTTAAAACATGATTAAAAATCATAAATATTGGGCCTGTATGTAAACATAGCCACACGTGAAATGTAAGTATACTATTGTGCATAAGTAACAAGTTCGCAAATATAACTTCAGAATTCCAACCAATAGAATGCTATATGCTGAAGCCATAAGCAAGATAAGATGTCTTTATTGGAGAGAGTGGGGTCGTATAAAGTCTAGAATTGAGACACAGCCACATCCACTCTAATAAATACGTAACTAAAATAAAAACGTTCGTTAAATTAAATTTTTTGAGTTGAATTTTTAGGCTTAGTAGTTATGACTGGTATAACAGAAATCCATTCTTGCAGTGACCTAATTCCTGCAAATAGTCAGTGCAATTTTCTTGTAATTAACATGAGTTTAAGCTTAAGATATTTTTTGAATACTAGAAGTATGATGCAGGCTATGAACACAATTTAGNACAGAAATCCATTCTTGCAGTGACCTAATTCCAGCAAATAGTCAGTGCAATTTTCTTGTAATTAACATGAGTTTAAACTTAAGAAATTTTTTGAATACTAGAAGTATGATGCAGGCTATGAACACAATTTAGCATTCTGATGAAAAAACAGAGCTACAACTTCTTGAAACTTTCATGTGTTTACAAAATCTTTTTAATACTTTGCGTAAAAGCTTTTTCAGGGTGGCCACAAAAAAATAGGAAACTAAATTCTGTAACTGAGAGCTGGGCTAAATTCGCAACAACACATGTACAATATAAATGCTAATGTCAATGTCATCAATAATAGGAAACATCGCCAAAAATTGATTCTGTGCCAATCATTTGCCAAAATCAAAGACACAAAGTGTCACATTTCTCCATTTATTTTCAAATATTATGTAGGTACTTTTATTTATTTCGCTACGTGAAAGAAATGTAGCAAATTTTTTTAACAGTTTTCAATTATGCACATTAAAAAAATATGTGCATAAAAATACATTTTAAATGTTTGTTTTCCTGTATGGTACCGATAAATATTTTCCCCTAACTCTTAGAAAATTCCCTCTTTTCCCTGGCCAATTAAATATCCCTGAGATTTCCAGGTCTGTGAACACCCAATCACAAAACTTATTTCGCCACTTGCAAGAGCAAACCCTTTATTTCTGAATCAATTTTATGATATAAAATAACCACATTTTTAAAAGGTTAACCATTGTTTTGTAACACACAGTATGGAGAGTGATTTACAGGGCAAAGCATTACAAAAATTTACAAAGCAAAAAAATCTGGAAGTGGGAAAACAGAACATAATAAGTAGGCTCTATGCTAAATGCAATGTGATTGACCAAATAAACAGGTAGGTATTGCACTCGAGTTTTCTGGCGCAGTTACATCATTGTCAACGTAACAATTCTAAGTTTTTATGCCAAAATGGTTCTCCTAACAGATTTTTCACGCTAAGTTTGTCAATTTGGTACAGTAACTACGAAAAATATTTATGCTAATGGGTTATTAACAAATCTGTATCAAGAACTGGGACTACAGCGACGTATGCAGTCACAAATTTGAGCGAAGCAGGCCTGGTAGCAATAGCTCGCCTGTCAATTGTTTTAAACATTGTCTCAGAATGTTTTGGTGAAGTAATCCTTTTTACCACAATTATGTTATAAATAGTAATTTTTATGATGACTGAACGAATAGAACTAACGCTTGGCGGATTATATCCATTTTAGTTCCATTTGTTTTAAAGAACAATTAAATTTAACAGAGATGATTTGTAATTTGAGTCAAAGATAGTTTTTATGAAAGCCACAGAAGCAAAGTTAATCTTCACAGCATCAAGCAGAAACCTTATTTAAGTTAAATGGTGTCTACAAAGAATTTCTCGCAGAATTTCTGTAAAATCCCCATATATTCCGGTACACTTTTAAAAAATTATCTGTATATTTTTGGTTTGGAAATTATTTTTCTTTAGTAATACAATACATATTTAAAAGTGAATATTGTCTGGTTCATAAATATAGGCCTGTGACACAATATAAATGACACAAAACTGGAGAGAAACATATCTTAACATAATAGTGTTGTAAACAACATACACCAGTGGCTCTCAAGATTCTTATTCCCTTCCCCCCTTCTCTAAGATAAAAATTAAATAATCTCGTGCCCCCACTCACCCATCAGCCTGAATTTTCCTAAAACAGAAATCGTGATAAATATGAAATTTTAATCATTTTATATTTTTGTGGACACTATTTTCAGCCGTTTTTTCTCTTAAATTTGTTTAAATCTTCCAATAATATGTATAAAAGTGTGTTTAAACAGAACCATATTTAAGTAAAAAGCAGGAAAATTTAAATAAACTTATATTTGCTTAGACCTACATTAAAAAAAAAAATCTGTGAAAATTCAGTGCCGTATTTTCGAGTTACTCTTTACTCAATCATAATTTTGTAATAAAAAGTCAGTACATTTTTTTTATTATACCCACACAACCTGTAACACTAAACTGCATTGTGAATTCTTCTATTCAATTAAAATCCCGTACTTGTTTGCTGTCCTCAAGGCATACTTAAAATTTTTTTGCAGCTTCTGCACTACAAATGCCTACTTATTTTGAAGGTTAGGTGTCGTCTCATGCATGCAACATATTTTCAACTTAAAAATTCGGCATTTGATCATCTCTACGCGTGATACACAATACATTTACAACAGAAAGGTATTTGTGTAGGAGAGTTAAAAAACAACTACCAATTAATCAGGAGTCACAATACCCCGATTTACCTGACACGACATCCCCGACACGACGAAATCTGAGTAGCAGCCAATGGAGAGCAAGATCACTGTGACGTCCGCCCGACAAAACCGCATCTCGGACAGCCCGACAAAAGAAGATTCTATTTCTACTTTCCATCGTGCCAAACTAGTTGGGGTGCGGAAAAAATGTAAATACAACATTAGAAAACAAACTTTTCGCTACTGTAGTAAATAATAAACTATCTTGCCGCAAAATAACGTTCTGGTTTGTTACAAAATACTTTTAATATCTCATATAATTACAAATATTGTCCAAAGCAAAATAATTATTGAAATTATCGCGAGTTTTAAAAAGTAAATATTGGATATTTTATGGATAACTTGCCGTTTTAGAATTTTCTAACAGCCAACTAACATACTTGTCGGGCATATTTTCTTGGGGTATTGTGAACACTGAATAAAATTTAATATGAAATTCCGTCGAGCTCTGACGACATGCAGTCGTGCCGTGTTCGTCGGGCTATTCTGATCCCAGCATTACAGTAGCGTGTTTTCTTCCGTTGCCCGCTTAAAAACAAAAATTTACATCGCCTTTTAACAGCCAACTAAAGAAATCTCTCATTGGTTTTCAACTGCACAACTCAAATAAAAAAATTAATAAATAAAAACCGGGAACTGAACAATTATCGAATTTTGCTGTTGGGAACAACTACAGATATAAAGTAAAAACTTATTTTACCAATGTTAGCAAACATTAGTATGCCTATATTTTCCCGGTCAGTAGACAGACATCCTGTGTGAAAAAACAATTAATTGTATGTGACTTTATAAAACTTACCTTTGAATCTTTCAATTAATTGTTCCAGCCACCAATACAGGAGAATTTTGGAGACAAATCGTCAGTCATCGTCGTCAGTCGACACGCAAAATAAAAACCACGTGATATCTCTTCCCACGCACATCCACACGCTTACAAACGCTCGCTCGGTTCAAAATTACTTCTCCTCTTCTCATCAGTCGATGCTGAAGGGAGTAACGAATCACGCGAGTGGAAATAACCAACACATCACCTGACTTGATGGCAAACAAAAACTATTTCTTTACTGCAATAGTAATTTGCAACATTTTAACGTTCGCTTTTTCAGTTACCCCTGAACTGTGTAAATCAGTGAACAATGTTTTACGCACCTTACATAATTGTTTTTTAACACTGATCAGTTTGTCATTAATTTGCATCTGCCTAGTTTACGTTTTGGTTCGGTATCTGCTGGCAGTAAAAATGTGCAGTTAACAATTTACTAAGTGGGGCGCATGTAAAAAAATTAATTTTACAAAATAAATATTTATTTATGTAGGAATAAATTTATAAACAATCACACTTTCGTTTGCTATAAAGCAAGATTCATTCACTCTTAACAAAAAAGAAGTTCAGAAATTATTGTCTTCGCTTCAAAGAAAATAATATTGTATTCAAAGAAAACTTTTTAAAGAAAACGTTTGGTAACACAAAATATATTTTTTTAAAGCTTTCCTTTGCTGTTAAGCAAGATTTATTTACCACAATAGTCATAAAGAAGTTTTTTTCTTTGCTATAAAGAAAATATTTTAACTGTGTAGTCTCTGAACATTCCATTCAGACTAAAGTTTGTTATCAGCGGGGAAAACTCCCAAGGACAACTTCTAACGATCAATCTAATGACGTAACGGATGGTCTTCCTAAAGTAAAATTATTTTTCCATGCCGCAACACTGGATGGAAATAGGTCTTTATTGACAAAACATCCACAGTCAAAGAACGAAAGAACTGATTAAATAAAATACAGTTTTTAATTAATAGAAACTTGACTTTCACCATAAATAATATTTTATTACTTTTCACAAGGAAAAACCTATCGTCTACCAATGGTCGTTGAGTTAAAATTTTACTCATGTAAACTATTAAGAGTTTCCATGCGAAGTGGAGTGCTCTGTATTATTGTACCGGTCATTTAGATCGAGTTTTCAACTATCCATAAAAGNTGGTCTTCCTAAAGTAAAATTATTTTTCCATGCCGCAACACTGGATGGAAATAGGTCTTTATTGACAAAACATCCGCAGTCAAAGAATGAAAGAACTGATAAAATAAAATACAGTTTTTAATTAATAGAAACTTGACTTTCACCATAAATAATATTTTATTACTTTTCACAAGGAAAAACCTATCGTCTACCAATGGTCGTTGAGTTAAAATTTTACTCATGTAAACTATTTGGAGTTTCCATGCGAAGTGGAGTGCTCTGTATTATTGTACCGGTCATTTAGATCGAGTTTTCAACTATCCATAAAAGNGAGTTTCCATGCGAAGTGGAGTGCTCTGTATTATTGTACCGGTCATTTAGATCGAGTTTTCAACTATCCATAAAAGTTATGTTGGTAACACACTTTCCTCCTCAAATACCCCTAAACGCTTTCCAAAATTTTTCGTTGTTTTTGAAAGTAAAATAACTAACAATATTTTAACATGACATTGTTTTTACTTGCTGCTGGGTTAAATATTTCCGTAATTAATTGGTACGAAAAATACACACAGGATATTTCGTGTTAGTATAATACAAGATAGGTAGAAATTTCTGAGCAGTATAAATATGTAAAATTGTCATGTTGACAATTTATAGATTTCACCAACATTATATATTTTTTCTACCCCACCGTGTTTTAAATGGTAACTAATTAATAAATCAAATAAAGGCTCTAAGAACAAAAAGCACTTAATTTTGAATAATTATTAAGGCTATTGTATTTCTCTATATTTATCTTCTAAATCCCTTGACGAGACACCGAATCTTTATACGTAAAATATATTGTCGTTGAAACGTTACTGTTAAAATCCAGTATTGTACAATTTTATTTCTATCTGTGATGAAGTACACAAAATGTTTATTTTTATTTATAATTATCTGAAAGTCTTATAAGACGTGAAAACTAGTAACGGTTTTAAAGATATATAATAAATAATACAATCCATAGCTACATTCGTTTGTTAAATCAACGAAACTAGTCAGGGTCAAGGGAAATTCCCATAGGAAAATATATATTCATAACACAAATAACAATTTGAAATAATTAAAAATATTTAATTGTACTAACAAAAATAATGAAAGGAGTNATATATTCATAACACAAATAACAATTTGAAATAATTAAAAATATTTAATTGTACTAACAAAAATAATGAAAGGAGTGGCTGTGAACAGTTAAAGATATGAATCGTGGTAATATTCTATTATAATATTGCCAATAAATGCTTTGCAAACTACTTTTCTCGGTGTTATGTTTTCTGACAAAATCATTCGACAAAATAGCTTATAACGTTTATTTTAATGAGATTTTGCAATTGGGGGTAAGTAATTAAATAAATCATTATTGCGGACAGAAGTCAACAAACGACGAAGAGAGGACATAGAGACATTCTAATATTCCTGGACGACACTCGAAATAATCTCAGAACATTGAGAAGAAGAAAAATATATATATATATATATATATATATGTGAACAAAACCAGTTAAAACAACAAAACGAGCGCAGAAGAACATAAAAAGATTGTGTTTCAATTATTTGTTCACAAAAGGTAATCTCGTCTTATTATTAGAGTATGTTTTTGTGTATTTCGTGAGGTNTTGTGTTTCAATTATTTGTTCACAAAAGGTAATCTCGTCTTATTATTAGAGTATGTTTTTGTGTATTTCGTGAGGTTTTCTGTGACAACATAGGCCTGCAAAAAATAGATGTACAGGAATGATTAATTTAATAACATACCTCTATTGCACAAATAATTTAAAGAAAACAGATCATCAGTGTACAGAGCGTCTACATTCTGACAATTCGCACTGCTTATCGTTGACAATCACTGCAACTTCCTAAATATGATGCAGAAATGTCTCCCTGTTTTGTGACATCATTCAGCCACGTACACAACATTCCATTGAACAACAGTCCGGAAATATGTGTGGCCAAGTTATTGCGAGAACTCCTGTGTCTCTGTTACCGTTCCGAATAAGACCTAAATTAAAGTGTTTTTTTTTTAAGACGGACGTCTGCTATCACGTCATTGTCGCCGATCCTTCTGTATAACTCTGCATGCATTTACGCATGAGTTTTATTACATATGTTTAATACTACTACCAATACTGAATGTTATTGCTGTTCTGCACTTTGAAATGCATTCGTAAAAAGTTACCGAAAGACATAACAAATATAAATTCACAGACACAGGACTAAAGTTATTCTGTGCGCACAATTAGTTAATAAATTTTTTAAACGGTCTATTAAACAACTGAATAGGTATTTCTTTCAAACTTCATGACGCGTTTAGAAATTTATCTAAAGTTTATCTCTAAGATATTTTACTGTAATAGTTCAGCATAAAAATTTGATAATTTTGTGTCTGTGCAACTCGGAATCCTGCTTTTCAGTATGTCTTATTCGCAGTATTGTGCCCGTTAATATGTTTATTTTTGGAGTGTTTATATTTTCCGTTGCTTTTTCAAATACTCTGTTTTAGCTTTGTGTTATGTTTTAAAGTGACATCGAAGGGATAATAGGATATCCGCAACAATATTCTCATTAAAACTTATAAATGTATTTATATTCTATTATTTCATGCAGGTGCCGTTTCTTTATAGTTTGATTTTACATTGGATTATAAGTTAAAACTTAAGTTGTAAGTATAAGTAATCATGTTTTACATACTAGTATGTGTTCTGCTATTCATTAGCTTTTACTCGGCAGTACCTTCCTGTTTTTGCCCTCACTAAAATAATACTTTGTGGCGGCCACAAAAGATGTTGTTTGTATTCACCCAGCAAATTTATTTTGTGGTGAACACAAATATTTTTGTAGCCGCAAAAATATAAATATNATGTTGTTTGTATTCACCCAGCAAATTTATTTTGTGGTGAACACAAATATTTTTGTAGCCGCAAAAATATAAATATTTAGTGGTCATAAAAGTTAAGCGGTGACAACTAAAATACTGCCACAAAATAATTTGACAGGGTGAATATGAACAAAATATATTTGGCTGCCAAAAAGTATTTTTTTTCAATTCTGACTCAGTTTCACTTCAAATCCAATAAATATTACTGCTATTACTGCCAAAGTGAAGAAAGAGATAAGTGAAAAAGACGATGTGTATTTTTCAAGTTCCTTTGCACAATCTTATGAAAAAAGCCTCACTAAACTGCTTATGATCGGAAATTTATTATGACTAAATCATATTTAAATATATTTAATAACATTAAAAACTACATTTGATTAAAATCGATTCATTGAGAGCCGACCTATTAAGATTTCCAGATGCAGAAACGTGCACGGACACACACTGGCACACATATAGTATATACAATATCTATAGTATGTTGTTTTCAAAAGTCTTGTTTGCACAACATAGCAGGCATGAAAATAACAACACAGAGTTCAAAACAGTTGTATTTCAAACTACTTCCACCGGAAAGAAAAATTTTAATATTAATTACCTTCTGCGTGCGTGAGTGAGCGCAAGTGCGTCAAACGCCGAACATCTTCACTCCGTATTTCTTGAGTAGTTTATAGTAGAGGTATTATGAGGACACATAGGGATCTGGGACAGGAGCGTCGGATCTGTTCGTGCTCTGCCAATCCGGTCAGTCGATNGGTATTATGAGGACACATAGGGATCTGGGACAGGAGCGTCGGATCTGTTCGTGCTCTGCCAATCCGGTCAGTCGACGGCCATATTGGATCTAGGTGACCTTTAATTTTGACCTCGACCCTGGCGACCTTTGACCTTGACCACGGTGATCTTTAACATTGAAAAACCCAAAAATAAAAAGAAAAAAAGGATAACAAAAATACATTAAAATTATTTTAAAAATATTCAAAATTATAATAACATGTATTTGAAAATAACTGAAATTTATGGAGGAATCCAAAAACCCCCTCCACCAATACTCATTCCACCATCTTGGTATGGTGGACTGCACCAGTCCACCATATTTGGTAGGCATCACATTATTCTCTGTACTGGTATGTACAGCTTGTGGGCAATCGGGTCTCGTGTGCGTGTGACCTAAATGGTTAAACAGGAGTAAATTCCAGAGGAACATATGATGTGNGGTATTATGAGGACACATAGGGATCTGGGACAGGAGCGTCGGATCTGTTCGTGCTCTGCCAATCCGGTCAGTCGATGGCCATATTGGATCTAGGTGACCTTTAATTTTGACCTCGACCCTGGCGACCTTTGACCTTGACCCCGGTGATCTTTAACATTGAAAACCCCAAAAATAAAAAGAACAAAAAGGATAACCAAAATACATTAAAATTATTTTTAAAATATTTAAAATTATAATAACATGTATTTGAAAATAACCGAAATTTATGGAGGAATCCAAAAACCCCCTCCACTAATACTCATTCCACCATCTTGGTATGGTGGACTGCACCAGTCCACCATATTTGGTAGGCATCACATTATTCTCTGTACTGGTATGTACAGCGTGTGGGCAATCGGGTCTCGTGTGCGTGTGGCCTAAAAGGTTAAACAGGAGTAAATTCCAGAGGAACATATGATGTGCACCGCGCCCAGCACTAGTTATATTCAGCCACAAAACCACATCAGGCATTTAAGCCACTTCTGTCATTAGAGTAACCCATGCTGTGCACACCAGCCAGATCCCATTAAAGTGTGGTGCCAGACTATAATATGGCACTACCATGCTTTAATAGGCTGCAGTTGAATGCAGTACAATAGAAGGAGATTTCACACCTTCCAATCACGGTGGGTGTGCGAGTATACCGCCTCACCTATCAAAAGCATCGAACAGAGTTGAATCTGCACGCGCCACCTTGACGGGGCCAAGGCCTATATAACCTCTATGAACTCGCTTCGTAAACTAGTCCTCTTACAAGGCGGACCAGACCATCGTCCCTTCATTAGCGAGCATCAACCCTTCGAAACTACTGCCTGGGGCCGGACACACGCCAGTTTGCTTCCCCAAGAGTTACTCGAGTGGCAAGAGCCCATCACCAAATCTAGCACTGTGTATCGTGGAGGTCTGGTGGGAGGGAATGCCCTATTTCTCCCCGAGTACTAAGGCCGCACGCGCCGCAATTGCCGCTCCCTAGCTTCTACCACCAGGAGCAGCCCTCCAGGCAAATACCCGCCTACAGGTCTCCTTCCAGCGGGAGGTTCAATCAATGCCACCCAGAGTCCGACCCGCAATCGCACAGCCAAACGCCGGGGCTTCACACCCATCCTCTGGATCCCCACGACTATGCCGTGTACACTGAGTTTTCATCCAAAGCAGCCCAACTCCTCCAGGATTCCAGACAGTCCAATCTGTAGAGTTCTGCCACACAGATATCTACCGGAAGGCCTCAGTTGGGGTTGTGGACTCGGATCGCGTGTCATCACTGCAGGCGAAGAACATATGCACCCTCTGGAAAACTGCATATGACCTCACCGTTGCCGATTGCCAGTGAACTGGTAGGGCTGCCATTAGCACATTATCGTCCTCACTCCGTAAGCCACTGGGTTTCCACCGTGTTTCCAGCCCTGACTTTTCGAGTAGGTGGAGATGGACTTGAGCTGCGCTAGGTGATATATTCGCATCGCTGCCCTATTGGTCGGTGCAGTCCACAATCTTGGTAGGTGCAGTCCGCGATATTTGTAGGCATCACAGCCACAATCCAACATTGTGGTAGGTGCAGCCATCCACCATTTTGGTCGATGCATTCAGCCATATTGGTAGGTGCAACTTTTCGCCATCTTAGTCGCTGCTGTCCGCCATCATAGCAGGAATCACATTCGCCATCCACCATCTTGATTTTTTCGTTTGTTATTTGTTTATACATTACTGGAGATTGTCTCTCACCTTCGTTCAACCACCACCTTGGTTTTTTCGTTTGTCATTTGGTTTACATTGCTGGTGCTGTCCCCAGCACCGCGCCCAGCAGACTACTGACCCCGTCCACTCCTCCTCACCTTATATTTGATTTACCAATGGCCCCACCCCTGATTCTTATTGACTAATTGCCCACCCCCATCCAATATATTTAATTTCTCTGCCAATGTTTCTCATTGGCTAATTACTCGGGGGTTTCCAGAAACCCTCGTTCCTACCAATTGGCAGCCTACTTTAATCTTGAGGGTGGACTATTTTTTAACTTAAATTTTTTTTAATAATATGCACCTCGAGCCGCCTCGGGAAATCAGTCATTTTTATAACTCTTAGAAATGTTCACATGTTTTCCAAGCAGCCATAAATCCTTTCGGCCATGTTGACATTTGGAAGGGTGCGGTCGCTTAGTGCCTTGGACAAACGGGACGAGTTACCGAACCTGCCGAAAGAATTTCTCCTGGTCTATGCGCCTTACAAAATATTGACCGTATTAAAGTATTTGCCGGCCTACCTGCAGCAGGACGATGACATACAGGACTGCCCCCCTGAAAGGAGTGTTTCGAGGGCTACACAACCTCGGTTCCCGACACGCAGCATCGCAGGGGTTGGTGCAATGCCCACCGTGGAAGACGGCGTCCCCATTGAAGACGCCCTCCCTGTATACTATGCCCTCTCTGTTGAAGGTTCCCTCTCCGTAGAAGACGACGTGCAAGATTTCTACTCACAAGCTGTACCCATGAAAGATGCTCCCTTTCAAGAAATTTACNGTAGAAGACGACGTGCAAGATTTCTACTCGCAAGCTGTACCCATGAAAGATGCTCCCTTTCAAGAAATTTACTGGCAAGAAATATCCAGCGAGGAAACCAACCAAGAACACAGGTGCCCGATATGTATAGAATTCGATAAAGATTTTAATAACTTTTTTTAAAAAATCATCAAACTCGGTGTGTGCATGGTAACTTATATTTATTTTATAAAACAAAAATCGTATGAAGTCTTTTGCAACATCCAAGGTTTTCGCTCGTTGAACTCGTACACCATCAAGCAGATTGCTACCTCGTAATGTGACGAAAATGAGAAAAACAAAGTTTTCTTTTTTTAAGACTGTGTCCATAGATGCACCACGCAACAGACGTATCGCCCTACATACGTACGAAACGCACGGACTAAGGTGGAAAGAGGGTAATATTCCATGCGAGAAAATTCCAACAATGCTGGATGTTGTCATAATTCCCCATTATCCTATGTATGAGTTTGGAAGACGCCAAGAGTCGGCGATTCTCAATGCGCTCCCAATCGGAACGAACTTTGTAGATCTTCACAAGCATGCCCCTGCCCACTGTTTCGACAGCTCGTGGAGATGTACACCACAAGACTTCACGAGTGCAAAAATCAAAGATATTTCTGTGCTCTGTGCAACACCGAAACCCTAATACTGTGGAGTTATAAATACCCATTGTAAATTTAAAAAACTATTATGTGTGTTATGCCCTCCAAGACTCAGACGAAACACATGTAAAAAAAAGTATTCCTTTTATTGGGCAGAAGAATAATAATATTCTGATGTGTGTGCATATATGAATATGTTTAAAAAATATATACATTTTTATATCATGTTATGTCCTCAGATGTTAAAAACACTGTTGGTAAAAAAAAATATTTAGCTTATATCCGTTTTGTTATAATTTTAAGAAACAAAAAATAAAAATTTTCAATGAGTCTCTAGCAGTCATTAAAACAATGTATGATACATTTAACATGTATAAACATAATTACTAAAAANAATTTTCAATGAGTCTCTAGCAGTCATTAAAACAATGTATGATACATTTAACATGTATAAACATAATTACTAAAAAAATTAATCGATCGTAAGGATTAAAACACATTGCAAATGAAGGCCTCGAAAATGTCCTTTAGATGTGACGTGTAGCATCGGCAGACACGGCCGGAGTTAAGGTTGGCACTATCTGCCATATTCACCACTTGGCAGCCGTGCATAATATGTACTTTGCTCTTCCTGCTGAACACATAATGGACTCCGCACACTCCCGCATGGAGNCTTGGCAGCCGTGCATAATATGTACTTTGCTCTTCCTGCTGAACACATAATGGACTCCGCACACTCCCGCATGGATGTTAGGCGACGCAGTCGGACACAGGAAAACCCATACGTGCCATGGAAATTAAGAGGGAGCACGGGATGATCCGCTTGGCCCATCCAGGGGTACTCCCTGGAATTCGGATCAGACGAGGTTGGACTCGTGCTGGCAGTGGTTGACTCCGCATGCTGGAGAAGGCTCGGAGAGATTCCCCCTCTTGCTAAAAGAGCCGGACGTTGAACAGGATTGTTCCGGGGGCGTGCCCGAGATCACGTCAGGGGCGTGGGTAGTGCTCCGGCTATACCACACGCTTGGTAATCTGAGTGCTAGAATCTCAGGCCTTGTGGTAGGACATGCTCTGTGCGATCTGCAATATCAGATCGGGGCTCTGCCTGGTGCGGCCTGGGTACAGGTCGGGGCAAACGGGTTTGGTCAATTCAGAAAGCGCTGGTCATGTCTGCGATGAGAGGGCGTGATCCCTCTTCCCCGCCTACTGGGAGGCCGGGGTGCGGCAGGGCCTCACGGCTAAGAGCGCCCCGTTAACAAATAAGAGCACGCCTAACGGTGTGTTACTACTTTATGAACACATAATGGGCGGGCGCGCAGGCCCCCTGGAGCCCGGGAAAGGAGGCGATCAGATCGCCTACAGTGGTGGCTTCACGCTAGATACATTAAATTTATTACTCCAACACAGATCGATTGCTTGTTCATTTATCATATAAATTTTTAATACATTGCAAAAAGATTTGACACATGGGTATCAATTTTATCAAACAAACTTTAATACGCCGTAAAAAGAAACACACTTTTGTCTTTAGCCAATTCGAGAATACACACATGGGCACACTGACAATGGTCCAGGTTCGACACTTGAGAAAAATGTACACATTACCCTGCTGATGAAAAAAATATACATGTTACCATACTGATTTATGAAAAACAGACATGATATACTGATGGGGACAAACAGAAAATACTGATAAAAAGAATTAGAACCGTTACCAAACTGATTTGTGAAGAAAAGACTAAATATTCCTTAAAAATTTAAACTGCCATCACATACATTCCAAATACCTTTAAAACAAAATTTAAGACAGCACACAGGGAAAATATGATGTATATAAATAAGTCTCTGCACCATCCATTCATAATCAGCTTCAGTTAGTTAACAAGGCTTGTAATATTTCGCGTGCGAAACCTTAATTATAGAATAAATATTTATTATGTCGATCACATCAAATGTAAAACAACAAACAGTAAAAAAAATTTGATGTTCTCGTTAGTAAACCCAAAGATAACATGTATACACACAGTTAAGAATATATATATATGTGTATGAAATTCTTCATAGTTTTGCTCCAACTTTAAACAGTTAGAGAATTAATCTCGTACCCATGCGTGCATACATAACAGCCCACAGGCATTGGGGCACAGAGGGATATAAATGGAAGAATGAGTTTCTCAGCACATATGTAAGGATTTATTAAATTAAAAATTACATGTTCAACTTCAAATCAATTTTTACCAAGGGTTTTACGCCGAAATGTCTTTGTCGGCGATCCAGGAGTCATCACGTTTGAAATATCCCAGCTGCTGCATGTACACGCGACCATTATGTCGTTTCAGCACCTTCTCCACCAAATACACGTCTGGAAACTGCATAGGCCAGATCTCTTTGGTGTAAAATCCACCAATGATGGGTTCACTGCATAGGTCCTCGAGGTAATACTTGCGTGGGTACGAGTGTCGTATACGCACCAGTTTGTACAACTCTGGACACCAGTTCTTACGGATGCCTTTGCGGAAAACTCCCCATTTTCTTTACATCCGCACCAAGTGAACGATCTAGGCTCTAGGCTAGCGTGAGTCCCTCTTCTTCGGAATAGCATACACGGTCCTAACCAGGGAGTCGTTTTTCATGTCTTCGGGCTTCATGAGATTGGTAGAATGAACAATAGAATTGTACTCGCGAACGAGTTTTGGGAGTATATCCAACCACTTGTAGTTTCCATTCACCGTAAAATGTCCCGCAAATTTGCTTTGAGCGTCTTGTGAAAACGCTCGACGATGCTGGCCTTGAGCCCAGAGTATGAAGAATAATGATTTATGCCATACTTTTTTATCTGCACACGAAAAGTTGCATTAAAATATTCTTTGCAATCGTCGATGTGGAGATTTTTCCGTATGCATTCTTCACGCAACACATCCTCCACGGCATTCGTGACGTCGCACGCAGTTTTCGACTTGAGCGGCTTGGCCCAGGCATACTTGGAAAAAGNCCTTCGCGCAGCACATCCTCCACGGCATTCGTGACGTCGCACGCAGTTTTCGACTTGAGCGGCTTGGCCCAGGCATACTTGGAAAAAGTATCGATTATGGTCTACTATGGTGAACTTTATTGACATGAGCAAAGTCTTGCATTTCAATAAGGTCAGATTGGAAAATATCGTCCAGCCCTTTCATGGCGTATTTTCTGGGTGGGTAATTTATCCTAGCGTATTTGTGCAGATATTCAGCAACTGCACACTTGCTCATTTCGAAATGTAGCCAGTCACCGCGAGTTCTTCGATGATGGAAATTACTTCGTTCGTGTGCGAGCAGTTCCTGCTGCCTGCGAATCAATCAGAAGTTTTGGCATGACTACTAACTCTTTCTGATAATCTAAATACTGATAGTAGATAATTTCTGTGGTCTCCAATTTCTGAGTCAAACCCGAACACCAATTTCACATACCCTAGGAAACAATCCAGCTATAATAAGGAATTTGCTGTGTGCCCTGTCTTTGAATCGATGTGATGCAGGGTTATTCTCGGCATAATATGCGCGACTTTGCATTAACAAACGCGGTACTTGCGCAAATCCGATTCGGTGTAGTGTCCCGGGTGCCTTATACGAAACAAGAGTTCACTCAATCCCTGCGTGATTTTCACCTTGCGCTTGCCGATCTGCTGTACTTCCCTAGAAAAAAAAAAANCAAGAGTTCACTCAATCCCTGCGTGATTTTCACCTTGCGCTTGCCGATCTGCTGTACTTCCCTAGAAAAAAAAAAACAACTTTATTTCCAAGGTGTCATTTTCCACCACTTTTCTGCAAACTATAAGTCTTGTTGGAAGTGCGGTCAGAGTAGGAAGCTATGTAATGAGATAGAAGAGGGCCCACATTGTGCCGTGCTATAGTGTTCGTTTCAGTTCTCGCCCAAGCAACAAATCGATCAGGGGCAAATCGTCTTCGTTGTTAGTGATGCCACTTTCCGATTCGTGCAATTCCGGGCTTCTTTTCCGTTTANGATCAGGGGCAAATCGTCTTCGTTGTTAGTGATGCCACTTTCCGATTCGTGCAATTCCGGGCTTCTTTTCCGTTTATGCTTCGGGGTGGGTTCTTCCACCTTGATTTAAAATTTGATTCAACGTGGTCATCGTACATGTCACTTAGTTTTTTTTTTTTAATTTGGTCCAGCCGGAGGGTAATAGGTTTGAGAGCCTGCTCCCTTCGATTCTCGACGGCCATTCTGTTATTTTTTGTGAGTAAGTATTTGGTCCGTACCGCTTCGATCGCTCGCTAAATTTCGCTTACCAATTTGTTTCAGTTATCCATCGTTCACTGAGTGGAAAAGGCGTTTCGTACATGTATATATATATATATATATATATATATATATATAGACCTCGCCTTTTTGTAGGAAATCATTTGCGATTTTCTGATATTGATTTTTTGATATTTTCGATCTGTCCGACACACGTTTCCAATACCTTCATGGTATGAATCGCAGCATCAGTTTTCGCAGCCAGTTTTGACATTAATGCATTTTGTAGGTTCTTCAATTCATCTCGTCTCTGCGTGTTCGATGCATTGATGTGAATGATTCTCCTCGCCTCCACGGTCACTATGCGTTTATCGACCGCCACAAAATCTTCAACCTTTTCACTTTTCACACTTTCGAATTTTAGACCGATAAGGGACAAGTCTTCTCTGCGTGCAGCGGTGAAGCGATTTGCCCACGTTCAAGGTCATACTGACGATCGATGGCGCCAAATATGTAAATGTTTCCATGAGTCATTGTTGCATTCGTAGGATAAACTGATCAAACCCACGCCTGTACCTGCAGTTATGTAGCGTANTGTTTCCATGAGTCATTGTTGCATTCGTAGGATAAACTGATCAAACCCACGCCTGTACCTGCAGTTATGTAGCGTACAGTCCTTTACGATTACCAATATACCGAACTTGTCTTTCCAGCACAAAGAACACATATATTTTAGTTATGTAAATATCATGTCTGTATTTCCACTATCATCGTAAACTAGTGTTGTCCATGCGGAACGAAACTAGCAAATTCACATTTTCGCGAAGCAATTGTTTAGGTGCACAGGAATAAGTTTGACAGGTAAACACCGTCTACATTGGCGTGCTGTCACATGCTAAAGTATTCTTGAATACAAGTTTTTTTTCCTCAGGCAATGTCATAAAAGACAAATATCAAGTTTCAAAGAGCTTTGTTCGGAGGCACCACTTTCTCATATTATATNTGTTTCCATGAGTCATTGTTGCATTCGTAGGATAAACTGATCAAACCCACGCCTGTACCTGCAGTTATGTAGCGTGCAGTCCTTTACGATTACCAATATACCGAACTTGTCTTTCCAGCACAAAGAACACATATATTTTAGTTATGTAAATATCATGTCTGTATTTCCACTATCATCGTAAACTAGTGTTGTCCATGCGGAACGAAACTAGCAAATTCACATTTTCGCGAACCATTTGTTTAGGTGCACAGGAATACGTTTGACAGGAAAACACCGTCTACATTGGCGTGCTGTCACATGCTAAAGTATTCTTGAATACAAGTTTTTTTTTTCTCAGGCAATGTCATAAAAGACAAATATCAAGTTTCAAAGAGCTTTGTTCGGAGGCACCACTTTCTCATATTATATNCTCAGGCAATGTCATAAAAGACAAATATCAAGTTTCAAAGAGCTTTGTTCGGAGGCACCACTTTCTCATATTATATAAATACCTTCTCGTATTTCAGTTGCTGGAGCTATATTGAATAAACGTACGCGTTCTCGAACCGAGAGCCATTCGATTCTTCCAGCAGGCTCAGTTGGACGCATGTCTTCCCACACACGCACGACCCACAAATCAGGCCTTGCGTGCTATTAGGCAACAGGGCACCAAGATGTGATTCGTGCTCGGTTTCAGCATCGTTACCGGTGATACACGAGGGAAAACTAATGTCCTTTTCGATTACCTCTATAATACTGAAATAAAACTGAATAAAAGGAGAACATTTATAGTTCGCTCGATAAGTTAAATTCAATGCACCGTAAGATAAAGATGATGAAATCCGGCATTGGGATCGCCGATTCACTAATCAAAAATCTCCCATTCGAACTTTACTTTCCAGGATACAGGTTCTGCAGGCCAGCACCAAGGCTAGCTGAAAGGCTGTCACACAGCGATACAGACGTAAGTGGTCTGTACGAAGCGTGCAAGCAGCACAACATCGCCTATTCCCAGTGCAAGGATCTGCAAGCTAGGCACCAGGCAGACAAGAAACTTGCACAGAAGGCCGACGAAATAAGAAAATCGGTGGCCGCCGGGCTTGGAGAAAAAGTAGCCACCTGGGGCGTATCCAACATCATGAAATCATAGATTAAATTAGGCATGGGCCTATGTGCAAGCAAAAGGCAATCGCAGCGCCCTCGAAGGACCAAGAGGAAAGAAAAGGACCAGGTAGGAAGGTTCCTGCCCGCACTGATACCTGCAATCTGTGCGCTGGCTGGTATCGCCAGGGCAGTCCCGAATATTGTAAGCGCCGTGAAGCGGGCTTCGAACGATCAAAAACCACCATAACAGAAAATTGTAAGCTATCACCATGGGAAAAAACGCCCAAGGACTCTATATTCATCACCCTTATCAGGGAAGGAGAGGATAAATTGTTGAGGGGAAAAATAGGAAAAAATCAAAGCAGGAAATCAAAGTGATTCTGCCTAGACTCCCACTGACGAAAGTGGATTTGGAACTGTTTGCGGGTATATTGAAAATACCTCATTTTCGCGGAGTATTAATGAGAGATGCTTTGCCCCATAACCCCAAGAGACACGAATGTGCCATAATTAACCTGGAAACGACAGCCGGGCCCAGTACGCACTGGGTGGTCTACGCAAAAAAGGGTAAACATAGAGACTATTATGATAGTTTTGGGAATTTGCGTTCTCCGCCCGAATTGCGTGAGCATTATAAATATACCAAACTAACGTGCAATTACGAAACGGAACAGATGCCTAGCACAAGGAACTGCGGACACTTGTGTCTGCGATTTTTAAGCAATCAAGATTTCCAGTGATAAACCGTCATTCCCAGCGGGGCATACGAGCTGAAGGATGTGGAATACTTCATAAAGAAATCGCCGCCGCACGACATTGCATTCGAACTGTACGGGAATCCGAATACGCTGAAGGCCGAAATGTTTTGCACCACAAATGTAGATTACACGTAACCGGACACGAACGGGCCCATGCTGGGGTTTGAAGCAGCCAGCGTGTACAAAGCAGGAAAATAACATGCATTGTCGAGTGCGGTCAACAACTTTCCGGTTAACGTCATACGAATTAACTGTAATTTGGCAAGTTGCCGTTACGCGAATGGGAAACCGAGAAGCACTATTTACGAGTTCGCCCCCGCCGTAGGTCCTGGATATAAAATCGTACAATGTCCAAAAAAAACTCTCATTTACGTTCCGATCGTCGCAAGGAGCATCCACGAAGTAGCCGTTTTGATCGTGGACCAAAACGACGAACTGATAAATTTCCGAAACGAAGAAATCACTNCACGAAGTAGCCGTTTTGATCGTGGACCAAAACGACGAACTGATAAATTTCCGAAACGAAGAAATCACTTTGCGCTTGCACCTGAAACGATGGGACTAAATTTCGCTGGGAAAACAAAAATGTATAATTGCGTGTGGTACATCGAACCCGACATCAGTAAGCCACGATGACTCGTTGCGCTAACACCTGAAAACGCAGAGCATCTTAACTTCCTCATTTTAAAAGTAAATGCTTTTCCCTTGGAAAAGGGTCAAGAACGTGATATTTATTTTTCTTTTTTAATGTGTTTATTGGGCTTGCTTTTCCCTTGGAGAAGGGACACGTACGTTCAATATTTAATAGCAGTGCCTTCTATTACATAACAATAATGGTTGACTATTTTACCTTCAATATTAAAAAATATACTCTAAAATGTGCTGCACATTATTAGCTTTTTTTGTTTTACTATTACAAAAATAACCGGTGTGAAATATATAGCAAATAATTTAAAGAAGGGCATCCAATTTAATAAAACCGTGCATGGCACAATCGTACTGCAACTGACCTACATTAACTGCCTCTCGAGAGTGTGAAGACGTAAGGGGAGTATACTGACCGAGGTTATGTGATCGTGTGACGACTTTCATTTTGGCACGTCAGACAAGAACGCCGATAGCCTCTGCCTGTCTCTCANGAGGTTATGTGATCGTGTGACGACTTTCATTTTGGCACGTCAGACAAGAACGCCGATAGCCTCTGCCTGTCTCTCTCTCCTTTGTATCGCTTGCATGTAGCAGCTATCAAAACACTCACGTCAATTTAAAATTATTTCAATACGAATGAAGATATTACACAAATACTTGTAGCAAAATAATATTTTGCATCATTATTCCAAAAAAAATGTAAGAAAATTTAATTAATTATATAAATACATCGTATTTACACCTCAAATGGAAGAATATATTTAGCAATATATAAATATATATACATATATAATTTTTACAGACCAAGTGGGAGAAAATATCTTACATGATAAACATTTTTACTGAAAAAATACAAACGACAAAAACTGTGATATAATTAAACACATCGACATTTATTTGTACATAATATAGATTTGTTTACACATAGCATAAAAACATACTTTTTTCCATCAAAACATTTAATCACACACATAAAAAAATTTTCTACACACTAGAATGTGTGTGTTTCGTCAAATAAAAAAATTACATGGGGAATGGGGGGTTTTCATTACCTCAGTTTTTTTTAAGATAGAGCAAAGCTCATATGCACATGCACACACGAGCACCTGTGGCCATGGGTCCGGTGGCATTGTAAACTCCAAACTGTGCCATGCGCCATCACATTGTTCAGAGCATACTTTAAAAGTTTATAATTTTTAATTTCATGATTAAATTCGTAATTTTCCCTGTTGTACTTGCTTGAACGTCGTTCGCCAATAATTTATTTTTTCATATTTCCGATGTTTGTGGGAAATTTTGTTCGCGGACGGCACAAATCAACTGCACACTCGCCACTGTCACAATCTTGCACTGATAATTCAAGTGTCTTACCATCAAAGACGCTTCTTTCAAGAAGGAAATTAACATTTTCATTACACCGCTCCACACTTACGGTGACAGCCGACTGGTCCATGTAGGATACGTCGTGCAGTAGAGGANGAGGTTATGTGATCGTGTGACGACTTTCATTTTGGCACGTCAGACAAGAACGCCGATAGCCTCTGCCTGTCTCTCACATATACATATATAATTTTTACAGACCAAGTGAGAGAAAATATCTTACATGATAAACATTTTTACTGAAAAAATACAAACGACAAAAATTGTGATATAATTAAACACATCGACATTTATTTGTACATAATATAGATTTTTTTACACATAGCATAAAAACATACTTTTTTCCATCAAAACATTTAATCACACACGTAAAAAGTTTTCTACACACTAGAATGTGTGTGTTTCGTCAAATAAAAAAATTACATGGGGAATTGNGTGTTTCGTCAAATAAAAAAATTACATGGGGAATTGGGGGTTTTCATTACCTCAGTTTTTTTTAAGATAGAGCAAAGCTCATATGCACATGCACACACGAGCACCTGTGGCCATGGGTCCGGTGGCATTGTAAACTCCAAACTGTGCCATGCGCCATCACATTGTTCAGAGCATACTTTAAAAGTTTATCATTTTTAATTTCATGATTAAATTCGTAATTTTCCCTGTTGTACTTGCTTGAACGTCGTTCGCCAATAATTTATTTTTTCATATTTCCGATGTTTGTGGGAAATTTTGATCGCGGACGGCACAAATCAACTGCACACTCGCCACTGTCACAATCTTGCACTGATAATTCAAGTGTCTTACCATCAAAGACGCTTCTTTCAAGAAGGAAATGAACATTTTCATTACACCGCTCCACACTTACGGTGACAGCCGACTGGTCCATGTAGGATACGTCGTGCAGTAGAGGANAACATTTTCATTACACCGCTCCACACTTACGGTGACAGCCGACTGGTCCATGTAGGATACGTCGTGCAGTAGAGGATATGTACTTGCACATTTTTTCTCGGGAATGAACTTATTACCAGGATGTGCCACACTGTTGCGAGAAGACTTAGTGGAAGGTCTCGGCCTCGAGCCTAGGTGCACTTAGCATGCAAAAGGCGTGCAGTTAGAGGCCCACTCCAGGAAACCTTGCCTTTCCACAACATGTTTTTGTCTATCACATTTATCTTGCCATTTGTTCACATATTTATTTTTACTTTTTCGGAAAAGTTCATACACTACACTTTCGTACATTCTTGCCTTGCATACGTGGACTTCACGATTTGGTTTTACCAACTCCTCCAGCTAACAAGGAAGCGTAGAGTTAGGGCATAAATTGTAAATGTAAATCATCGTAGCAGCATAGCCTGTGAATAGTTTCGTCACAAAATTGAATTTTCAGAACGTCTCGAGCACCTCGAAAACTTACGCGTGGGTAACCACAATTCAGTTCACTGTACTTGTTCACGTCATCTGACATGAATGGAGAAAATTCGGCGACGGACACTTCCATTTCTAGGAGCTATAGTGACATAAGTTTCAGCCTCGACTACCGCTTCTCTGTGAAACTGGGAGAGAATAAGCTGTAGGAGGTTCTGGCCGATGAGGGCTGGTACGGGTTGCCTGATGGTTGCGAGTTCGTGCTAGTAGACGGCATTGACGAAGATGCTCCACGTGCCAATATGGTGCGGATAAGCTGAAGAATACTATCTCCATTTTCTTTTGCGTTGCTGTTGCTGTTATTTTCTTCTTCGCTTGTAAACATGGCTTTCGTAAATTTAACAAATGTTTGAAACCCTGCAATTTTCAAAATGGTCACTGGGCTTTCCTCTTGAAATAGCGAAAAAGGAACGACAGCGATAAAAATGACTGCTTTCCCGAGGCGGCTCGNTCCTCGATATCACTGTATTCAAAGTCGGAGCTGATGGGCTTCTCTGTGAAACTGGGAGAGAATAAGCTGTAGGAGATTCTGGCCGATGAGGGCTGGTACGGGTTGCCTGATGGTTGCGAGTTCGTGCTAGTAGACGGCATTGACGAAGATGCTCCACGTGCCAATATGGTGCGGATAAGCTGAAGAATACTATATCCATTTTCTTTTGCGTTGCTGTTGCTGTTATTTTCTTCTTCGCTTGTAAACATGGCTATCGTAAATTTAACAAGTGTTTGAAACCCTGCAATTTTCAAAATCGTCACTGGGCTTTCCTCTTGAAATAGCGAAAAAGGAACGACAGCGATAAAAATGACTGCTTTCCCGAGGCGGCTCGAGGTGCGTCTTATAAAGAGTTTTCAAGAGGAAAAAATTGTCCGCTCTCGCAATTAAATCAGGCCACCAATTGGTCGGAACGAATGTTTCCGAAAACACCCGAGCAATTAGCCAATGAGAAACATTGGTGGAGCAATAAAATATATTGGGAGGGGGTGGAGGGGAACCGACTAATTGGTCAAACGAAGGTTTCCGAAAACATCCGAGTAATTAGCCAATGAGACACATTGGTGGAGCAATTAAATATATTTTAAGGGTTGGGCCATTAGCCAATGAGAATCAGGGGTTGGGCAATTGGTCAATTAAATATATTTAAAGGAGGAATTGGAGGGAGTTATTCGTCTGCTGGGCGGGGTGCTTGGAACAGCACCAGCAATGCAAAACAAATGACAAACGATAAAACCAAGACAGCAGACGAACGAAGGTGAGAGACAAACCCAGTAATGTATAAACAAAAACCAAGATGGCGGACAGTGGCTGTGACGCCTACTTAGATGGCGGACTGCACCTACCAAGATTACGGACTGCACCGACCAAAATGGCGGACGGTGGCTGTAATGCCTACCAAGACGGTGGACAGCACCTACCAAGATGGTGAAATGAGTATGTGGAGGAGGGGGTTTGGGGAACCCCCAGAAATGTAAGCTCTTTCAAAATAAATTTTTTAAATTATAATTTTTTTAATTTTAATATTTTAAAAATATTATTCCAAGTAATTTTTTTTAATTAGTATTTTTTAACAATTTTTTATTATTTGGGATTTTCTGGGGTTTTAAGGGAAAAGATCACAGGGACCAATGTTAGGGTCAAGGTCACCTGGATCCAAGATGGCCACCGGCTGACCGGAGTGACAAATCACGAACATAATCCCTTTACTGTTTATATGAGTTTTGATAAAATGTTTGATTAATTTTATAAATAATTACATTAGGTATAATTCATTTATCAAATCCTATTAACTGTCTTATAAAAGTCAGCATTTTGGAATTTTACAATTTTATGTAAGATACATATAGTTTATATTTACCATTAGATAGCACACTGTCAATTTACTTAAACTATCGGTGGCACAGAGTATAGAAAATTTAAACTAAACATAATTTTAAAAATGTAAAAAAATTTTAATTTATTAACATTTTAAAAATAAATTTTAAAAGCTTTTAAACCTAACATATTTCGACAACTATCTCATTTTCATTAATATTTGAAATTTCGCTAAAATATAACTTTGTTTAAATAATCTAATCTTTTNGTAAACTAAACATAATTTCAAAAATGTAAAAAAAAATTTTATTTATTAACATTTTAAAAATAAATTTTAAAAGCTTTTAAACCTAACATATTTCGACAACTATCTCATTTTCATTAATATTTAAAATTTCGCTAAAATATAACTTTGTTTAAATAATCTAATCTTTTAATATTTTTTTTCGTAAACAGCAAAGACCGAAATTTTCCAAACAATATGCTTAAGAAGATTTGAATACATATTAGATAAATAAAGTTTTTGGCATTTACATTTAATGTTGCAATATTTCATTGTTGATTTAAAAAATTTATCTTATCCCTTCGTAAATCGCTTCTACGTACAGTAATCGACTTGTATATAGATTTGAATTTAAAATTGTAAAAACTCCTCATTTACAAATAAAAGTTTAGTAAAGGTACAAGTCGCATATTTAATATTTATAGAGTACAGGCTTGAAAAAATGTTATGTTCTATAATCACATTTTTACACATTTAAATAATGAATCACTTAATGTTCGCCCATTTTTAACTATTATGCATGATTATTTTGTGATTTTTGTCAAGAATTGAGTATTTAGAAGGAATACTCTTATCGAATACCACCACATCACCTCTGGCCAGTATTACAGAATTTGCACAAATGTATTGCATCTGTAATATCTCAACTAAATCCAACCGATTTTGAATATTGTAGCTTTAGTCTCTACCGCCGAATTCCACGGAATAATAACATATTAATTATATGGCAAGATTCAGTAAGCTTAATAAAGATAAGTGTATTCATACTTGTTTATTTTAAGACAGTCGTTATTGTTTAAATAATAATAATTTCTAGGTGATATAATAATACGTAGTGCAGTCAATGAGTTCGTCAACCTTGAGAAGCGTGGTTGCCTGAACTCGAGGCGGATATTCATGGACTTATTAAAACCCTGTGTATTGCGAGGCTGCCTACACTCGAGGCGCGAATAATTCCACGAACGTATTGAGAGTGACGGTATTTCTTTACATAGGTGTAGACATGCGCACTTAACTTAAGCTTATCTCCTGTGTGCTTTTTTTTTCCACTTAAAGAATGTCATTTTTCCTTAGGGGCTTCTCTCCGTTAGTATTTTATGGCCCGGCAAATACAAGATTTTGGTTTCGGCAGGTCACGAAACATCGTAGTTTCCGCGCAGTCCCTGAGCCCACATCTGGCGTGTGCACACGGTGTGAATTGTTCATTGGAGTGGAATACAGGGAACAGTTAAATCACGTTTAACTGAGTGACGTCATTACGAATACTTCTACCGCAATCACAAGATAAACGCTGCCGTCGGCCTTGTGACCAGTTTCGATCCGCCAAGCAAGTGAATATGTGAATTTGTTAAAAAAGTAAATATTTTGCTGTTTCAAAATTTCTTTCTCTTGGATGTAAACAAAAATATAAAAAATTAACACGTAATAAATAAAAAATTAGCAGTTTTACATTTACACACTTAATGAAAGTTATAGCACAGAACTACTATTCCGAAACCGTTGCCAACATCGCAGTAAATACTTCATTCAGACTGTGTTTACATAGAAATATGGGCAGTAAAGAGCAGGTTTCTTCTACGTTTTTTTTTTTCAAATAGCCAGTTAACCGCCAAGCGCGCATGAGACTAGTAAATGGCGATGTTTACCTGGAATTGGACGGCGATGGTAAACGACATGGTCGTCTCTCGCTAGGTGATCTGGCCGAAGTTGCTGAGCGGCGTGGCGACACGCGACTATGTGCGGGCGTGCGGCCAGCAAAGGCCGTTGTAGACGTCACAAGAGACCTTCTAGCTTCTTCCCCTCACCCCGTGCAATAACCGGCCCACAGTTATTGCAACTTCTCTGCAGTACTAAAGGCTGAAGTAGGACCTGGCTTTCATTTCAGCACTGCATCTGACTGCCCGACATACAGAACTAGTTAAAATATAGTTTGAACACTAAAAAAATCGTAAAAAATTACGATCAATTTGGTATATCAAAGAAGGGCGCATTACTCTGTTAGAATTTTGCTTTTTTGAAACGTTGAAACAAATATTTATTAGAAAGAATTTATGCAAATTTAAGTGTATTATTATCCTGGATTGTTCAAAAGAACATTTCTCAAGAAGAAACAAATGTGAAACAAATGTCTAGTACGCATGAGTCCTAAACTGCACCACGTAGGAGAGAGGAACATTGTGCGGTGTGCATAGACTACGAGGTTTATTTTAAGACCCATGTGTATTAGACATTTGTTTCATGTTTTTATGTGTACAACCTCTTCCCACAATATGGCACACTTTTATCCGAACACACTAAGAAGATATTGTCACTAATGTTTAGGAATATTTTTTTATAGTTTATTTTATGCACATCGGTTCCAGCTATGAGAGTTAAACACTGAAGAGCAAAAAAAACTGGTATAGGCGTGCGTATGCAAATAACAGAGGTATAGAACCAATCAGAGTAACGCGATGCGGTCGGCAGCTAGATAAGTTACTGCTGCTACAATGGCAGGTTATCAAGATTTAAGTGAGTCTTAACGTGTTTTTATAGTCGGTGCACGAGTGATGGGACATAGCATCTCCAAGGTAGCGATAACATCTGGATGTTCGCATACGACCATTTCACAAGTGTACCGTAAATATCGGGACACCGGTAAAACATCACATCTTCGACATCGCTGCGGCCGGAAAAAGATCGTGAAAGAACGGGACAAACGACGACTGACGGGAATCATTAAACGTGACAGACGCGCAACCCTTTCTCAAATTGGCGTAGATTGGATTTTTGGACTGCCCTGCAGGATTCATGGTGTGAATTGCCTCCTGCATACCTTCAGATATTAGTCAAGTCCATGCCACGTCGTCTTGCGGCACTTCT